>CAMZMU010000100.1:36624869-36828148 GCA_947311845.1 Poa pratensis | reverse complement strand
CTTCAAACCGCATTGTTCCATTATTGTCAAGAGAGAAGCACTTATACTTTGCCGTGCCAAGGAGAACATTTTCCTTTATCTTCTTGACAGAAGGGTCACGGAGCTGAGCTTCTCGGATTTTGTCCTCGAGAGTGGGAGTGACTGTGAGACTTGCAAGGTAACCTTGAGGAACAATTTCCAGGTTTAGCTTGCGGAATTCCTCATGGAGTTCTGTCGTGGTGGCGTCACGGACATATCCCAAAGATGGGTTTGAGTTTGTGGGGAAGGCAACGATGATGCCTGCGTGGGATTGGGTTACAAGCACTGTTGACACAAAGATGTACCCAGGTTCAGGGCCCTCGTGTGGAGGTAAAACCCCTACGTCCTGCCTAGCTAGTTGTATTGCTTTGATCACAAGTGTTCTTGGTTACAATGGTGGTAGCCGGCTAGGATGCTGTAGCCGGCTCCGGGTAGAGGTGGAAGATGATCGGGTGTCTGGCTCGCTCGTCTAGCCGTGTGTCTGTTTGTCTATCCGTCCGTCCTCCGCAGGAGGCTCTAACCCGCCTTATATAGACGACGGGTTAGGGTTAGGGTTTGTCTATCATTACAGGGAGATTACAGGATAGTCCCTATGACATCATCTAAGATTCCAGCCGGCTCTGGGCTGGTAATCATGACTTGCTATGGCGGTTCCCGACAGGAGCCGTTGGCTGTCTCCGGGGTGAGGCCCCACTTGTACTTCGTGGTCGGTGGTTGGATCCGACTCCGGCTTCATCCGGCTGGAGGCGTCCGGCTTAGGGTAGCCGGCTTGGCTCGCCGGCTTGAGATATTTTGCTCTTCTCTTGGGTATATGGGGTTCATATCCCCAACACTAGCCCCCGAGGTCGTGGAGTCTTGAACGCTTGCGGGGAAGGCTTCGCGAACTTCCCCCTTTTCTTGCTTGATTGTCTTCTTTGGCGGACGCCGGAATCCGGCTTGAATTTCTGACTTGAATCGATGCCGATGACGATGACTTGCTGTTGATGACGGTAGCTTGTTGTCGATGACGATAGCTTGTCCGGCTTCGGGTTCGCCGGCTCGAGGAGTCCTTGACGACTCCGCCTTGCCGGTTCGGGAAACTGGGTCGTGGCTAACGTCGGCCACGTTCTTCACGTCTTGTCAGTTTTCAGAACAGTGGATTTTCTGTGGCAACCGCTGTTTGACCGGATCCTTTGCGAATTTTTCTGTCAGAACTTCGGCGCCACGCGGCGCGTTTGAAGGCAAACCGTTCACCCGGCCACCCCTTTAAAAGGGGAAGGCGGAGGGAACGTTGGGGCTTCCGCCTCATTGCTTCCGAATCTAGCGCCTCTTGCTTTCTCTGCTCTTAGTGCGGTTTCCGATCTTGCGATTCTTGCTCTAGCTTCCAGCCTCTTCTTCGTCTTCTTCTTCAACGACGGGGAACCGAGGTTCTATGGCGAACTCCGGAGCTTGGGGCGGTTCTGTCATCTCCAAGGACGACATCGACGTGCTTAGGAAGGATGGGTTCCTCTGTGCAGAGGATCTCGTGGCGGTGCGGGTTCCCTCGAGCAACGAGGAAACCCGGATCTGAGGAGAGGCGAGTTCATCGTCTTTTCTTCTCATCGAGGGGCTTGGGCTTGCCCGCGAGCGGGTTCTTCCGCGGTTTCCTAAGGCACTATGGGCTTCAGCCCCATCATCTCGGTGCGAACAGCATCGTGTATCTTTCTTGCTTCGTCACACTATGCGAGGCATACTTGGGCATCTGGCCCACCGTCGAAATCTTCTCCTACTTCTTCTTCCTCCGTTCGCAATCTTCTGGTGGAGAGCAGCTCCACTGCGGCAGTGTTTCCATCAGCCCGAAGAGGGGCTCTGTCTTCCCCAAGGTCAAGCTGCATGACTCTATCAAGAAATGGCAGACGACGTACTTCTATGTCCGGAACGCGACCGCGGCGGACTACATCCAACTTCCGGCTTTCAAGGAAGAGCTGCCCGCGGAAGGATCCTGGAGCCGGGAGATCAGAGTTGAGAAGACTCTGGAGAAGAAGGTGTTGAAGCGGGTGGCACGGCTCGTGAAGGAGGGCTTGACGTCCCGGGACCTGGTCGCCACCTGGGTGACGCGTCGGACTTATCCCTTGCAATCCAGGAGGCACAAGATGTGCTTCTATTCCAGGTCAATGGACCCGACCCGGGCGAGTTTGATGAGCTTGGGGCGGCCGACGTGCGAGACTGGGTACATCGCTCCATCACTGAGCGGCTGGCACCCGGTTGGTCATTCGGATTTGAGCCGTACTCGCGCAAGAAACCTGCGCCTGAGGTTAGTTCTGTTTCCTTTTTGCCTGTTGTTCTTTCCCGGTTTCAGTTGATTTCTCTTAGTCGGTTTTGAGCTGACCGGTGCTTGGAAATGATTCTTGCAGTGCTTCACCCGGCAAAAACACGAGGATGAAGGTGTGGTCTTCGACCCGGACGTCAATCTTGCTGACGCTCTGGAGGAGGACGCCAATGCTGACTTGGTTGATGCGGGTGTTAGCCCTGCCGGCTCGGAGGAGCACGATGATAGGCGCGGCGACACCACGGAGGAGTCGTCTGGGGCCACCGCAGCGAAAGATCTGCTCCAGGACCCCGAGGTGGCGGCGGTAGTCGGCTCTGGCAATGAGTCCGACTCGGCAAAGTATGCGGACTCTGACTTGGAGGCTCCGCCTCGGCAGAAGCGGCGGTCCCGCGGTGAGTCCCCTGCACGCGGCGGCGGTGGCGGGACTGACGGTAAATTTCAGGTGTTTGTAGATCTTTCCAGCGGTTCGAGTCCTGGTTCTGAAGGATCCTGTTCTTCAGCTCGTAGGACAAAGGCGCTTGAGGCGGCTGTCCGGAGGCAGCGGGCCGCCGAATTCGAGCAGGCGCAGAAGGAGCGCCGATCGAAGAAAGCTGCTGACGTCGATGCCAACGTGCCCAGTCGGCAGACTGGCAGGTTTGAGGCGCGGACAGTCTTGCCCGCGAAAAAGGCGTCGTCGGCTACGAGCCGGCCTACGACTGCCGGGATTGCGCCGGCTAGGGCGTCGAAATCAGCAGAGGGGGCTGATGCCGAGCAGGGGACCAGAGGTGGCCCCTACAAACTCGCTGAAGGGGAGGTATTAATTCACGCGCCGTGGTGTGTCGATGGCGCCGACTTGGGCGTAAAGGAGTTGGAGAAGGTGTTTAATGTTTGTTTGGCGCAGGAGCAGGAGGCTGAGAGGACGGCCTCATCGGCTGCAGTGTTGCAGCCGGCTGTGGTTAAGCCGGCCGCCGTGGAGGCGGCCGTTGTAAATACTGAGAAACCGTTGGAGCCGGCTGCAACTGTGCAGCCGGTCGTTGAAAAAGGTGTTACTGATGTTGTGCCCGAATCCGCTACGGCGGAATCGGTTGTGCCGGCTGCTGGATCGCAGCCGGCTGAGGACTTGGCCGTCCCCACCAATAAGGTGGATGACAGCGGAAAGCGTCCGGCTGAGGATGCGCCCGCCCCGCCATCGAAGCGCCGGAAGAGGGCCCGTAAGGCCTTCGGCACGAGTGACGGGTAAGTATTGTCGTTGTAGAGTTGTCCGTCCTGATTTTATGTCTTGACGATGTCATGGTCTTGACTTTACTTTGTCGATGCAGGGAGCCTGTGGACTTGACGTCCACTCCTGTGAAAGCCACCACGCCCGCGGCGGTCATAGAAGAGGTGGAGTCCCACCCGGCGGCGCCGACTCCGGCTACAGAGTTGGAGGCGTAGGCGGCGAACCCGGCCTCGGCCATGGACTTGGAGCCGCAGGTTGCGTCTCCGGCTTCAAATGTCAGGGTGGTGCGGAGGGAGATCCCTCCTTTCAGCGCGGCGGTCCCGGAGACGTCCCCAAGTCAACCGACTCCGGGTGCTGGCGGCGATGTTGGTGAGTATCCGCTTCCTTCGATGTTGCAGGCTGAGTCCGTCAGGGACCGGGTCCTTGAGCGTTTGTCGAAATTTGCTCTAGGACCACGCCAGTCGACGTTGCTCGGTACTCCGGCGTCTGTCGGCGTGGACTTGATGCAGCTTGACGGAGCCGGCCAATGCGCATTGGCAAGGCTGGTGCTACAAAGGCACAGGGACCAGGACAAGGATATCCTGCTGCTCTGCGATTCCTACGAGCACATTGCTAAGTCCTCTTCACTGGAGATTGCCGCGTTGAGGAGGGAGCTGGAAGCTGCCAAGGGTAGGTTCTCACTCTTGTTTCCGCATGAGCTTTGGTTGATTCCGTCTGGACACTGACTTGCGTTTCATCTTAGGGGATGCGAACTCCCGAGCCGATTTGGAGAGGCGACTGGCGGAGTCGGTTCCGTCGTCGCAGCATGAAAGGCAGCTGAAGGCTAAGGAGGACGCCCTTGCCCGGGTGAAGGAAGAGCTCGAGTCGGCCAGAGCCAACGCCGAGTCCCCGCGTAAGACTGCTGAGCAGAGAGATGCTGAAATTGAGAACCTACGCAAGGATAACGAGAGCTTGAAGGGCCAGCTGAAGGCGGCTGTAGAGCATGGTGAAGGGGTCACCAAGGAGTATAAGAACGGTCAGACTGCCCATCAGGAGCTGGTGAAGGGCTTGGTTGACGAGAGCTTGGCTGTGAATGAGGCCATCCTTGGTACATCACTTTTCCATCTCATTCCTTTCTTGCATTTGCTGTAGCGTTTCTAACTCCGCCGACTTCGACCGCAGGTTTCTACCCGGAGGCTGATGCGCGGCTGCGGAAGGCGGTTGAAGCTGCACATACACATCCGGAGACCTCCAGAGCAATGGCGGATGAGAGGCCTGACACGAGGGCTCGTCTGCGTCAATTTACTGAAGACTTCAAGACTTTGAAGTCGGCTGCCGGCAAGGTTCTTGAGAACCTATGGCCCGATTCCGTCGTCCCGACTGGAGTACATGATCTGGCTGTCCGACTTGGCGGCGCTCCTCAAGGCATGGATGAGCAGCTGGAGTTGGGTGCATGTGCCGGTGCTGCTGAAGCTTTGGTGCTGCTGCTGTCGTGGTACCCTCAGTTGGACATTGACATGGTTGTCGATAGGGGCTATCGCATGGGAGCTGATGAGAACAAGCTGCGCGCCGAGAACCAGGCGTATGCCAAAAGGAACGCGGAAGGAGCGGAGCTCTCCGATCTGGTGCCCTCTGAGCCCAAGGCGAACACTGACGCTGCCAAGGATGTCGCTTCTTAACTTAGTTGTTGGTTTCCCCGGGATGCCGGGAGTATTTGTCATGCTCGTTGAACAATCATTAGTATCTCTGTTTGTTTCTGTAATATGAACAAGTGCCCGCTGTGTTGCCGGCTTGACTGTTGCCTGAATACGTTGTTTTTGCTAGTTGCTTGTCGATTGCTGTGTCCTTTGAGTTGGTGGTACTGACCACTCCTAGCCCCCGAATTTTGGGCCGAGTTGAGTAACAAGTCGGGTCGAAATTACTAAGTTTTGCTTTTGCCTTTGTCGTTTTGCTTCCGGGTCTGGGCAGCCGGCTTGGCGGGTGCGCAGCCCCCGGGTATAAGTTATACCGACTTGGGCTGCAGCCCCCGAGTACTTAGACTTGGGGTGAATGAATGCGTCCGGGTCTGGGCAGCCGGCTTGGCGGGTGCGCAGCCCCCGGGTATAGGTTATGCCGACTTGGGCTGCAGCCCCCGAGTCCTTAGACTTGGGGTGAATGAATGCGTCCGGGTCTGGGCAGCCGACTTGGCGGGTGCGCAGCCCCCGGGTATAGGTTATGCCGACTTGGGCTGCAGCCCCCGAGTCCTTAGACTTGGGATGAATGAATGCGTCTGGGTCTGGGCAGCCGGCTTGGCGGGTGCGCAGCCCCCGGGTATAGGTTATGCCGACTTGGGCTGCAGCCCCCGAGTCCTTAGACTTGGGGTGAATGAATGCGTCCGGGTCTGGGCAGCCGGCTTGGCGGGTGCGCAGCCCCCGGGTATAGGTTATGCCGACTTGGGCTGCAGCCCCCGAGTCCTTAGACTTGGGGTGAATGAATGCGTCCGGGTCTGGGCAGCCGACTTGGCGGGTGCGCAGCCCCCGGGTATAGGTTATGCCGACTTGGGCTTGTCTTCATGGCTTCGGTGCGGTGGAATGTGCTCCGTCTCGGTCCAGTCGACGATGAAGTCGGCTAGCACTTGTGACTTGACGGCTGTTCTTCTGTCGTAGTCGATTCCGTGAGCAGCCAAGTTGATAGCCCATTTGGCTACCCGGCCCGTTGCGTCCTTGTTGCAGATGATCTCAGATAGTGGAGCCTCGCTCACCACCTTGATCGGATGCTCTTGGAAGTAATGGCGCAGCTTCTTCGCTGCCATGTAGACGCCGTAGACGAGCTTCTGGTAGTGAGGGTAATTTTGCTTCGATTGAGAAAGCACCTCGCTGAGATAGTAGACTGGCCGCTGAACCAGATGTGCCTTGCCGGCTTCCTCCCGCTCCACGACGAGGACGACGCTGACGACTCGAGGCGAGGCGGCGATGTAGAGGAGCATGGGCTCCTTCGGGGTTGGTGGTGCGAGGATGGGCGTGGTGACGAGTGCACGCTTGAGCTCGAGGAAGGCGGAGTCGGCTGCATCGCTCCAGGCGAACCTATCCGTCTTCTTGAGCAAGTGGTAGAGTGGCAGGGCCTTTTCTCCGAGTCGGCTGATAAACCGGCTAAGAGACGCCAGACAGCCGGCGAACTTCTGGATGTCCTTGAGATTTCTTGGCCTTTGCATGTTGTCGATGGCGGCGATTTTCTCCGGGTTGGCTTCGATCCCCCTTGCCGAAACGAGGTAGCCGAGTAGCTGGCAAGCCGGAACGCCGAAGACGCATTTCTCTGGGTTGAGCTTCATTTGGAAGAGGCGCAGGTTGTTGAATGTCTCTTTAAGGTCGTCGAGGAGTGTGCGCTTGTCCTTGGTCTTGATGACGATATCGTCGACGTAGGCGTGATCGTTGCGGCCGATTTGCTCGTGCAGGCACTTTTGCATGCACCGCTGGTACGTTGCTCCAGCGTTCTTCAAGCCGAACGGCATGGTGGTGTAGCAGAATGCGCCGTACGGAGTGATGAAAGAAGTCTTGAGTTGATCCTCCGGGTTCAGCGGAATTTGGTGATAGCCGGAGTAGGCATCGAGGAGCGAAAGGTAGTCGCATCCGGCGGTGGAGTCGATCACTTGGTCGATGCGCGGCAAGGCAAAAGGATCCTTGGGGCACGCTTTGTTGAGGGCGGTGTAGTCGATGCACATTCTTGGTTTCCCGTTCTTCTTCAGCACGATGACCGGGTTGGCAAGCCATTCCGGGTGGAAGACCTCCATGATGAAGCCGGCTGCAAGCAGCCGAGCTATCTCCTCCCCTATAATCTTCCTCTTCTCTTCGGCAAATTGACGTAGCTTTTGTTGGACCGGCTTGACTTCGGGTCGAACATGAAGTGAGTGCTCGGCGAGTTCCCTCGGTACACCCGGCATGTCCCGTGGAGACCATGCAAAGATGCTCTGATTCTTACAAAGGAACTCGACGAGCTCGCCTTCCTATTTGGGGTCCAGGTTGGTCCCCACGACGACGAACTTGGACTTGTCGTTGTCGTCGAAGTAGATCTTCTTGGTGTCGCGGCCGGATTGGAAGCTGGTTTCCCCGGCGGTTTTGACCGACTCGGGCACCTCCGGCTGCTCCTCCTCAGCAACTTTGCGCTTGAACTGCTTCATTTCTTCCTCGCAGAGCATCGTCATGGCCCCTTTAGCGCTGTCGGAGGCGCATGCGATGGAGCGTCGGTAGTCGTCGGTGATGGTGATGATGCCGTGCGGACCCGGCATTTTCATTTTGAGATAAGCATAGTGGGGCACCGCCATGAATTTGGCGAGTGCGGGTCGGCCGAGATGGCGTGGTAGGCGCTGGCGTGGTCGACCACCTCGAATTTGCATGTTTCTCTCCGGTGGTTGCCCTTAGGCCCGAAGAGGACGTCGAGCCAGATGCTGCCCATGGAGGAGCCGGCTCGCCCTGGGATGATTCCATGGAACACAATCCGGCTTGATTGGAGATGAGATTTGTTGAGGCCGAGTTTCACCAGAGTGTCGTGGTAGAGAATATTGATGCTGCTCCCGCCGTCGATGAGGACGCGTGAGAAAGTACACGCCATAGCAGGGGAGATGAGCATGGGCTCCAGGACTAGAGCGTAACCCCCTGGAGTCGGCATCAGGTCCGGGTGGTCGCTGCGGTCCCATGTGATAGGTGTTTCCGACCAGTTGAAGTACTGGGGGACGGGTGGAACCACAGCGTTCACCTCCTTGAATCTTTCGCGCCGGCTTCGCTTGTCGTCCAGCTCGCTGATGAAGATGTGGTAGGCGGCATCCGGGTGCCGGTAGTCGTCTCGTGGTGGTGAAGGCAGACGTTCTTCTTGTCGCGGACGATCGTCGCGCGGCCGGTTGTCATGGTTTCTGTCGTCCCTGCGCCGGTCGTCACGCTCCCGGTCTTCTGGTCCGGCTTCATTTGCAGGCGGACGCCGATATCGGCGGTCCCTTGGCTTGCCGAGGTTGCAGTGCCTGATGGTGTGGTTAGCCGGCCTGTCGCCATGGTTGCGGCACGGTCGGTCGAGTAGAGCCTCGTAGTTGCTTTTCCTTGCCCAGCGCATTTCGCTGCTTGTCCGCATTCAGCGGTCATCGAAGCCGCCTTCGGGTCTTCCTTCAGTCGCCGCTACAACCTTAGACTCGTTGCGGTCTTCGGCCGTCTTGCGTTTGCCGGCCGACTTGGAGTCGCGCCGGGTTGACTTGCCTCCATCTTGTGCTTCTGTCAGGCTTTTGCGTGCAGCTGGCGTGTCGACGTTGATCCGGCCGGTATCGTCGATGAGGATTGGACTTATCATGCCGGCGTCGGCTGTGGCATATTCGTCGGCGATGGCCATGAGATGCGCCATGGTCTTCGGGCTCTTCCTCAGCAGCGCGTGTCGAAGTAGAGTGCGATCCCGGCACCCTTGAACGAAGAGTTGGACGGCTTGGGCCTCTGAGACCCCTTCGCAAGAGTTGCGTAAGCTGGTCCACCGAGTCAGGTAGACCCGATCCGACTCGCCCTCCTTTTGCTTGCACATTGCGAGCAGTTGAGCGTTGCCCGGACGCAGGTAGGTGCCGGTGAAGTTGCGGATGAAGACTTCCTCGAAGTCGAGCCAGCCGTTGATGCTTTCCGGCGGGAGGCTGTTAAGCCATGTCCGGGCTGATCCTTGGAGCATGAGGGGGACGTAGCGCACAGCTACGCGCTTGTTGCCGCCTGCGATATTTACTGCGGTGACGTAGTCAGCTAGCCAGTCCTCCGGCTTGGCGCTGCCGTTGTACCTTGGCGTGTCCCTTGGGAGAGTGAATCCTTTCGGAAACTGCTCGCTCCGGATGCGGGGTCCGAAGCAGCTGTGCGCGGCAACGTCTTCTTCTTCGACTTTTCTTGTTTTCTTGAGCGCCTTAATGCGTTGACGCGCGTCGTCGGGGGCTTCTGGTCCGAATGCGCCTAGACGTTCCTCGATGGTGATTTTGCGGCTGAGGCGGCTCTTGACGCTGCGGCCGACTTGAGGCTCGGGTTCATCATCGTCGCTATCCTCGTGCCGACTTGAGGCGTGGTGGTGCGAGCTGACGCTTTTCTCGTGGTTGTGGTGCTTGCCCTTCTCCTTCGTGTGGCCGGCTGAAGATTCTTCGTAGCCTTGCTTGGCTTTGCCGGTCGTAGCGTGACCGGGTTGAGGGTATGGGCCCTCGCCGGCTTCTCGTTGGAGTCGGTTGGCCCTGGTGACGAGCTCGATCATGCGACCAATTTGCAGTTCTCGCTCTTCGCCTTCGAGATGAGGGATCTCCATTGCGACGACCTCTGCCGCCTTCATGTTTTGCGTGGGGCTACTGTACTCGGGTCGGATAACGTCGGGGATGTCGACTCCTTGCTTGGCGCGGTTGATGGCGCCGCCTAGATCGCCTCCTTTGCGCCGGACTTCATTGAGTTTGTCGTTGTGGGCTCTTGCCGGCTCGAAGTTGTGGATGGAGTTGAACTCACGCATCGTGGCGTTGAGCTTGCGCTGGGTTGAGACGACGTGAACCGCCTTGTCGAGGATGAGTTGGCGCATCTTTTCGAGATCGGCCGCTGCGGCGACAGGATCTGAACCCGGCACGATGGGGGTGGAGAGGAGCTCGAATTCCTTCTCCAGGTTGCGGTTGATGTTGGCGTTGGAGGACTCTCCAGGCGTGGGCTGGGATTTGCCGAGTCCGCCTCCTGCGGTTACGTGCTCGACCACGTGAACCTCCGCGAAGACGCCATGCTCGAGGCCGTTGGAGACCATGTCGTCGAAGTCGGTGGAGTCGAAGGAGGATTTGCTGCTGCAGATGCCGGTATCGAAGGCTGATGGAGCGTCGTAGAAGAGCACCTCCTCCGGGTACTTCTCGGGGACGACGGCGATGAAGACGTGGAAGCCTCCAAAGGTGATGATGCTGGCTTTGTTGGAGAAGCTGATCCCGGCAAAGTCCTCCGCGTTGCCGATGAGGCAGCCGATGGAGCCGACGGGAAGAACCATGCCGGTGACGATGCGATCGCTACCGCCGAAGCGGGGTCCCGCGCAGAACATAGCTCCGCTCGTCGCGAGCCCCACGGTGGGCGCCAAATGTCGTGGTGGCGTCACGGACATATCCCAAAGATGGGTTTGAGTTTGTGGGGAAGGCAACGATGATGCCTGCGCGGGATTGGGTTACAAGCACTGTTGACACAGAGATGTACCCAGGTTCAGGGCCCTCGTGTGGAGGTAAAACCCTACGTCCTGCCTAGCTAGTTGTATTGCTTTGATCACAAGTGTTCTTGGTTACAATGGTGGTAGCTGGCTAGGATGCTGTAGCCGGCTCTGGGTAGAGGTGGAAGATGATGGGTGTCTGGCTCGCTCGTCTAGCTGTGTGTCTGTCTGTCTATCCGTTCGTCCTCCGCAGGAGGCTCTAACCCGCCTTATATAGACGACGGGTTAGGGTTAGGGTTTGTCTATCATTACAGGGAGATTACAGGATAGTCCCTATGACATCATCTAAGATTCCAGCCGGCTCTGGGCTGGTAATCATGACTTGCTATGGCGGTTCCCGACAGGAGCCGTTGGCTGTCTCGGGGTGAGGCCCCACTTGTACTTCGTGGTCGGTGGTTGGATCCGACTCCGGCTTCATCCGGCTGGAGGCGTCCGGCTTGGCTCGCTGGCTTGAGATCTTTTGCTCTTCTCTTGGGTATATGGGGTTCATATCCCCAACAAGTTCAGGCTGACTTTCCTTGATCATGAGGTTGTTGCAATAAGATTTGCGACTGAGGGCATCGGCCATGACATTAGCCTTGCCTGGAGTGTAGTTGAGAGTGAGATCAAAGTCTGTGATGGTCTCGATCCATCTCCTTTGCCTGAGATTCAGATCTGGGTGGGTGAAGAGGTATTTGAGACTTTGGTGGTCGGCATAGACTTCACAAGTGTTGCCCATGAGATAGTGGCGCCATGTTTTGAGTGCATGCACAACTGCAGCGAGTTCAAGATCGTGGTAGGATAGTTGCGCTCATGAGGACGCAACTGACGAGAAGTGTAAGCGACGACTTGTCGATCTTGCATGAGGACTCCGCCTAGTCCTTGGAGAGAGGCGTCACAGAAGACTTGGAAGGGCTTGGAAGTGTCAGGTGCTACCAGGACAGGAGTAGAGGTGAGCTTTTTCTTTAGAAGTTGGAAGCTTTCTTCACATGCAGGACTCCAGATGAATTTCCTGTCTTTCTTGAGGAGTTAGGTGAGAGGCTTTGTGATTTTGGAGAAGTTTTCGATGTATCGATGACAGTAGCCAGCCATACCCAGAACACTTCTGAGTTGCTTCACCGTTTTAGGCGTAGGCCAGTCGAGAATTGCTTGGACTCTTTCTGGGTTAACAGCAGTGCCTTTTCCAGAAAGGACGTGCCCAAGGTAGGTGACTTCAGAAAGCCAGAACTCGCACTTTGAGAACTTGGCATAGAGGCGATGTTCGCGGAGCTTCTCAAGAACGAGACGCAGATGTTCTGCATGTTCTTCGTCGGACTTGGAGTAGATGAGGATGTCATCGAGATAGACCACCACGAACTTGTCGAGATACTCCATGAAGACAGAGTTCATGAGACGAGAGAAAGTTGCTGGAGCATTGGTGAGACCAAAGGACATGACGGTGTACTCATAGAGACCGTAGCGAGTGGTGAAGGCTGTCTTGGGAATGTCCTATTTCCTGATTTTTATTTGATGATAGCCCATTCTGAGGTCCATCTTAGAGAAGACTTTTGCGCTGGCAAGTTGATCGAAGAGATCATTGATTCGAGGAAGAGGATATTTGTTCTTGATTTTGCGGAGGTTCACAGGACGATAGTCGACGACAAGACGACTTGTTTTGTCCTTCTTTACCAAGATAGTGGGGCATCCCCAAGGAGACGAACTGGGTTGGATGTAGCCTTTGCTTTCCAGGTCCTCGAGCTGTTTCTTGAGCTCGATCAACTCAAGGGGACCCATTTTGTAAGGCCTTTTGGAGATAGGAGCGGTGCCTGGTTCAAGATCGATGACAAATTCGACAGCTCTGTCAGGTGGCATACCTGGGAGATCCTCCGGAAAGACATCAGGAAAGTCACAAACAACTGGAACTGCTTGGATAGCTTCTAGAGGATCGACATTTAGAGCGAAGAGCTGGACAGAAGGTGCAGAGTTTGGAGAATAGACTATCTGGCCTGAAGGATGAGAAAGAGTGACCGTCTTCGACGCACAGTCGATTTTAGCTTTGTTGGCCTTCAACCAATCCATGCCAAGAATGACGTCGATGTCCGAATCACCGAGAACTATGAGGGAAGCAAGGACAAGTGACCTCCGATGAGAATTTCATTGTCATGACTTATCTTAGAGGACATCAACTGAGCTCTGGGGGAGTGGACGTTTAGAGTGACACCCAAGGAATCAAGAGGTAACCCATTCTTATGAGCAAACTTGAACGACACGAAGGAATGGGAAGCACCAGTATCGAAAAGGACTTTTGCATCAACTGAGTTTACAGGGAGTGTACCGAGAACAACTTCTGGAGCTTGCTGAGCTGCATCAGCGTTGAGGTGGTTGACCCTTGCCTGACGTCCCTGAGGCCTAGTGTTGGTGTTGACAGGCCTCTGCGGGGCAGGAGCACGCACCATCGCCTGAGTCGGAGCGGGGCGAGGCTGCGGTGGTGGAGGCAGAAGGTTCTGCGGGCACTGAGGTGAGATGTGGCCCTCCTGACCACACTTGTAGCAAGTCACTCCTGGACGAGGACCCGTCGGCCTTGGCGGTCCCGCGATGGTCCTTGGAGCTGGGGTGGGTGGGCGTGGAGTAGACCCTGGAGTACCCGGAACGTAGGTGCCACGTGCGAGGGCACTGTTGGGCACCCACACTCTGCGCTTCTGAGGTGGACCGATGTTCTTGCCTGAGGAAGAGCCACCTTCACGGGCGTGCTTGCGAGACTCCTCAAACACAGCACGTCCATGCTCGGCCTTGAGCGCGGTGTCGACAAGCTCCTCGAAACTCTGCGTCTTGATGAGGTTGAGCGCGTACTTCAGTGCCGGGTTGAAGCCCTTGCGAAAGCGAGCTTGCTTCTTGGCATCAGTGGACACCCCGTCTCCAGCGTAGCGGTAAAGGTTGTTGAAGACCCGACTGTAGCTGAGGACGTCCAGGTGGCCCTGGGTGAGAGAGCAAAACTCCTCACGCTTGCGCTCCATGAGTCCATCAGGAACGTGGTGACGTAGGAAGCTGGCCTTGAACTCCGGCCAGGTGGTAGTCGCGCCGGGAGCTCGCATGGCCTGGCAGTTCTCCCACCACGAGGCCGACTCGCCGCGTAAGAGGAAGGTGACGAAGGGCACGTGGTCGTCAGGGGCCACCCGTGCCGTGAGAAGGGTCCTCTCCATCTCGCGAAGCCAGTCATCCGCGTCGAGGGGCTCAGTCGGGGAGGCGAAGATCCTGGGGTTAAGGTTGAGGAAGTCCCTCAGAGATACGCGTCCATTGCCCTCGTTGCAGTTGTTCTGGTGCAGCATCTGATTAGCTTGTTGTTGCGCCATCTGCGCCACCACTTGCATCAGCTGCATCAACATCTCCGAGAAAGGTGCGGAGGGGGCGGAGGTGGGTTGCTGTTTCCCCTCGTCATCCTGAGGATAACGACAAATTGTAAGCACCAGATAAAGATGACAGATTCTTCGGAAGGATTAGATAACAACAGAGAAACAATGATAGACAGGGAAAACAAAGACAATCGACTGAAGCAACATTTCTTTTCACCATAGACAGATCCAACCTAAGGTACTACAGAAAACCCCGGACACGTGAAAACCTAATTTTGAAAATTTAGGAAAGAAGAGAAAAAATCGTATCACTTCCTCACCAGAAAAGAGGGAGGGTGGGTGGGGAAAGAAGTAAAGCGAACAGAGTTCCTACTCCCGCGTATAATTTTTCCTGAATAGCTACTAAGATAGGTTCTAGACTCAACCACGACCAGTAGAAAAAGGCTCCTAAAGGCGGTCCATGCTCTGATACCAATTTGTAAACCCCACTTAGCGGAAACTACGTTTCGCCAAGCGGAGTCACAATCGGATTACATTGCAGGAACATGTATGACACAAAAATGTAAATAAAGCATGGTTTGAAATATTTTATTACATCACAGGGGATCATACGTCCCGAATACAGCGGAAGCATCATTTCGTCTGAGTACAGACTACATCAAAGGCCAAAGGCCGGAAAATAAAAGGGGAACCCGCCCACGGTGGTCTCAGGCTGCCGCCTAGGATCTCGATCTACTCGTCGTAGTCAGTGTCGAACTCAATGTAGTAGCCTCCATCAGGGTCGCTGTAGTCGTCTGTCGCTCCTTCATCGGTGAAAACGGGCACCGGACACCCGATGGTATGAGTACGGGGGTACTCAGCAAGACTTACGCCCAAGACAAAACTAAAGCAATGCATATGCTTTGGGGTTGTAAAGGGGCTGTATGTGGACTTGCAGCAGCAGCACCTAATTCTACAGAAGACACTCTATAACTTGCGTCTAATTAGAAGAAGGGAAGAGAACGCTTGCGCTACTGGGCTAAACTACTCTCCAAGCAATACCCGTCCTGAGACGACTCCATCGTATCATATACCCACGAGGAAGAAGTCCGGACACTCACATGTGTTCAAGTTTTAACAAGTTATTATTCGAGTAAGGCTATTTACTAGTCAAATTAACTATTTAAAAGATACGGTAATATCTATGATCTTTTTAGCCAGCACATTACCCAAGTTGTCCATAACCGCGGACTCGGCTTTTCGAAAAGATTTAACCCTGCAGGGGTGCCCAAATGTAACCATACACGTTCAATCAACCACATGCCACAGAGGCATTTAGGTATCTCAACACAACCTTCCCCATCACTACTACATTGGATAGAGAGCCACCTATCTGAGACTGATCCACGTGGGGAGCCCGGCCGAAACTCCTTTGTGGGCCCAAAAGCTGCGAGAACGGCTTCGGGAGGATAACACTCATACGATTGCTCCTCCTTCCACACTCGATAAACGAACGCTCCGCACCTATATGCGTCACTCATCCTCATCATGCTTCTTCTGTGATATGCTCCAAATGGTAAACACCCGAACTAGTTGTGGCTCCCTAACCAATATAACAGATCCGGTACTGAGTTGCGGGGGGTTCCATAAGTCTTCCCACGTGTGGGTAGGGCGCTCATTCTTGGATAAGCAGAAAATAACGGTTTTTCCTAGGCGACACTAGCAGAACAGAACACCATAAACTGGCCTTCCGCAGGTGCCTTATCTTAATATAAATAGTGTATCCCACATAGCAAGTCTTCAATTATTAATATATACCAGCTACGCATGTGATAGACCACAACCAACTCCTAAGCATACTAATTGGTAGTAACAGGATAGCGATCATAGGATATAGGCAGGCATATCAGGAAATAATTTGGACTACTAACAGGCTATGCAAGTCTAGTAGGAATCGTAAGACACAACAGAACGGAAGGTCCTAAAAGCAAGCAAGACAAGAATAGGCATCACATGAGAAAAATTGGGGAAGGGGCTGCTTGCCTGTTGGCTCAGTAGCCTGGTACTGGGCTAGTTCCTCGGAGACGTCGGGGTACTCAGCAACATCATCGTCTACGGATAACCCCAAAACATAACAAAACAAAATCAATACAAATGCAAGCAATCAACGATGATGGCATGTTCAATTTAATTATGCAGCATTTAAAAGTGCTAAACATTTTATTAGGCAATTTAAATTAGGGTTTAGCAATTTAATAAACAATTAAAACATTTTAGGCATTTTTATTAGTTCAATTAATTGTAATTCTAGATTACCCGAAAGTTAAATTATTTAATTGATGCATCCAAAATTAGTTTTGAACAGATTACATTTGTAGCTTTAATTTGATATAAAATTCATAATTTTTGAAGGTGGGATTCAAAAGTTATGAATTTTACAAGTTTTAATAGTTAGTAAAAAATTTAATTATTTAAAACAAAAAGATTAATTCAAAAATTCAAACAAAATTCATATTTGGATAGATTTTGAAATTCTGAATTGAAAGCATATTTTTATTATAATTTTGACAAAAGAAACATGTATTATTTAATTATTATTAAAACAGGACAGAAAAAATTAAAGCAGGGTTATTTGCAAAAGAATTCGAATTCTGGACTTTTCTGTAAAATTCCCAGATCTAGATCTGAGATATTTGTCACCGGGGTGAGATCTACTCATAGAGGATGACAGGTGGGTCCACTGGCCCACATGTCAGTGAACGAGGAAAGCAGAAAAAGGTTGGCTTTAATCACCGTAGCAGGGAATCGAACTCGTGACCTGCCGGCGCTGCTCCGTGCTCAGAACCAGTGGGCTGTGCGCATGCTTGTGTTACAGAAGGGGATCGATGCTATACAAGGTGGATCTGGTGGTTAACTGAAACTGCACACTCCGGTTCAGACAGTGGTGGCGACGGCGAGTTTTCAGACGGCGACAGGGCGTTGGCCGGCGAGGACGCGGCCGTCGTGGTTCGCGTGCGTTCGTGCAGGATGTGCAGAGGCGGCGTCGTGTGCGTGTGCGAGCAGGGTGCAGGTGTGGGGTGTGAGCCAGGGATTCGAGGTGCAGAGGAGCATGGGCCGGGGTGCGAGGTCCAGCCGTGCTTGTGCGCGTGATCGTCGTGACGCCGGCTTCGGTGGTGGCGCTCGACGAAGAGCGTGACGGGAATTAGCGGGGTGGACGCGCCGGTGCGTAGAGGACGTAGACGAGGAAGACCGTGGTGTGGTGGACGCCGGCCTTGGGTCTACCTCCTGGATCCAGTTCTTGACGACGACGTCGGCGATCATCTACTCCGGCGCCTGCTCCATGGTGCTTCTCCGGCTAGTGGTGTGGGTGATCTCGGTTGCTCTCGGAAAGGAAGAAGGAGCAAGGGAGAAAGGGAAGAGGGGTGGCGGCGGCTGGAGAGGGAAGAGGCTAGGGTTGGTAGGTGGGTGCCCTGGCCGCTGCTTTTTAGGTGGGGAGCGGTGGAGGGAGGCACCGGTGGGTGGTGGCGATGGAAAGGTGCCCTCACGCGCCCCACCTGCGTCCGTACGAAGAAGACGACAACGGAGAGGTGGTGGTGGTGGGCTGGACTGGGCCGGAAAGAAAAGAGGGAAGGAGAGGGGAGCTGGGCTGCGGCCCAGTTTCCTTTTTTTTTGTTCTGGCATTTTTTTTCTTTTTCCAGAAAACAGAAAAGGGAAGAAAAGAAAAGAGAGGAAAAAATAGAATAAAGCTAGGGTTTGTTTTATTTTTATTTTTTTTCCTCAAAGCATTTTATTATTATCAAAACCATTATAATTTGATTGTCAAAAATAATTGGTTTTCATATTTGAATTTGCAATTTAATTATTGTGTTGCATTTGATAACACATGAAATAACAACTCATTTTTATTTGTTTTCTTTTATTTTGATGATGTCCTGATGATGCAATATTTGAAACAAACATGGAAAAGAAAAAGGGGTTATTTTTGGGATGTTACACATGGATGACACCATACTTTTATATTCATTGATAAACCATAAGGGGATACATGATAATGCTCTATGAGCTCACACAAGCATAAAAGAAACTGATAACTAGACGATAAAAGCAAAGCACACCATAACTAGATAGATAGATAAACTGATAAAGATAAAGACTAGGTTGAACTCCCCCAAGCTTGACCTTTGGCTTCTTCTTCCTCTTCCCTGGCTAGTTCCTTCTTGTAATCCTCCTCCCACTCTGCTAACTTCCATGGGTAGGGCCTCCCATTATAGAAGGATGTAGGAGGATCATTGTACCTGAGTGCAGCAGCCTCTGCGATCCTCTTGAAGCGTTCTTCGTACTCACAGTTCTGGTTCTCCATATCCCATATCTGAGCTTGATACCTGTCTAGCTCTGAATTGACATGTAGGTAGCTATCCTCCAAGTCCTTGAGACTTTCCTCAAGTTTGATAATCCTCCTCTTCAGCTCCAGGTTCATGAAGTGGTGAGCATCAAGGCTGCGCTCAACAACAGTGATATACCTGAAAACCTTCTGCTCCAGATCATCCAGCCTTTCCTCCATCGTGCCCACAGTCTTGGGGGCCTTCGCCTCCTCCACACGAAGCACACCCTCCTTGAAGGATAAGGTCTTCAATGGTGTCATCACAGAGGCGAGGTAGGGGTTTACAGTGCCTTCCTCGGTGGTGTCTCCCTCCACATGGTCGGATCCAGAGCTTGACATGGCGAAACCTGACAGGCAGAAACAGCAAGAACAAAGATCGCTCGAGAACTCTTGGTGCGAGATTAGATCGACGGAAGGGGGTATATATTGAGGGTTTTTAGGTCAAGACGAAGCGTCGGGGACGAAAATGGGGCGGAACGGGACTCCGAGGAGGAAAAGAAGGGGGTCCACGCGGCCAGGTACAGAGGCCGCGTGGGACCACCTCTTTCGGTCCTCGTGGCTCCGTTCTTTCCAATTTCTTCCCCCGTGTTTATTTCCATAAATATTAACCTCCGTAAATTTTCACGCAATTCCGAGAAACTTTCCAGAACAAAAGTTACCTTCATTGTTTGGGTGCTGCTGAAACTGCCATGTTACCTTTAATTATTTCTTCCGGGGTTTGTAAATTCAATGTTTCCACCATTCCAACAAAGCTTTTTCCTGCAATATAGTGTTTAAGGCGTTGTCCATTGACCACATGAGGTTTACCTTTCAAATCACCATGAAGACGATGGCTCCTGAACTATACACCTCTTGTATGACTTTGAAGCTAACTTTCCTGCAGAAAACTTGAAACGAGAGTTGTATATAAAACTTGATCACCTACTTTGAATTCTCTTTTTTTTTTCTTGTCATGCCAAATCTTAACTTTCTCTTTAAACATTTAGCACTTTCATAAGCTTCATTTCTCCATTCATCTAGTAGGTTTAAATCAAGAATTCTCTTCTCTCCGCAGTTTTAAAATCAAAGTTCAATTGTTTAATAGCCCATCTAGCTTTATGTTCTAATTCAACAGGTAAATGACAAGCTTTTCCATAAACCATTTATAAGGAGACATTCCCATAGGATTTTTAAAAGCAGTTCTATAAGCCCATAATGCATCATTAATTTTAAGTGGCCAATCAGATCTAGACTTATTCACTGTCTTTTCCAAAATGAGTTTAATTTCCCTATTACTTAATTCAACTTGTCCACTTGTTTGAGGGTGATAAGGAGATGCAATTCTATGGTTAACATCATATTTTGCCAATTTTTCTAAGAACACCATGTAAGAAATGAGAACCACCATCAGTAATTAAAAACCTAGGAACACCAAACCTGGGGAAAATGATGTCCTTGAGCATCTTCATTGCTGTGGCATGATCTGCACTTTTGGTTGGAATTGCTTCCACCCACTTTGTAACATAATCCACTGCAACCAAAATATGAGTATGCTTTGTCTTTGACTGGGAAAGGTCCCATAAAGTCAAAACCCCACACATCAAATGGTTCAAGTGGTAAAGAATAATTCATAGGCATTTCATTTCTCCTACCAATATTTCCTACTCTTTGACATTTATCACAAGATTTAACATATTCAGCACAATCCTTAAATAAAGTAGGCCAATAAAAACCAGATTGTAATACCTTTGCACCTGTACGATCTCCTGCATGATGCCCTCCATAGGGACTGTCATGACAATCTCTTATAATAGCCTGTTGTTCATGCTCAGGTACACAACGTCTAATAATACCATCCACACTTTTCTTATAAAGGAAAGGATCATCCCAAAAATAATGTCTAAGATCATAAAAGAATTTCTTTCTTTGTTGAGAAGTGAAGTGTGGAGGTAAAACTTTACCAACAATAAAATTTGCATAGTTGGCAAACCATGGAGATGCAACTTTAGCACTAGAAACATTAAAATTGCAAGTTGTTCATTAACAAAACTATCATTAATAGGAATAGGATCATCAGGTATATTTTCCATTCTAGAAAGATGATCAGCTACTTGATTATCTTCCCCTTTCCTATCAACAATGTGTAAATCAAATTCTTGCAATAAAGTACCCATCTTATTAATCTAGGCTTAGCATCTTTCTTATTCATTAAGTATTTAATAGCAGAATGATCAGTATGCATGTGACTTTGAATCAGTAATATAAGGTCTAAACTTGTCACAAGCAAATAGCACTGCTAAAAATTCTTTTTCAGTTGTAGCATAATTCTTTGAGCAGCATCAAGTGTTCTACTAGCATAATAATAACATTCAGTTTCTTATCAACACGTTGGCCCAAAACAGCCCCAACTGCATAATCACTAGCATCACACATAATTTCAAAAGGCAATTTCCAATCAGGAGGTTGAATAATAGGAGCACTTATTAAAGCATTCTTCAAAATATTAAAGGACTCAATGCAATCATCATTAAAAGAGAAAGGAACATCCTTTTGCAAAAGATTGGTTAGAGGTTTTGATATTTTGGAGAAATCTTTAATAAACCTACGGTAAAAACCTGCATGCCCAAGAAAACTTCTTATACCTTTGATGTCCCTTGGGTATGGCAGCTTTTCAATAGCTTCTATCTTTGCTGGGTCAACTTCTATTCCTTCTCCAGAAATCTTATGCCCAAGAACAATACCTTCAGTAACCATGAAGTGACACTTCTCCCAATTAAGAACTAAGTGTTGGTCTTCACAACGCTGCAAAACTTTGTTAAGGTTGAACAAGCAATTATCGAAGGAAGTACCATACACAGAAAAATCATCCATAAAACTTCCATTATCTTTTCAATATAATCAGCAAATATAGCATTCATGCATCTTTGAAAAGTAGCAGGAGCATTACACAAACCGAATGGCATTCTCCTATAAGCAAATGTACCATATGGGCAAGTAAAAGTGGTCTTTTCTTGATCATCCTTATGGACAGGAATTTGTGAGAAACCTGAATAACCATCTAAATAGCAAAAGTGAGAGTGTTTAGATAACCTTTCTAACATTTGATCAATAAATGGCAATGGGTAATGATCTTTACGAGTTGCTTTATTTAACTTCCTGAAATCAATACACATCCTATAACCAACAACAGTACGTTGAGCCACAAGTTCATCCTCATCATTTGGAACAACAGTCATTCCACCCTTTTTAGGAACACAATGAACAGGACTAACCCACTTACTATCAGCTAGGATAAATGATACCAGCTTCAATAAGTCTTATTACCTCTTTCTTACCACTTCTTTCATTTTTGGATGGAGACGGCGTTGATAATCAACAACAGGTTTTGCATCCTCCTCCAAATTAATTTTATGCATACATAGAGCTGGGCTTATACCTTTAAGATCATCAAGAGAGTATCCAATGGCTGGTCGGTGAGCTTTAAGCACATCAAGTAATTTTCTTCTTCTTCAGCTGAAAGGTTAGCACTAATAATGACAGGATATATGCTCTTCTCATCCAAATATGCATATTTCAGATTTTAGGCAAAGGTTTAATTCAAAGCTAGGATCCCCTTTAGGTGGTGGTAGCACTCCTAAATTATCAGGTGGGATATGCAATTGTAATTGTGGTGGTTGTTGAATATTTGTTCTAAATCTCTCTTTCTTCATCATTAAATGGTTCATCTTGATTAAGCATATATCGTTCTACCACATCTGATGAAGCTACAGCTATAAGAAGAGTTTCAATTATCACCTGAGTTGGCTCTTTCTTTGATGTTTATCAGCAAATTTGAAAAGTTGAATTCAAGTTTTCTCCAGCACATTTAATAAACACTTTCTCTTTAGGTAAATTAATTTCAGCTCCAACAGTATGCAAGAAAGGTCTACCAAAAATGATAGGACAAAAGAATCTTGAGGACAACCAAGCACAATAAAATCAGCAGGATATTTTATTTTGCCAACCAATACTTCAACATCTCTAACAATTCCAAATGGATTAATATAATCTTTATTAGCAAGTTGAATTGTCATACCTGTCTCTTCCATAATGATAGGATCAATATCAGGCTTGATTTCAAGATAAAGAGAATATGGAATGACACTAATACTTGCTCCAATATCACATAAGCCATGATAACTTGAAGTCCCAATAGAGCATGATATAATTGGCTTCCCAACCTTAGCTGAATTGCCCTTGATGACATTTGTAGCATCTTCACATAGATAGACATCAACAGGATCTTCTTCATTTAAATGCTTGATGACAGAAATTTGACTATTGACTTCCACCTGTTCAAAAGGCTGAGGGCATCTCCTCTTACTTTGTTAGCAACAGCAATAAGCAAATTTCTTTACCTTGTTTGGATATGGAGGTGTTTCAATGTATTCCTCGATTCTCACAGATGACACTGGTTCAGCCTGTTTAATAGCTTTAGGAACAACAATAGATTGTTTAACAGGTTCAACATAGACTTCAAATCCACTTTTAGGAACACAGATATGCTCAGCAAAAGATTTAGCAATTTCAAGTATAACATAAGGATCAAGATTAAATGTGTCACTCAAGTTCTTAAACAGAATAGAAGTAGAGAAGGTCTCTACACATGAGTAACCATAATCAAAATAGGGCTTATTACCTTTATCAAGATCCCAATTTCCATCGTTTGCAGAAATAGTTTACAATAGATTCCAAGCTTCTTCTTCAGTATTATTTGTAAAACTCCCACCAGATGAATTATCCAGAGTTTCTTTTAGCTTCAAAGGTAGCCTCACATAAAAGTTTATCAGAATAAGTCTCCTTGGAAGATCATGACACGGATTGTCACGAAGGAGGTCTTTAAGCCTCCCCCAAGCTTGAGTAATACTCTCTCCCATGTGGCCAGAAATTGAATATATAGCAGCGGTTCATATAAGCTTCTCTTGGAGTGAAATATTTTAGAAAGAAAACCTTCCTCAACACACTCCATTCAGCAGTAGCTTCTTCATCCAAAGACCTGAACCAATTACGAGCATTACCAGATAAAGACAGATATAATACCTTTCTTTTTACCTTATCTTCAGAAATACCAGGAAGCCTAAATAAGCCACATATTGCTTCAATTGTCTCAATATGATCAATTGCAGACTTAGTTCCATCACCTGAAAATGGTTTCTTCATAATTCTTTTAACATGCCCAAAAGGAATTTTATATCCCACTTGGGGCACTTCAGATATAGCAGTTTCTACCACCTTAGGAGCAGTGGCATAAGCACTTTCATAAAGAGCAAGGTGCAGCGATGATTTCTTTATAAAAGCCATAGTAGCAATGAGATAAAACAGCCAGTAAAATTCAGTTTTCAAGTTTCCTTACCAAACTACTTATCAATAGCGCTACGCTCCCCGGCAACGGCGCCAGAAAAGTATCTTGATGACTTCCAAGTGCAGGAGATCAAGTGTAGTACCTTTCAAATAAGAAAAGGTTGTCGAACCCACAGGGAGCTGAAGGTATTGGTTAGCAAGATTGATGATAAAACAATGATGGATGCAAGTATTTTTGTGTTTTTGGTGTATAAGTTGTGATGTGGTGAAATGCGGAGTATGCAATATGACAGTTGAAAGCTCTCAAAGAGAGAGAAAGCCCAATCCTCTATTGTCAAGAGGACAAGCTCAGTAGTGTGTGTGTGTGTGTGTGTGTCTTATGTGTGGAAAGCGTTCCCAAGGGCAGCACAGACAATATTGGCATAAAGATCTATTAAACAACACATTGCATATCTTGTCAAGTTTTAATCTCTTTAGGACGGAGCCATTGTTAAGTTTAGCTAAATAAATATACTAAACCCCTTATGATGGATCATGTGGCCAAGTAAATGACTGCACAAAAATTATTAAGACACAAAGTCCCACCATAGCATTATACTCTAAGGTCCCCGATACTAATACCCCATAAAGCAACTGCATGACTCTGTCTTAGGTTTACTTGTCCTCCTAAGCCTTCCTCAATTCATTACACTACGGTGTTCTCCTATGAGCCCAAATAGGTGAAGTATTGTGCAGTCGACGTTCGCACAACACCATCATAGAATCACATAAAAAGACAAACACTTGACCAAATACCAATAGATGTCATGTATAGATCATTGCCAATTCATCTTATGCCCTTAGGAACATGTGGGAACTACTCACAAAGTGCAAACATGGTGATATTCAGTGGTATGTATGATTCAACACAATATGAAATAATAACTTCACCACCAAATAATGACAAGTACTCAATCACAAACATGAATAGAGGCACTAGACAAGTATCTAGGGTGTAGCAACTCTCAAACTGTGAGGGGGACGGAGTGGATCACGGAGATGGAGATGGTGATGGTGTTGGTCTTGATGTTGATGATGATGGAGAGGCCTCCTCCCACGCCAAGGAGGAGAGGTGCTGACGATGGCGGTGATTTCCCCCTCTCCGGTGCTCCGGAGCAGCAGGATCTGATCCCCCTCGGAGGGAACCAGGAGTTTCGCCGCCGCCGCGACCTCGGATTGACTTGTAATTTTTTGGGGCGTCAGTTTTCCGTCGAGATGAAGCTCCCCTAAAAAGCCCTCGGTGGGGAGGTGCCCGAGGTGCCAGATAGTGGGCCCCACGCGGCCAGGTACATGGGCCGCGTGGGCCCACCTATCTTGGCCCCCGTGGCCCTCCCGTCTTCGTTCTTCTTTCCTCTGTCTTCCTTCCGACGAAAAACATATGTGGTATTTTTCCTCCGGTCATTTGGGTTCGCGAAGCTCCTGAAACAATAATAACAAGAAAAGAGGGTTTTCTGCCTCCCAGATATTAAATTACCAAAAATAGGAACTTTGTAGGAAAGTCCCCAAAATCATCTAAAACATGTAAATAAAGTGATATATCAATGGTATTAACTCTCTAATATGATGATATAACCTAACAAAATGATGATACAAAATGCACGTATCACATAGTGAAGAGGAAATATCTATGTATTCAATTATATTATCATTGTTGAGAGTGTCCACTAGTGAAAGTATGATCCCTAGGCCTTATTTCCAAGCACCGTTTACACCTTTGTCTTGTCTTCTTGCATTGAAGAGGATTCGGACACTTTCACACTCATGTTTTGTTGCATCAAACTTCCATCCATTAAATCAACCAGCTTGTTCTATAAACTTGTTTAGTGCATAATCAACTAAAACGTGTGACACTTTAGTTATAGAGAATAGATAACTTTTCCTTCTTTCAACTGCGAATCGATACCGTACTACCACATTGAGAGGTGCTACAGTGATCCCCTGCTCTTGGGCAGGGGCGGAGCCAGGATTTCGACATAGGGGGGGCGAGACATCGGTGGTCGCAACTCGCAAGTGATATATTGTTTATCATGCTCAAAACAAAATGGCATTTCCGTAACTTTTTGTAAAAGCATTATATGCATATAAGTTGCCGCAATCTCCTGTCGTATAACATAGATAGTTAAGCAAACCATGACAAAACAAACTACTGTTTAAGATTTCAATTATAGATCTACTACTACTGTCAACAATTGAATCTGAAATTTCAGCGCCATGCCAAATTACAGTATTAGACAATTGGCTTGAAAGCAGTCTATTATATTCATATTTGTAGGGACTACTAGTATATCCATAATCCATTCTCTTCATTTGTGTCTAAACAAGTATTGGAAAACTGAAACAAAAGGGAATTTATCAGATCAGCAGATGTGCATGTTTGATATTGTGTACCTGACAGATAATTCGGTGGTGATTTCACGGGACGGAAACATGGTGTGAACGTAGGGCGTCCGCCGTCGCCAAACGACGATCAGCGGTGTCGCCATATTCGCCGCTACTCGGCTGCCCGTACATCCATGTCGGCGGTTTGCGAGCGGGACAACATTAGGTTAGCCAGATCGATTGGGATAGGTGAGAGGTGAGAGCAGAAGAGCGAACGATCTATGGCCTAGGAAGTCAGCTAGATGGGCTGTTGATTGCTGGGCTTCCGTGCGTACGTAGTACTTGGACTGCTGTTAGCTTTGGGGTTAAGTACTAATGCATAATTATCAACAACTATTACCGTCTAAATGGTATATACAAGTATCATATACAGTACTGCATGCGACAATACGTTGGGGGGACGAACCATTGGGGGGGGGGTCAGACCCCTGCTAGCCCCCCCCCCCCCCCCCCCCCCCCCCTGTCTCCGCCCCTGCTCTTGGGGGTTATCATACGTCTCCATGAAAGGGTCGTCTTCAAACAAGGGGTGGCATCAGAGGTGGTTTTACCTCCGGAGTGACGCTGATGCACCCCTGTCTCCATACACCGGTCGTCTCTTCCAAGTAGCACTAGATCATTGGAGTTACGGTCCGACCGCTGCTAAGAGGGAGAAAATTGCCACCCTCTTTCAGGTGGTCTAGTGCCCGGTGAACCGGGAAGTCATTGGGGCTGGGGTCATTGCCGCGTTTCATCAGCAGAGCATGCTGCCGCTGATGCGGCGGGTCAGCCGGCTGGACGAGATGGTGGCGGGCACGCCTCTTGATGGGACGATGCTCGTGGTGGGGGAGCTCCACCGCGAGAAGATCAAGAAGCGCATCAAGTCGGCGCTCAGGAGTGTCCCTCCCGATGCCATTATTGACCTCCACCCACCAATGCGCCCCAACGTCGACTTTATCGAGATGGTGAGTGCCCTCTTTCCCTTTCCCCCCTTCAAGCTTTTCGTTCCTCCTTTCCATTGCCTGACCCGGGGGTCGGGCGGTTGCAGGGGAATCTCTGCTTGGTCCCTGACTTTGACCCACCCCTTCCCGAGGACGTGGCCCGGAGGGCACGGAACCAGGCTCATGCTAAGGGGGTGAAGAAGAAGAAGGACGAGAAGAAGAAGAAGAAGAAGGACGAGAGGCCGACACGGCTAAGAGGAAGGGGGAGCGGGATAAATGTCGGGGAATCCACTCATACGATTGGCTGGACTCCCTGGTCGAGGAGGGTGAACAGCCCAAGGGGCCCCCTCTTATGATCGAGGGGCGGGCGCCACAGGCCCAGCTATTAACCCCCGAACCAGAGGAGTCTAGTCTCGGGGGGCGGGCACAATGGCACCAGGCGGAGGAGAAAAAGCTTCGGAGCTGCCGGGGTCGATCCATCCCGAGGGGACAGGAGGATCCCGACCCTTGGAGATGGCGGGGCCGCCGCCACTGCCTACTCAGCCCAGCGTGGCTGAGATGGTGGCGGACGGGAAGAGACCCTGTCCTCTTAAAGCAGTGTCGGACTCTAGCGAGCCGAGCCCAAAGCGCCCCCGTCCGAGGACGCAGAGGTAAGGGGTGTTTCTTTGTGTTGATTTTTGAGCTAGAGCCCGACGGTGCTGATGCACGTCGTTCTGTAGGAGAGCTCAACCCGACAATCCCCTGGTCGTGGCGTGGAAGGGTCTGAGGCGTCAAGGCCAAGCCTCGGTTCGCGACTCATTGGGCTCGGATGTCCCGGCCCAGAGGTAGCCAGCATCGTCCCTTCGGCTCTCGCAGCCACGGGGGAACAGGGAGTGCCGATCACCCTTACTTCACCTCCGCCTGACCCCATCCCGTCTGTAGGGGCGAGGCCTTTGGAGGCAGAGGTTTAGATGGGCGTGGAGACGGGGATGGCGGCGTCGTAGAGGCTGCCGCGATTTGGGCTGGATTCGGCCCCCGACGCGATGTCCCTTGGGGAGAGTCCGACGCCTCCACCTTTGGTGACCGAGGCGCTGTGGTCGGCCGCAGAGGTGAGCGCAGACGCTGGGGCCCATGATTTGGTGAAGGAGGCCGCGCCTCAGGGCCCCTCGGCTCAGGCGGAGGTGGTGTCGGTTTCATCCGGCGAGCCCCCCGATGTGCCTGAGGTGGCTCAATCCTCCCGCGTCGACGGACCTTCAACTGTCGTGTGGGTGGGACGTGATCCCCGCTAGTGGGGCGCCCCACGCCTCACCTGGTTGGACCAGGACCAGCCGGGGGTGCCACTAGTTTTCGTGCTGGACGACGCCAAGGAGCAGGGGTACTGGACCCGGCTACGTACGGGGTTCTAGGACTTCAACAAGTCCCTGACTTCGGCGATGTCCACTCTGAACGATGACCTAGGACCGGTGGGCCAGGTAGGTTATGTTCCGAGGATCCCCACTTTTTCCTTCCCTCTTCCGTGGCTCTAACGTACTCCTCCACACAGGCACTCTTTGATCGGAGCCGAGAGAAGTCAGAGTTCCTCTGTCGCGAGCAGGGTGCCTGGGGACGCTTGTCGGAGGAGGCACGGAGGACTGCCGCGGCCGAGGCACGGCTCGCGGAGGCGCAACAGAAGGTGGCCGGCCTCAGTGGTGAACTTTTGGCCCTTGTCGAGGGTGCCCGCAAGGACCAGGAGGAGGCCAAGAAGATGAAGACCGAGTGCGACAAGCTGTCACGGGCCGTCGAGGAGCTCTAGTCCAGCCTTAGGACCATCCGCAGCAAGCATGATCATGCGCTTGGAGAGCGGGATGAGGCTCACCAAGACTGTGTCAAAGCTCGGACGGAGTGGGACCAGGCGATGGACCAGAAGAAAGAGGTTGTTCATGTGGCCTCCCATATTGCCGAGGAGAACTGCAACCTAAAACTTGAGGTGCAGTCCCTCCGAGCCATGGTGACTCAAGGGCGGCAGCGGGACCTGGTCAGGAGCCAAGAGATAGCGGGTAAGCGTGTTTACTTGTTCGTACCATGCTTTTCGAGGCCTGCTCCTCATCCCTTGTGGTGATCAGGGCTGAAGGGCAAGCTTGCCGAGGTGGAGGAGGCCTTGAAGATGGAGTAGCAGGAGCACTCCGAGCTACGCACCGTCGTCGGGTGGGTGTGCGACAGCCTTGGGGTGATTCAGGTGCACCCCGAGGCGAGCTCGCTGCGGGGTCACCTCGGGGTTGCCTTCGAGCGAGCTCGGACCAAAGTGAAGGAGGCGCTTCACCTCGTGGTGTGACGTGCATTCGTCATCCTCCTGTCTCGTTACCAGAAGATTGACCTGGAGGCGCTTAGCGAGGGCTATGTCGATGCCCCCGAGGAGGAGCTTGACGCCATCGACGAGGAGGTGCAGGAGCCGGCGAAGACTCTGGTGGCCAAGTTCGAAGATGAGGTCATTCCTTCGCTCGTGGAGCTGTAAAAGAGCATCGGCCGAGATTCCCGTGTGAAAACTTAAGATACTGGACAAGTCCACGACCCTCGGGGCCCTTTGAAAACTTGTACTTATCTTTCGTTTTATGTTTTTACGTGTTCACCCGATCCTTGCAGTGAGCCCAGAACTGCGGGGTTTAGAGTCAAAACCGGTCCCTTGGGTCAGGATTAATGGGCGATGCACCATAGCCACCGAGCCATAGGTCCTTCATAGTGCGATTAACTCGACTGGGGGGCTCTCTAATGCACCCGCATTTCCAAGTCACTGTCGCAGGGCTCGGGTGAGTGACTTTTCATAAAGTTTTTGAGTCGTTGCCCGATCCCCACATTGTGTTTAAGTTTTATGGATTTTTTAGTAGTGTGAGTTGACCCCCTATGTCAAGACTGGTGAGGAAAGGACCATAGTCGCGTAGGCGTAGGTTCTCGCAATTCGACCGATTCGGCCCGAGGGGCTCTTCGCTTTCTAAGTCGTCCACCAACCTAAACAGCACCGGAAGGGCTCGGGTACGATGTTATTTTGAAAAGTGTTGTAGAATTTTGAAGCGTCGGGGGGTTACCCCCTTGCAGCCCCCGAGGGAGGTCTGGCCCTAGGCCGACGTAGGGTCGGGTCTCACTCAGAGCAAAGAACATCGAGCGTTCTTTTTGTTTCGAGATTGAATATTTACATAAGCATGTAAATAACTTGGAAATTTAAGGATAGAAGCAACGTAGCTTTTCGATGTTGCAAGTGTTAGTGAAGGATTTGCCATCGGCGGTGGCCAGCTTGTACGTGCCGGGTTGGAGTATTTCCGTGACAATGAAAGAGCCTTCCCATGGTCGTCGTATGCTCTGACCCTTGGCGCTCTGTATTCCAGGTCGGCGGGGAGGATTGCCTCAGGCCCGCAGATCATGAAGAAGGGCATAGAGCCTGTCGCTCGGCTCGGGGAGATTTTGATCGTTCACTGGGTCAAGGTGCGAGCGTAGCTCTCGAGCCCCCGCTCGTTGCAGGGGTCCGATCGGGCGGCTTCTCGACTTAAAATCGTTGTCCCCTACGCATTCTTTCGCGAAACAGAGGGGAATGATTTGGGCTGGGCTATTTGAGTCCCCAAACCCCCTTTTTGGGTCATGGTGGCCCATGGCTTCCTCGTCTCCTCCGTCGCCCACCGCATTTCTCGGGGCGCACGCTTGGGGTTACGTGCGCGTGATGCGACGGAGGGGTTTAAGTGCGCGGTCAACTTGAAACGATGGAAGTGGGGATGCCGCCCTTGGGAACCGGGCGGGACGGTGCAGGCGATTGGGTGAGAGCCTGAGAGCGGGCGAGTGGATGGGGGCTAGGAAATGGTGTTCGATGCCGTAGTCCTAATAGGGTGCCGGTTTGGCTTCCTTTGGTTTATTTAAACCGTGTGGCCCCCTCTGTCTCCCATGACCTACCCTCGCTCTGCCTCTTCTGCCATACACACGCCCCCTCGTGCTTTCGCCTTTCTGATGGAGTCCCACAAACGTCCTGCCGACACCGCACCTAGGGAGGAGAGGCCCTCCCACCGCCGCATGCTCGAGCAGGGTGGTACGTCGGACGTCGGACGCGAGGTGCGCCCGGCCCTCGGTGCATCCCTGCGCCACCTCTGGCGCCGCTGTAGCCCGCGGCGTGTGGGGATGCGCGTGAGACGGAGGTGGTGCGGCTTTGTGGGTATCTTACGGTTACCCAGGCCGTGCTCCGGGCGGCGGAGATGGAGGCGGAGCTCATCCGCACCCAACTAGCGGCCGCCGATGGCCGGGTGGCAGGTGAGCCCCTCTTCGCGGTTCTTGTGCTTGTTGAGGCCATTTGATGTATTTAGCCTTCCGCTTACTCCATTTTGTATGGTGCAGAGCTGGAGTTGGAGCTGCAGATGCTCTGGAAGGCCGCGGACACCGCGGCCGGCTACGTGCATGAGAGGGCGGGCGCCGTGACATCCCCAACCACGTCGGGGACACAGTCGAGTTCGGGGTCCATCGCGGGGCGGCGGTCGCCCTGACGATGATCCATGTTCGGTCGGGGCATGAGCTCCGCAACCTGTTTGGCTTCCCCCAGGGCTAGGGGGGCGCCGATCATGAAGATCTCCTCAAGGACTTCGACGCAGCCACCGACGCCGTCGTCGACGTGGTGCCAGCCGAGGAAGTCGTGGAGGAGGCCACCAGCACCCTAGTCCCCTGAGTGGCCGTCGTCCAGCCGCCCCCCGAGGCCTCACTTTTGTGTGCATGCCCTCGGGCTATTTCATTTCCAATGAAACTCGTTGCCCTTGTCAATCTGGTATTTGTGATGGCATCGGGTTTCCTCCGAGGCGTTCTGTGCGGGCCCTTCGCGGTCCCTTTGGTTTTTAGGCACCCTTCATGGGTATGCGGTCGTAGGACGCGAGCCCCCGAGCCTCTGCGCGTGGCAGCGGGCTTACCAGGGAGGTCGTATGTTTGCATAGTAGAGTTCCCCCGCGCGCCTTCATCGGAAGGTGGCGGGTCAGGTTGCGCCACGTTGCTTCCGCTGAACTAGTCGTGACGCTCGGCAAGTCGCTCACCGATCGGCCCATCGTCCGGCTGGACTCGGGGGCCTGTCGGCTGAGCCTGCGAGAGTCGTCGGGAGCCCTTTTGCTTGGATCCCATCCTTGGTCGACGTCCACCCATCGGGGCGGCCGCCTTTCGTTCCTAGGACCTGCCAGACAGAGTAGCAAGCAAGAGCCCTCCCCCTGGGGGTGCTTAGTTAGTTCTTGGTGCCCCGAATTTATTCGCAATTATTCGCTACTTTTCAGTTTTGTTTCGAGGAATAGTTGCGGGGTTTCCTCCTCGGCCGGGGTCAGGGGCGTCAAGATCACTTGGGTGACTTTGAACGTGTGGGGGAGCAGGGTTGTTGTAGCCGTCGGAGGCGTAGGCTTACTGCGGTCCGACCCGGCACGTTCTGAGTCGGCCCTCGGGATCTCTTGGTCCTTACCACCGTTGCGAGGAGAGATTTGAGAGATGCTCTTTTAGCGAAAAAACATAAGATCGAATCTTGCTCCCCCTCAACCGAGGTCGGGGGTCCTCAAGATCACTTGGGTGACTCTAAACGTGTGGGGGAGCAGGGTCGCCGTAGCCATCGGAGGCATAGGCTTACTATGGTCCGACCTGGCATGTTCTGAGTCAACCCCCGGGATCTCTCGGTCCTTACCGCCGTTACGAGGAGAGATGTGAGAGATGCTCTACAAATTTTAGCGAAGGCACTCCTTTTATTCCAAAGTTTTTACAACACATGATAGGTTGCAAACGGGAAGTAGAGTACAAAAGTTAAAGGTAAGGATGACGTAGCTTGCCCATCTTCCTGCGCGTGGATGAAGATCTAACCGTCATCTGTCCCATAGGTGTCGGGTCGGGAGACTTCAACGGCGACACATGAACTCCTTGGCGGTGGGGCCGGTGTGTAGTGACCCTTACGATCCGGGTCCTGTGTGCGGGCCCTCCTAGCCCCCGTTATTGTCGGGTTGGGCGCCTGGCACCCAATGCTGGGGCCACGGACGGAGCGGTGCGTGTTTGTCGTGGGGCTACCCTTCGACTACCCCACGGTGAAGATACCTGGTGCATGCCAAGACTAGGACCCGACATGCGGCCTATTAGAAGATGACAACAAAGGCCCACCTGGCGGCCCGATGAAGCCAGCAAGCTACAACTTGAAGTACAAGACAAGAACCTCATGTAAACCCTGCCTGGCTCCCTTTATAAAGCCAGGCAGGGGCACCCCATAGGGGGGATAGACAGACGGCACAACATACATGCCATAGCATCGCTACGAGACCACGTCTCTCATCGCCCTCGCGGCCACCATGTAATATCATCATCATCTATACAGACAAGCAGGATGTAGGTCTTTACCTCACCATGAGGGGCCGAAGCTGGGTAAAACGCCTTGCTTGTCAGCCGACGGAACTACCAGCGCGCCATCTCTCTCCCCCTCAATCAACCCGGGGTACACAACCCAGGGATTTGCCGAGTCCACACCTCGTCAATTGGCGCCGTCTGTGGGAAAGAACGCGCGCTGGATTCAACGTTTCGGTGGCTCCAATCTCCTTCAACAACGGCGGCTAGATCGCATCTGGCCGGCTCATCTACTTCGACGGATTCGACTTCGTCAACAAACTACGGCTGCGGCGGCGTTCCGTATGCACAGCTTCTGCGATCCAATCTGGCTCGCGCGGCGGCGTTCCGTCGTTAGCCGCGCACCGATCCAATCTACGTCAGCAGCAGCGGCGACTCGCCGTATCAGATCGGAGCGCAGGGCTCTACATCACTATCGCCCTGGCATCTGATCAGATCCTCATCGCCAAGCAGCCTCTTTGTCGGATCTCCATCAGCGAGACGCCGTGCACGCTTGGGTGATCGATCTCGTAGGAGTGCCGGCCGACCGACAGCAGCCCTCGTACGGATGTTCCGCGCACCCGATGAGTCTGAAGCCTACCCGGAGACGGACGCGGCTACAGGCACGAACGTACTAATTACATGCGTGCATGGATTCTCCGGCCAGACGCTAATCACATACGTGATGGCAAAGGAGCAGCGCGAGGCCGTCTGCTACACATGCAACGCATGCTCATGGGCGTGGATCATTGATCAATCCTTGCCTTATTCGTTTAATTATTATATTCATTATTTCAGCTAACAGATTTATCTCTTAAACGCATGTGCATGTACCTGAGAGAGCTAATCCCAATGATCGATCACAAGGAGCAGCAGCTAGTCCAGTACATGCACGCGAAGCAGCATCTACGCCGCTATGTCATGCATCCTCCAGCTGACTCCTGCCTTCGTCAAGATCGACTACAGCAACCATCTCCTACCTCGACACACCATCACGTTCGAGTCCGGATGACCTTCGCGTCTACCGTCCGGCGACCTCCTCATCAAGTAGTCTGATCTTCACGCTGGCATGGTGACCTCGTCGACTATCTGCCAGCCACACAGAACCGTGGCACTCGACGCCACCGGGACTGCGCCGCCTCTCACCTCGCGGAGCAGCACATAAAACTCGTGACCATCGCCGATCCACTGCGGATATCTTCCGTGACTCGACTACTACGACAACGATCAGCGTCGGCCGCCGGACCGCGCGGACTCAACAGACCAGCAACTCCGGCTCTTCATCGACAAAATCGGCAGCCTCTACGACAACTCATCAGGCTCAACGCTCGTAACTCAGACACAGAACAGCGCATCAACTTCGAGTGCGCGGACCCGACAAACCGGCGACTCGGGAAGATGGCAGCGGTCAGCATCGGCCGCGGGCACATCGGTTTTGCTCATCGCCGACCTCGCCTTCATCGACTCCAACCTGGCACAGGCACAACTTCGTCTCGCCATCCACAACTTGACAGTCGCGGCGCCCATGACTCGACTGCGACGGCGTCCAGCTCGGCGACACTCGACAACTCGGGTGCGGGCAAACTTCGACTCCCCCAAACTCGTCAATCACCACGACATCAATCAGCGTTGGCGGTACCGGCACACAAAGCCCGCTCCCTGGGAGGGTGAAACAAACCCTCGGGGGCTGGCGCTTCGACGTCAACAAGTTCATCGCTGCACTCGACACGCGGCTCGGGGGCTGGCGGCCTCGCCCCGCCTTCGTCGACTCCGCCTTCGTCGACTCCGCCTCCGACACTCGGGGGCTGGCGGCCTCGCCCCGCCTTCGTCGACTCCGCCTTCGTCGACTCCGCCTCCGACACCCGGGGGCTGGCGGCCTCGCCCCGCCTTCGTCGACTCCGCCTTCGTCGACTCCGCCTCCGACACCCGGGGGCTGGCGGCCTCGCCCCGCCTTCGTCGACTCCGCCGCGTCGACTCCGGTCCGCCGCGTCGACTGCCTCTACGGCACGACTCCGCCGCGCGACTCCGGTCCGCCTCGTCGACTGCCTCTACGGCACGACTCCGCCGCGCGACTCCGGTCCGCCGCGTCGACTGCCTCTACGGCACGACTCCGCCGCGTCGACTCCGGTCCGCCGCGTCGACTGCCTCTACGGCACAACTCCGCCGCGCGACTCCGGTCCGCCGCGTCGACTGCCTCTACGGCACGACTCCGCCGCGCGACTCCGGTCCGCCGCGTCGACTGCCTCTACGGCACGACTCCGCCGCGTCGACTCCGGTCCGCCGCGTCGACTGCCTCTACGGCACGACTCCGCCGCGCGACTCCGGTCCGCCGCGTCGACTGCCTCTACGGCACGACTCCGCCGCGTCGACTCTGGTCCGCCGCGTCGACTGTCTCTACGGCACAACTCCGTGGCGTCGACTCCGGTCCGCCGCGCACAAACAAATTCGCCTAGGCCGCACCCGACACACTCGGGGGCTGCGCCATACAGGTCCAACTCGAAAACCTAGGTCGCCACCCGACGCACTCGGGGGCTGCGCCATACAGGTCTAACTCGAAAACCTAGGTCGCCACCCGAAGCACTCGGGGGCTGCATCGCACAGGTCTAAGTCAAACCTAGGCCGTCACCCGACGCACTCGGGGGCTACGCCATACAGGTCCAACAACGCAGTAGGCCGTTCGGCTGAGCAAATACTCGATATGTTTGTCGAGTCCACCAAGTAGGCCGTCAGGCTGAATGAGCACTCTAATCTCATTCGAGTTCCGCAAGTAGGCCGTCAGGCTGAGCGAACACTCGAAACTTGCCTTGGCCGCACCCGATGCTCTCCCGGGTGCTGCGCCGCGCAGGCCATAACATACTCGCCTTGGCCGCACCCGATGCTCTCTCGGGTGCTGCGCCACACAGGCCGCAACAAAATTGCCTTGGCCGCACCCGATGCTCTCCCGGGTGCTGCGCCGCGCAGGCCATAACATACTCGCCTTGGCCGCACCCGATGCTCTCTCGGGTGCTGCGCCACACAGGCCGCAACAAAATTGCCTTGGCCGCACCCGATGCTCTCCCGGGTGTTGCGCCGCACAGGCCATAACATACTCGCCTTGGCCGCACCCGATGCTCTCTCGGGTGCTGCGCCACACAGGCCGCAACAAAATTGCCTTGGCCGCACCCGATGCTCTCCCGGGTGCTGCGCCGCGCAGGCCATAGCATACTCGCCTTGGCCGCACCCGATGCTCTCTCGGGTGCTGCGCCACACAGGCCGCAACAAAATTGCCTTGGCCGCACCCGATGCTCTCCCGGGTGTTGCGCCGCACAGGCCATAACATACTCGACTTGGCCGCACCCGATGCTCTCCCGGGTGCTGCGCCACACAGGCCGCAACAAAATTGCCTTGGCCGCACCCGATGCTCTCCCGGGTGTTGCGCCGCACAGGCCACAACAAACTCGCCTTGGCCGTACCCGATGATCTCCCGGGTGTTGCGCCGCACAGGCCATAACAAATTCGTCTTGGCAATTCACAGTCATCGACAAAACAAATCATTCAGTAGGCCAACAGGCTGAACGAGCATTCGAGCAACTTGCGAGTGCCCATAAAGAAGTAAGCCAACAGGCTGAATAAAATACACAGTAAGCCACCAGGCTGAATAAAAATACACAGTAAGCCACCAGGCTGAATAAAAATACACAGTAAGCCACCAGGCTGAATAAAAATACACGGTAAGCTAACAGGCTGAACGAGACTCTACTCATTATCGAGTCCCTCATTCACTCCCATCGGGAGTATGGCAATGACCGGCTTTCGACTGAAGGCTAATTAAGATTAACCTCAATTACAAGCAATTCAGCTTAATCTCGGGGACTACTCCCATCGGGAGCGCTGTCGCGCCCCCGATAGCATGAGATCAATATTCAGTCGAAACATTACCGACTAAACCATCCTCTGTAAGCCCTCAAAGGCCGGAGTCGAATCATTTTTACTTGTCCCTTTCAGGAACCCGACGGCGTGCCCAGGAGGAAAGAGTCCTTACCTGAATCTTCGATTCGACCAAGCACTCGGGGGGCTCCTGTCGTGGGGCTACCCTTCGACTACCCCACGGTGAAGATACCTAGTGCACGCCAAGACTAGGACCCGACATGCGGCCTATTAGAAGATGACAACAAAGGCCCACCTGGCGGCCCGATGAAGCCCAACAAGCTACAACTTGAAGTACAAGACAAGAACCTCATGTAAACCCTACCTGGCTCCCTTTATAAAGCCAGGCAGGGGCACCCCATAGGGGGGATAGACAGACGGCACAACATACATGCCATAGCATCGCTACGAGACCACGTCTCTCATCGCCCTCGCGGCCACCATGTAATATCATCATCATCTATACAGACAAGCAGGATGTAGGTCTTTACCTCACCATGAGGGGCCGAACCTGGGTAAAACGCCTTGCTTGTCAGCCGACGGAACTACCAGCGCGCCATCTCTCTCCCCCTCAATCAACCCGGGGTACACAACCCAGGGATTTGCCGAGTCCACACCTCGTCAGTGTTCCACCCCCTGTCATCGAAATCTCGCCCTCCTCAGCCGCAGGACGGGGAGGGCTCGGACATTTTGGTTGTCCTGTCGAGCCTGAGGGTGCACCCTCCTAACGAGTCCCTGAGCGATACGCCCGTTGTTGGGGTGTTCACGCATGTGCTGAGGACCGCACCCGAGAGGGCGAGGACCAAGGAGCGGGTCATGACCCGCTACATGGGGGTCGGGGACGCGGGCCACAATCTGGTCGATCACGTTGTAGACCCCGCGGGCAGCGTACCCCTCATGGGGGTAGCGGCGCTTGCGCTCCGCCACTAGAAGCATGTGCGCGAGGCGGTCGTCGCGCAGGTAGTGACGGGGGCCGTGGGGTGGCTCGATTACGGCCACCAGGATGTCACAGTCGTAGCCCGCGATGCGGTTGATCATCCTTTCACCGGCGGGTTCATCATCCGTGAGGCGTGAGGCGTTGCGTGGGGGCTCCGTGGGGGAAGCCCCCGGGGGAAGAGTTGAGGCTCCGGTCCCCCGCCGATGAGTGTGGAGGGATATCCGCATCCGTCGCAACGCCTCACAGGGAGGTACGAGCACCATCCCCCGGGCGCCTGGACGACGGTAGCGGGGTTGACGATGAGCATTGGTGTTGGTGGGGTGGGCTCCGCGCCCGTGCCGATGATGAGGTCCAGGCCCTGGAAGCGCACGCGCGCATTGGGAGACCAGGCGATGCCAAAGTTGGCCATCCGAAGCCTGATGAAGTGGATTGTGACACGCAGAAGGCCCCTACCTAGCGCGCCAACTGTCGTTGCCTAGAATGGCGCTCTAGGCAGAGCGACGAGTAAATTTGTATCTGCGCGTCTGGGATCGGATGGTTGCGCAAAGCGGACACAAGGGTTTATACTGGTTCAGGCAAGGAAGGCCCTACATCCAGTGTACTGCTGCTGCTCGTGTTGCCTTGCACCAGGGTGCTTATAGTAGGGGTTACAAGCTTTCGAGAGAGGGAGCGGATCCCAAGTCTCGTTGGTGGAGGGTAGGTTTCGAGTGATGGTTGCGGTGTGCTCTGGTGAGTCGATCTCCCCAGATTGTGTCAATGTCTGTTCCGATTCGTGCCCGGATGCCCCTTAGATGGGGCCCCTGCCTCCCCTTTTATAACTCCGAAGGGGAGGGCTCGGGTTACAGCTCGTGTAAAAGTAAAAAAATGAGAAAAAGAAAGAGAAAGACCAAAAGGTATCCTCGGGTGCGGTCGTCTTTCTCCTTATCCGGCGTGGGCGTCCGATCCTGTAGCGCGTGGGCGTGATGGGCGTCGAACTGTTGGCCTCTCCATCCACTAGTGTGGCATCTCATCGCCATGCTTTGACCTGTGCGCCTGTATCATCGAGGATGGGCAGGGTGTGCTCCTGGTTCCGTGTAGAGAGAGATTAGGTGGCACAGTGGTCGTCACCCTCGTTGCTGTAGAGGCATGGATGCCAATCATGGTGGAATGACCGAGATCGTATCATTTCATACAATGGCTTCCATTCCTCCGTACACTGTGTGCGGTCGTGTACATCCCTTTCACAGAGGTGGAGGTTGTGGTTGGGGCCCGTGAAGTTTCCAGTTGCGCCGAGGCTTGTACGTGTCCCTCGGGTGAGGCGGAAAGGTGTGTGACGTCCCGGGGGTCGGCGCACCCGAGCTGATGTCACGGGGGTCAGGCGAGACAGAGAGTACCCTCGGTGGGTACGAATGCGCACGAGGCGAGGATTGAGGCTCGGGCGAGGCTACGATTACCTTCGCGCCTCGGGCGGTTTAGTGTTGAGTCGCTGCCTACCGCCTTAGGTTGGGTAGCCTTAATATTGATACCCGACAATAATGCACATATTAACAGCCTTGTTCACAAAAAAAGAGAGAGCAATTTGACGATGTGCACAAATCAGCAGAAGATCATTCTGTTTCTTCTCTAATAAAATGAATCATTCATCAAAAGATCCTCAACTCAAGGCCCAAATATACATTTACCTCGGTTATAGTAATATCTGAATTCTGTTTTTTTTTTTTTGGAGCAATGTGTCAAAAAAAATATTAATATGGTCCATGATGATGACAATATTTGGTATATTTGAGCATGTTACGTAAGTCTTGCTTAATGATTAGAATACAAAACATAAGGTGATATTATCAGTAGGCCCTGAAGCCTCTAAAGAAAGATGTTCTACTTGCCAATGCTAAATACTGAAGATTCAAGAGCAAAACTGAATGATGAAAAGGAGAAAAACTGCTCTGCAAAGTATTTTCAAGAACAAGCCTGAAAGTATGGCTGTGCTAGGTGGGTATTTCCTTGTACTAAACTGCAATTTCTTTTTACAAGAAGGCAAATGATAATACTTCAGTACAATTAAGATATTAATCATTCATTTTGGTGCTGAAAAGGTCCGCGGTATTGTATAATATTTTTGAGTCATATACTGAAACTAATTAGTCACATACTGCTGCTAAGCGACACTCCACAAATCAACCTATATCCCAGCGGCTAGCGAATTATTTCGTATAGCAATGAACACCAATCACTCCTATATGCAAGCTATTATGACAAAATCAGTTTGCATGACCCAAAACGGAAAGCCTGGTATGTAGGAACATGCATTCAATCCTAACAAAAAATCACCATGAATTAAAGTCACCTAAGACCAAATGTGGTACAGGAGATGCAGCATGAGACAAAGAAGAGGAGAACCTGCGCAGAACACAGAGATTGAGATAAGAATAATGCTATGTTATGCTAATGAACATTCATAATAGAATATATATATAGCATATTTAAAAAAGAATACTGAAACAACATCTGCTATTGAGCACAACCCAACATCTGCAGCTTGAAGGATTCTAGATCTCTTGATTTTCTTGAGAAATAGAGAGTCATTGAAGTAAAGATATTTCTTTTTCTTTTGAGAAATAGAGTCATTGAAGTACAGATTTTTTTTTTTGAGAAAAATAGAGGCAGTCACTGTGAAGTACACAAATATATACATTTTGTTCAGTCAAAACTTGCTCACATATAGATACACTTGAACAGGGGGGGTCTTTAAACCAAAATGAAAGGTAAGCCTTTGCCGATTAGGAGAGTAACTGAGTAGTTCCAATATCTCTCGAAGCAAAGTTTAAGAAGATGGATCAAACATATACTTGGGCCTTACTGTCTTCATCAACTCAAAAACTATATTCTCTCATGCTCCTCACCACAACAAGTGCAACTCCTATGACTTTGTTTGCGCAGACAAAAGGGAATTTGGCAAAAGGGTAAGTGCCCTGATGAAACCAAATCCTGCATAGTTACTCACCTGAATGAGTCATTGGAATTAGTCTTATACCATACAGCAAACAGGAAGAAAGAGAGGTCAAGGATGTAATTGAACTACCTTAGATTTGCATTGCTGCCTTCACAACATATTTCCTGAAATTAAATGTGAATGAATTCTTTTTAAGTGGACAATAGAACCTACCTTGAATCCATCTTCATATGATGGGCATTGAAGAAGAAAATGGTTGCTGCATACAGACATACAGACGCATATACTTAACCTATGGAAATGAAGGGAACAAAAAGGCCGCTTAACAGCATGTATACGTACTGTACTACTGAACAAAATGTGACTGAACGTGTTGAGTGTCAGACTATCACTACTAAGGATGTGTGTTACCCATGTTTTTTTTGGTATTTACAGATTTAACAGATGCTAATTTATAATATGGGAACTAAGGAACTCAATGGCGCTTAAAGGACGGACCTAGTGTGGGGTCTGGGGAGGGATCTCTGCGAGGCAAGCCTTACCCCCACACAAATGTGCGGAGAGGCCGCTCGAACCCAGGACCTCTTGGTCCAGTGGGGAGTACTTCACCACTGCACCAAGGCCCGCCCTCAGCAAGGAACTCAATGGCGCTTCCTATGGAAAATAATATATTTACAGGGTTTTCATAAAGATATCAGAAACTGGTATTCTCTTTCCTCCTAGATCATGTCTAGTACAGCAAGTTCGTTCCTCTTTCCTCCTAGATTATGTCTATATTCTCCAATTATATCCATCTCTAGTTGATATGTATTCATTATTCTTAAACGTAGAGAAATATCCAACTTAGAAAAGTTGAACTTATTTGCTCTAGACGCAATTCAACATGGAATCACTGAGGCTCACACATCTCAATACAAGTTTACTCCAAATCAGGTACCAACACAGTTTGAAGACAGATCACTATATATATTCAAATAAATTGGGTCAGCTTGTCAATGCTCTATAATCACTAACTTGAGAAAAGGAAAGTGTCTCTTCTGTTCATCCATGCCTGAAAGAAAAAACTCCATATCCAATAACCCGACATCCAAATTGTAGAGGACATAATTGTTGGCCGTGAGATAGAGAGAGAGAGAGGGGAGTGTGTGCCAAAGGATTGGTTTGCCTCAATTTTTCCAATTTTCTATTCATAGGGTATTTAAGGGCTAAACACTATTCCTACAAATATCTGGCTAGATATTTCCAGCCACCGTGGCGAACCTTATCCACACAGGGACAGGTGTCAACCACTGCGCGCGGGCCGCACAGGTGTCCAGGCTGTGTTCTGGAACCTTCTAGCGGATTCCAGACCGCCAACACCCGCGCTGACGTGTCCACGAGCCGGAGTCGATAGGCCAACTCCGTCACTCGAAAAACTACCTCAGGTAGGAGTCGAGAGTTCGACTCCACGTACCCGGAAACTACCTCCAGTCAGAACAACCTCCGACTGGGCTACACTCACTCGAGTCTCCTGACTCGAACAAACTTGTCGACTCCTCACACTCGAAGGATCTTGTCGACTGGAAACACAAGCCTATTTCTAACAATCACTCCCTAGGCTTGAGTTCCGGAGACACCTCCACCATGCCGATCCTTGTCCGCAGCTCCGCCAGGCGGACTCGACCAAGTGGCTTGGTCAGCATGTCTGCGAGTTGGTGTTCGGTGGGCACGAACTCCAGCTCGACTTTCTTCGCCTCCACGCAGTCTCGAATGAAGTGGTACTTCAAGTCGATGTGCTTTGATCGCTCGTGGAAGACGGGATTCTTGGCGAGCGCGATAGCCGACTTGTTGTCGACCTTGAGCACCACGTGCTCAGCTTCGCCGTTGCTGAACTCGGACAGCAACCGAGCCAGCCAGATCCCCTGGCAAGCAGCTGTGGCAGCCGCCACATACTCGACTCGCAGCTCGACAGAGCCACGACCTTCTGCTTGAGTGACTGCCAGGTCACTGGGCTGCACCCGAGGAAGTACAGGGTGCCCGACGTACTCTTGCGCGAGTCGACGTCGCCCGCCAGGTCGCTGTCGCTGTAGCCGACCAGGCGCGGTGCACCTTCCTCCTCCCATACCTACACCCGAGTCGTTGCGACCCGGCGATGTAGCGTAGGATGTGCTTCACAGCCGCGAGGTGCTCCAGAGTTGGAGCCTCCATGAACCTCGATACGAACCCGACTGCGAAGGTCAGGTCCGGCCTCGTGTGCACCAAGTACCTGAGGCTCCCGACGATGCTCGATACTCGCATCTGTCGCGGGTGCCGTGCTGCACTTGGACAGCTTGAAGCGTGGCTCCATGGGTGCGTGGACGGGGTTGCACCCGCCCATCCCCGCCTTCTCGAGCAGCTTCAGGGCATAGGCACCCTGCGAGATATCGATCCCGCTGGGTCCTTGTCGAACCTCGATGCCAAGGTAGTAGCTCAGCAACCCGAGATCGGACATCTGGAATAGGCTCCGCATCTCCAGCTTGAATCTGTCGATGTCGCTGGAATCCGAGCCTGTGATCACCAAGTCGTCGACGTAGACACCGACTAAGAGCCGGCTCGGAGTCGCTCCTCGCGCGTACATGCCATGCTCCGACTCGCACCTTGCGAAGCCGAGCTTGACGAGGCATGCATCGAGCTTGGTGTTCCATGCCCTTGGCGCCTGCTTGAGGCCGTAGAGCGCCTTGCTGAGTCGAAGCACCAGGTGCTCCTTCCCCTTTGCAGCGAAGCCGGTTGGCTGCTGCACATACACCTCTTCCTCCAACTCGCCGTTGAGGAAGGCTGACTTGACGTCCATGTGGTGGACGTCCCACCCCGCACTCGCCGCCACGGCTAGCAGTAGCCTGACGGACTCGAGACGGGCCACGGGTGCGAAAACCTCGTCGTAGTCGACCCCGTGCCGCTGCACGTAGCCCTTCGCCACCAGGCGAGCCTTGTGCTTAAGGACTGCGCCATGCGCATCCTTCTTCACCTTGTACACCCACTTCAGGCCGATCGCGCGGTGACCTGGTGGTAAGGTGGCCAGCCTCCAAGTCGAATTGGACTCGATGGCCTCCAGCTCCTCTTGCATCGCCTGCCTCCAGCTGGCATGCACCTTCGCCTCATCGAACGAGCCTGGCTCTTCGGAGGCGAGATAGTGGAGCTCCTCGTCCGGCTCAAGGGCCGAACCCACTTCGAGCACGTTCTGCAGAGTGCGGAACCGGTGGTCGAAGCTCATGTCGTCTTTCCATCGAGCATACCTGAGTACCTCGAGGGTGGCGTGACGAACTCGACGCCTGAGACAGCCGGAGTCGAAATCTCGGCTGTCGGGTGCTCCGGTGTTGTTGGAGAACCAGCTGGGGATGCACTCCCCACTCCAGGAGTTGGCGAGTCTGGAGTCGGCGAGTCGGGTGCTGGACCCGCACTCCCGTCACTCGAAGTTGGTTGCGGCTCGAACACCATGTGCTCGACCGCGAAGGTGTCGACTCCGAAGTGTTCCGGAGTGTCCGGCGAACTCCAGTCCCAGCTCGCGTTCTCGTCGAACACGGCATCTCGCGTGATGGTCACGCGGTTAGTCACCGGGTCATAGGCCCGATAACCCTTCGTCCCAGGTTGGTACCCGACGAAGATCATCGGCCTGCTCCGGTCGTCGAGCTTCTTCAGCCCGGGGCGCGTCTCTCTGACATGCACCACGCACCCGAACGTGCGCATGAAGCTCACATTCGGCTTGCGGCCATGCCAGGACTCGAACGGCGTCATGCCGTCCACGCTCTTGGTTGGCGACCTGTTCAAGATGAACACCGTCGTCGTCACTGCCTCACCCCAGAATTCTCCGGGTACCTTCTTGGCCTTCAGCAGACTGCGGGCCATGCCCACAATCGTCTGGTTGCGTCGCTCCACGACGCCATTCTGCTGCGGGGAGTACGGAGCCGTCAGGTGACGCTCCATCCCGAGCTCAGCGCAGTATGCTGTGAAGGACCCGGAGGTGAACTCGCCTCCGCGATCCGTGCGCAGCGTGCGCAGCTTGCAGCCTGTTTCTGCTTCGGCTCCCGCCTGGAGTCGAATGATGGCGGCTGCGGCCTCGTCCTTCGTCGAGAGAAGGGCGAGCCACATGTACCGCGACAGGTCGTCCACCAGTAGGAGGAAGTACCTCTTCCCACTCGGTGTGGCCGGGGTGATCGGCCCGCAGAGGTCGCCATGGACCAACTCGAGTCGCTCCTTCGCCCGGAACTTCGCTTGCTTTGCGAATGGGGCTCGCCTCTGCTTCCCTGCTAGGCAGGCGTCGCAGAGCTGGTTCACGTGCTCCACCAGAGGGAGGCCACGCACCATCTCGCCCTTCGCCAGTCGGCGCAAGCTGTCGAAGTTGAGGTGCCCGAACCGCGCATGCCAAGTCCACGCCGGGTCGTCGCCAGTGCCCACGACTAGGCACACTGGCTGCGCGACTCGCGCGTGCAGCTTGTACATCCGGTTCGGCTCTCGCCTGACCTTGATCAGGAGCTGCCGCTCCCTATCACGCACTCGAAGGATCCCATCCTCGATCAGCACCTGGCAGCCGTTCTCGTCGAACTGGCCCAGGCTGATGATCTGCGTGTTCAGCCGGGGTATGTAGTACACCCCGGTGACGGCCCGATGCTCGCCTGACTTGCAGACGAAGAGCACCGTCCCTTGCCCGCAGATTTCGACTCGCGAGCCATCACCGAACTTACAGTTCCAATGATGCTTGCGTCGAGTTCTGCGAACGCGGCGCGGTCACCAGTCATGTGATTGGTGGCGCCCGAGTCGAGGTACCAGACGCCCTTCTTGGCGTCCCCCTCTTGCGCCAGGTTCACCTGCGCCTTCTCCTCTAGCATGAGGAGGACCGGCTCCTTGCGAGTCGGGTCAGCCAGCTCCTTGCGAGCTGGCGCAGTCGAGTGCTCTCCACTCGACGAGGATGTCGGGTGCTCTCCACCCGACGAGGTTGTCGAGTCCTTGCGACCCGACACTCCCGGCTGCTGGAGCCGGGTGGCCAACTCCTCCCGAGTTGCCATGGTCAGCTCCTCCTGAGCCAACGCAGTCGAGTGCTCTCCACTCGACGAGGCTGTCGAGTCCTCCTGACTCGACACTCCCGGCTGCTGGGGCCGGGTGGCCAACTCCTCCCGAGTCGCCGAGCCCAGCTCCTCCCGAGCTGGGGCAGTCGAGTGCTTGCCACTCGACGATCTTGCCGAGTCCTCCTGACTCGACGATGCTGTCGACTCCTCCCGAGTCGACATGTCCCACTCCGCGATCCACTGGATCGGCGCGAGTTCCTCCGGAGGAGTCGACGATCCCTCGACTCTGCCACCGGTCGAGTCGCTGACTCTGCCACCGGTCGAGACAAGGGTGCCGCCTCCGAGGTGCTCGACTCCGCCTGGCGAGTCGAAGCAGGGAGCTGTGGGGCAGTCGCGATGGTGCAGGTCTCCATCATGAGGAGTGCGCTGTCATCTTCATCGTCTCCGCCACGGACGAGGTGTGCTTCCGCACCCTCTGCGCGCATGAGGTGTGCTTCCTCGCGCTTCTTCTTGCGGCAGTCCCGCACCCAATGGCCGGCGACTCCGCAGTACCTGCACGTGTCTTTCGACGTGCCAGGGTTCCCAGCTCCACGAGCTGAGTTGCCTCTACCGCGACCGCGCGGCTTGCCGCCGCCGCGTCCGGTATGGCTGGAGGATCCACCTCCATCTTGCAGGCGCATCCGAGAAAACCACTCCTCCTCCGTGAGGAGTAGTTTCCCAGCCTGTTTGGCCTCCGGCTTCTCCGCCTCATGTCGCTCCTCAGCCGTTTTGAGGCGGCCGATGAGCTCCTCCATGGGGAGCTTGTCGAGGTCGAGCAGGGTCTCGATTGAGCATGCCATCTGCGAGAACCTCGTGGGAACGACCGAGAGAAACTTACGGATTGTGTCTGGCTCGGTGATGGTGACGCCGAGCACCCCAAGCTGCGACACGAGTGACGACAGCCGCATGGCGAAGTCGTCGATGTTCTCGCCGTCGTCGAACTTGATGGCCTCGTACTGCTTCTTGAGCGGTCGCCTTCGCCTCCCGGACACGGGTATCTCCGACCCGCATCGTCTTGATCGCCTCCCACGCCTCCTTGGCCGTCTTCTTCGACGCCAGTGTGGAGATCATCTCCGGCGGAACGGCGAGCAGCACGTACTCCAGTGCTGCCCGGTCCGTCTCGCGCTCCTCCGTGCCATCGTGCACGGCGGACCAAACACGGCGTGCCTCAAGCTTCACTTGCATGAGCAGCGCCCAGTCCGCGTAGTTTGACCGCGTGAGCAGCGGCCACGAACTACCGGCCTCCCGCACAACACGCTGGACTGCCAGCGTGCTCGCGGCCTCCTTCACCTCCGCCGGCAAGAGCGCCTTTCCGCCGCTCATCTCCGGTGAGATCTCTCAAGAACTCAGGCTCTGATACCAATTGTTGGGCGTGAGATAGAGAGAGAGAGAGAGAGAGGGGAGTGTGTGCCAAAGGATTGGTTTGCCTCAATTTTTCCAATTTTCTATTCATAGGGTATTTAAGGGCTAAACACTATTCCTACAAATATCTGGCTAGATATTTCCAGCCACCGTGGCGAACCTTATCCACACAGGGACAGGTGTCAACCACTGCGCGCGGGCCGCACAGGTGTCCAGGACACCTGTGCTCTGGAACCTTCTAGCGGATTCCAGACCGCCAACACCCGCGCTGACGTGTCCACGAGCCGGAGTCGACAGGCCAACTCCGTCACTCGAAAAACTACCTCAGGTAGGAGTCGAGAGTTCGACTCCACGTACCCGGAAACTACCTCCAGTCAGAACAACCTCCGACTGGGCTACACTCACTCGAGTCATCCTGACTCGAACAAACTTGTCGACTCCTCACACTCGAAGGATCTTGTCGACTGGAAACACAAGCCTATTTCTAACAATAATAAAATTTATTCTTATAAAAATTATCTAGAAATGGATAGCAAGCTGAATCATGTATAGATGCAGCTGCTACAGGCTGCAAGAATTAGTCACATAAGCATGCATGCTACTAACAGTTCATGCTTCATGATTATTAAATCATATAAAGGTTCAGATCATACAAAATTTATGATTTAAGTCACAGCGCTTTACAAATTAATAATGTCTGGGTGGGAAAGCATGTTTGCTGCTTTGTAAGGTTCACTATTATGGTTGTTTAGCAATATATAAATAATTTCAGGGTTCTGAATTAAAATGTCTTTTAGGGTATACAGGAACAGTATGCATCAGTAGCAACATTGTAAAAACATAATTAATTCTAATTATCCTATAGCTTATCTGGGCCACAAATCTACAAATACATTATCTCTCTCCAGTGAGTGAATCAAGTGTTCGTAGTTGCTAGAAGCCAGGAACTACCAATCATGAACAGTAATAGGGGGTGTACCTCCTGTAGAATCCCCTCTTTTGATCGTTGAGCATCCCGGTGAACTCCATGGTGAGCACGCCCTCGCCGAGGGGCAAAGTCTCAGTCAAAGACGATGACCAAGATCCCATCCTCCTTGAACTGCGCCACATCTGTCGGCGCCAAATCCTGTCCGTGCATATGTGACACACGACAGATATTCCTTTGTACATAACCACGTTAGCAGATTAGCTGCAGCAGCAACCACCTTGAGAAGATGAACTACCAGCACCTCCAGCTTGGCCGGGACTACATATCCAACTTTGATTCCGTAAGGCTGCAAATTCGACAAAATATGGTATTAGATCATACTCATGTGGCAGTAACAAGATACATATTACAAGCAAGCAAAATGTTTTGGAGAGCAGGACAAGGTTCCTGGTGGGAAAATGGCATTTTCACTATCAGAGAATTGCTAGTTTCCCGAAAAATGGTTTCCCTGCTAATCCTTGGACGCTAACAGGTAACAAGAGTGCAAGGTCTTAGTTGACAGCAAGTTTCAAGAGATCAAGGACAAACAGGCACTCTTGTCTGCAAAATGTCGATCACCAGCTCGGTTTACTCATGCAGCGCGGTCTCGCAGATTTTGTCAGGATCCTTGGAGAGTTGGCCTACTGCTAGACTAAATAGTAAAAAACAAAACAAAGAGATCACAAGCTGCTGCTAGAGACTAAACAGAGAAAACTGCAGCTCGATCCATTTCACTATTTGATAAAATCAACAAAAAATCAAATTCCAATTGACATGTAATTGGAACCACAACTTCGTTAGATCATGTACAATATATTTGACAAAAAACATCTAAAAGGATTGAGCCGTTTAATACCGATCTCAAAATAGAAAGGAAAATTTTGAGGAACATTGAAATTCAATGATAACATACATGCACAAATCAATTGTTGATTCTTCATAGGTTTGCACTTACAATACAGTAAAAATGAAAGTCGCCGGCAGTAGCTCGAGTCCCCTGGCTGTCAGCTACAGCCTTCAAGCTGTTTTGCTTGCACAGCGGTCGCAAAATAGTTGGGTCGTATAGTACTTTGCAGTATGTCGGGCGTTCTTGTGTGCGTTTGTTCCTGCTTGTGACTCGATAGCAGGACTCCGCTCACTGTCTGTAAAACTCTGTTTCAACTCTGCTTAGTGAAATACTGGTATGATGCTGTTCGAGAAAAAAAAAAACACGGCCTTCAAGCATTGGCAAACAAAATGATAACACGTGAAAGAATGAGGGACACATGGTAAAGCACGACAATATCATAATCTGTTTCACAAGGCACGTCTTACTTTATAACATATGCTGCCTTCCTACCTAAAAACAGATGTGCGATTTCATTTTCTCTATGCGTTTCCTATTGGTAAATCTATTATCCGTGCTCATTAGGCATAATCAACAATTTTTCATCAGCAAGTTGAGAACCTATCATGATACGATGTGCATACACATGGAGATTAAAGGACGCGCTGTTTACCTCGTGGCCATTATTCCCTCAAACACCTCCTGTGCGAGTCTGATGTTGCAGATGGAAACTTAAATTAAAGATATAGTAACTCAATATCAGACAGATAGTAACTCAATCAGACAGAACATGATTTTAGCATTTTACAAATATAAATTAGCTGGACTAGCACCGTACAACAAGACAGATTTTCATTGATCTGAGCAATGAAATATATAGAAGCAAATTTAACAAATTTAGCTGAACACACAAAGGCCCCGTCATCGTACAGTATTGTCATCAACATACAAAAGATCTTTACTACAAACATACAACAAATGCTTTGATGTTCATGTACGAAAAGATTACAGCGTATATATGGAGGCCTAACAACATCTGACTGCTTTTGTGGCCAACCACCTGCATAAATTCACAGGGTACACACACACACATTCAGACAGGAGGAATGAAATGCATATGCATCTAATGGTAGATCAGATAAGATCGAGATATCACTGGGCGAAAGAAACAAATTACTACTAAAAATGTTGTTGCGAACTCGGAACTCTTACACAAGAAAACATAGGGAAGGCAATACATGAACTTAGTCCCAGTTGAGTGTAGACATTATTTTAAACATATAGAAAGGCAAGAGAGTCACAACTGAGAGAAAACTAAACATTGGACCTCATTAATACCACGACATGATGGTAGCATGTCAAAGCCATAATGCCACAGGATTCACATTGTAAGTTGCTTCCACAGGCACCTTGTAGCATTGCACCGCAGTCTTGGCAGCCGTCAGGTCTCCATTCATGTCAGAGCTGAGAGAGAATGTCGTCAAACGACAACGTGAGCTTAGGGGGCAGTCTTCCCACTTGTCTGTCTGATGCAGCTCCAGCTCTTCCCATTCCTCCAGCCACTTCTGCACAGCTTTGGCATCCCCATTGCTGACGCACTCCACAAGACAGAACCTGCTTTCTCCCAAGTAGACTAGTGTAGTGCCTACATGACTCTCAGCTGGGTCCTTGCTTGACAGATTCTCCTTGCTGAACCACACATGTTTATCATCACCTAACCACCTGCAGAAGCAGAGGTGGCCGAAGGCGTCTACGTCTTTTGGGAGCCCAACAAAGACGTCCAGGCCATGGACAAAGTTTGCGCGGCCGGAGAATGGCAGCGACCACTCGACGCGCTTTTTCCACTCATGACGCAGGGGGTCGAAGGCGAAGGTCGCGGCGGCGGTGCTGGCGAGGATGGTCCGTCCATCGGAGTCCACGGCGTAGGAGGTGACGTCCATTCTCTTGAATGTCGGCATCGGGAGGTCCTCCCATGACCACTCACTGATTTGGTGGCGGTTTTCAAATTCCAGCCGCGGGGGCCAGAGTGGCTTCATGGAGAGCATCTTGAAGGTGTCCATGTCCAGACAGAATAGCTCCTCGTCACCGACGGGGAGGTAGATGGGATGCTGCGGATACAACTCCCCAGGGGCAAAGTTGACGCCCCGCGAGTGGACGTCGACGATGGGCAGGATACCACCGGGCACCAGAGCGTCGCTAAAATCAACCCTGGGATGCGTCGCCAGGATCTTAGTGCCAACGGCGGCGAAGAACTCGGGACACCCACGCGTGGCCTCCAAGCGGATGAAAGGAGCCGGCAAGCGCCGCTGCCCAGCGCCGGCATTCGACAAGTTTAGCTCGCGGATGCTGTAGCCCAACTCCGAGTCATCAAAGATGAGGTAAAGGTGCTGCCGGACCTTCGGCTCTGACGTACGAGGGGCATCACGCTCACCGAGACTTCGCTTCCCCGTCGGAAGAGGGTTATCATGATCACCGCGACTTCCCTCCGGCCATGGCATCCTACACACACGAACCGGCGCGCAAAGACTCAGATCTGATTCCTTCGATTTGCAGAAGTCCTAATTGACCTTATCCCTGCGATTCGAATACAAAGAATCTAAATCGGGGGCAACAGAGAAGGAGAAGAAATCCCAGGTACGCACCTACAAGCGGAGGATGGTGCGGCGGCGACTCACAATCGGAGTGGCGTTGCAGTTGATTGTGTTGGGCTTGGGCGAGGGCGTCGGCTGCGGCTGCGGCGGCGGAGGCCGTAAACAATGCGGCGGCCAAGGGGTTGGTGGCTTATATATATATAAAGTGGAAGGAAGCCCTAGGGGGACCCGGTGACCTCGTGGGCTACTATTCCTTATACCTTCCCAAACGGGCCGTGCCAAACTGGCCGGCCCGTGGCAAGCGGCACGGGCACGGCACGCGGGCGGGAATCCGGGATGTCGGGCACGCTCACCTCGAGGCCGGCACGTGGGGGAACGGTCGACACCGGCACACGACAAGGCCTGCGTGCTGGAGCGGACACGCCACACGTTTTCCGGGCCGCGGAAACGCGTGCCTGGCACGGCACGGTCGGCCCAGGAGCGGCACGGTAAGCCTGTCGGGCCGTGCCAGGCACGGGAAGCACGGGCCGAAAGCGGCACGCCGGCCCAAAAAGGACACTATTAGCCAGTTTTGCCCGAAAATTTCAAATTTTGAACCTCTAACAGCTCTATTGTTTGCTATAAAAAGGGCCTCTCACCCCCTACATTTTGCACACCCAACCCACACTTCTCATCCAACATTCCCACACTTCTCGTCCCATGGAGCCTCCCCCTCCCCCTCCTATTTTCAACCCAAACCCCGACAGATTTAACCCCGAGCCGATGATCAACTTTGCAGCAGAAGAATTAGGTCTTCGTGTCGAAGATTACGCCTACCTAGAATCAGGTCCTCCTCAGCCCCAACTCCACCCTAGCCAGGAAACCAATTCATCCGATGTTCGTTCTGTTAGTGTCACCGGTGCGTCCTCTGCCTCCACCGGCACAAAGAGGTGGCGAACCTCGTGGGTGTGGGTGGAGGGCCACTTCGGTACCATTGTGTAGTACTCGAAGATGGCACGAAGAAACATGAAGCGATGTGCAAGTGGCCGGACTGCAACAAAGTCCTCAGCGGCGCCTCCGGATTGGGAACCGGTCACTTGGAGCGGCACGCAAATGCACACAAGTTGAAGAGGAACCAGGAGATGCAGAGAAGACAAGGCCAGCTCGGTTTCTCCCCCGACGGTCAGGTAAGTAACTGGAACTATGATGCTGATTTATCTCGCGAAGGACTATGTATGATGGTAGCTGCACATGATTTACCGCTTGGTTTTGGGGCGTATCCCGCTGTTGTCGATTGGATTAAAACTTGTGATAATCCACAGTATGAACCAGTTTCTAGGCAAACTACATCTAGGGATATGAAAAAACTAGCCATAAAAATGCAAAAGAAACTAAAAGATGAATTTGCAAAGTGTGTATTTTCAGTTTCATTAACATCTGATATCTGGAGCGGTAGAGCTAAGCAAGATTATCTAAGTGTTGTTGCCCATTATGTGGACAGTGATACTTGGGAACTAAAAAAGTGTCATTGGATTTGAATTAATTGATGAAAGCCATACTGGTAGAGCCATTGCTGACAAAATTATGCAAGTCGTGGAAGAATTTGGTCTCCAGAATAAGGTTTTTGCAATAACTTTAGATAATGCTTCAAACAATGCCAAGGCAATGCAGGATCTCATTCCTAGACTTTCTTCTTATTCTGCACCATACCTTTTCCATCAACGTTGTGCATGCCATATTATTAATCTTATTGCCAAATCTGCTTAAAAACAAATGAAAATACCTATTGAGAAAATAAGAAGTGGCATAACATTTTTAAATGCTTCTAATCCACGGCTAGCCGAATATAAGAGTTGGTGTGATGCAGCTCACGCGGCCTCTCATGTCTATAATGTAGACATGGATATTAGATGGAACTCTACATATATAATGATTAGAGATTTGATCCGCGATAAACGACAGTTTACCACGTTTGTTAATTCAAATTCCAACGGATCAATCTTTATTACTAATAATGACTGGGTTATGGCACAAATGGTAATGGAGTTTCTAGAAGTTCTTTACGATGCAACTAACATTTTATCAGGGGTTTATTATCCCACATCTCCTCTACTAATGCATCAGATTGTATTGATTGCAAATCACTTAAAAGAGTATGAACATGATGAAATTTTAAAAGAATTTGTTAAAAAAATGAAAGCAAAGTTTTACAAATATTGGAAAGAAATTCCTGATTTGTATGCATTTGCATTTATTTTGGATCCAAGGGCTAAACTTGAAGAGTTCGGCCATGCTCTATCTTACTTAACAGCCTCCTTAGAAGTAGACTATGCTGAATATCAATATATTGTTAAGGGCAAACTCACTGATCTGTACATCAAGTATGAGACTAAGTTTGCAGAGACATTCGTCCACCACGTCCTCCACCAAGTACACAACCCGGAAAGAAGAAAACAATCTTGAAACTCTTCAGCAGCTCTGTTGCCGGCTCAAGTTCAAGCAGCTCCACTGCTTCTCGACGTAGCGAGTTAGGTGTTTACCTTAATGACCAGCTGGTTGCCCACGACGAAGAAGTCGAGTTCAACATATTGCAGTGGTGGCATGATCATAAGAGTACATATCCGGTGCTTTCCATACTAGCACGGGATGTGTTAACTGTATCAACAACATCGTCGGAGGGAACTTTTAGTCTAAGTGGAAGAGTACTCGAGCCAAGAAGAGCAAGTCTCCACCCTACCATGGTGAAGAGTTTAATGATGGTAAAAGATCGTGATGTGCCGGAGGACCCCGAGTTGTTGGCGGCACTGGAGTATCTTATATCGACATGAAGAATAAGTTTTTTATCCTCTTTGTAATTTTCTTTTTTATTTTTGTAATCTAAACTCGGTCTGTAATATGAACAATTAAGTAGGAGAGCACCAAGTTCCAGACGCACTCTTTTTCCTTACCATGGTACCTAAGGGGACTGGAAGGTTTTAATGAGGCGGCTTGCTAGCTAAATAAAATTTATTAAGATCATATCAAATTTTGTCAGGCCATTTTCTTACTGTAAGGAAACATAAATAGCTTTATTGATAGCTGCTTCATTAAAAAACCTTCTTACTGTAAGAAGAAAAAAGAGTACAACTTTATTCTAAAAGGCTAAATTAAAAATCGTCGACATCACTTCCTCCACCATCTTCAGCTTGGCGTCGGCTTAGCTGAACGTGACGGTCGCGATGCCTATACAAGTGGGCGACTCCCATATGGGGAATGCTCAGATGCATCGTGCATCCAGGCCATTTGCACTTCGCTTTTAACACCTCGACACCATCTTGAACAACCACCACTTCATCGAAGAACTCCCACACCGATGATCGACGCCTTATACGACTTTGGTTGGGTGGAGGAGGAACTTGGTTGGGTGGTAGATCAGCCATGTTTGTGTGAGGAAAATGAGAGAGTGGACAACCCTATTTATAGCAAAAAAAAAAAAAAAAAAAAAGGGCCAGAAACGTGCTTCACGCACTAACAGTGTCGAAATTCGGCCCGCCGTGCCTCAACCGTGCTGCCGGGCCTCATCCGTGCGTGCCCGAAAACGGCCCGCCGTGCCTAGCGGGCTGCATCCGTGCCGGCGTGCCGTGTCGAAAGTCGATGGCGAGCCCGTGGACCGGCCCGGCACGGCACGAATACGAAACGTGCCTAACGGGCCATGCCGCTGGCGTGCCGTGCCGGGCCGGGCCGGCCCGTTTGACCAGCTATACTATTTGTAAAGAAATGTGCCTTGGGCTTAAGCCAGCCGAAAACACGTTTGGAGCGAGTCGGCGAAACCGCTCCAGGGGACGAGTCCAGTCAGCCTTGGTGTGCGGGCCCACGCGTCGGCCTCACCGGGCCGCGGGACCGGAGCCAATAACGAAACCGTGACGCCGCCGTCGGTTTTGCTTTCCGCCTCCCCGAGTCGGCGGCCACAGATAGCGACCGCCCCCTCTCTCCCCTCACTGTAGAGGAGAGGAGTACATGGGTTCACTCGCGTCGGTCCAGGCCCCTTGGCTCGTGACGGCACAGCCCACGGATTTGCTTCGTCGTCGTCCTCCTCCTCCAGCTGCTACTGCTTATAGTCGTGTGCTGCCGGTCCTTCCCCTTCCCCACGACTGCCGTCCCACGGCGCCCACGGCGGCGCGGAGGTCGGAGACGACGAGGTGGCCAAGGGCTTGTGTAGAAAAAAAGAAAGGAAACCCTAGGACGACTGGTGACCTTGTGGGCTATCTCTTCCTACATCAAAAGCGGGCTAACGGGTAGGGCCACGTCGCTCGTAAGGTCGCAGCCGTTCGATCTGGCGAACTTGCGATGGCGGACGTTCGTTGCGGATCGGTTTGGTCTCTACCCGTTTCTTTGTCAACCCGACACCTCGAGAGCCTTCTCCAGTCCGTCTACCCGTACGATTGCGGCACGGGCGTCAGCCACCAGCGACGGCGCAGCCCCGCGGCGTGATTCCTCCTCCAGTCCGCCGATCCCGTTGCCCTTCGCCGTCCCCCGCACCTCCATCCTCCCTGGCAGGCAAGGCCGGAGCAGGCGATGCCTCCTGGCCATACCTCCTGCAGTCCTGCCCCGCCCTCCAGCCGTCGTCCGCTGCCATCCTCTTAGCCATTCAGCTATGGGTCTCGCAGCCACGTCCTACACGAGCTTCCCGGCGGCGTCGCTCCGGCTGCCGGCGCATCCGCAGGCCCCGCTTCCAATCGCCCTACGGCAGATCCAGCGTCTGCCGGGGGCCACCACGCGTGCTCGATCTCTCCCGCCGTACGCTGGTCTGCGCCGCGCCTGTGATGTCGCGGTCCCCACCGTCCTCCACCTCCGAACCGCCGCCGCCGCCTGGCCTTCCTCCTAGGAGGTCCGGCCACCCCTGCTCACAGAGCAACATCCCCTTCAGCTTCACACAGCTCAGCACGCCGCCATTGACCACCTCGCCCAGTGCGGCTTCGCAAAGCCCCAAATCCGCAAGACCATCGACAACCTCCTGCAGGTAGCTGTTGCTCTCCTTCCTCAGAAAGGAATCTTGTCATCGAGTAGCGTACGTAGGGTATTACGATACATGTAGAGTGTTCTTCTGTCCATGTTCCTCTTCCTCAGAGTTGAGACTTGCTCTGCACCTCAGATGGAAAAGAAAAATCTGCTTTTTTCCCTCCCAAGATTGCTCTATACGTATAGATTCTTCCTATTTCGCTATGTATGTACGTGGTTGAAATTCTTGAGATGGTGGAGTAGAAAAGGTAGCGCCTTTCCCTGCTTAAAGAAACCACGGGAAGACGGCTAGATTTCTCAGTGGAGAACATCGCGGTGCTGTGCATCTGAAATTTTAGACAGGCGTGCTACAGGATATTCCTAGCAAAGGAACCACCTTGATTTCCTCCTGTGGCAGAGAGAGGTAGGTGCACTGTCGGTGGTGTCATAATTTTACTCCCCCTCCTTTTTATTTTTTGGGTGAAGAATGTAGCAAGCCTGACACTTTTTTCATCACGATTAAAGAGCTGATACATTATTTAAAAAAAAATGAAAGAGAGATGGCTCAATATTTGATTGAGGAATTCCTTATCTTTTCTGACAAATGCAAGAAATGCTTGACTGAGGAATAAGGAATACTAACTAGTTTGTCAATGATACTCAATGATACAGCTATACTGGAAAGATGGGTGGGTGTTCCTGGAGGAGGGATCATACCATGTCATGCTTGCCAAACTCCTAGAAGAACAGACGCAGCAGGATCAGGTGAACTCCCTTTCTTCCTTACCTGTCTGTGGCACTTTGTCATCACTATTCTTGAATCTTGATTTGCATGGCGTGGTTGAGTTCTGTTTGCCTGAATTTTACATCTTATAGTTGTGCATAGCTTCTTATTCCAGAATGTAGCATTGATCCATTGATACATATATATGTGCCGCATACATTCCTTTGGAATATTGAAATCCATGAAGAAGATCTTGGCAAATGATAGACTTGCTGAGATAGCTTGATGGATCCTAAGAGGGTCAAGAGGTGCACATTTCTTCATATATACTGGGTAAATATCTCTCTTTTCCTAAAATGGGCACTCTGGCCTGGGATTTTTTCAGGATTCTATCGAACCGGCAGTCAGCAGCACGGTCAAAGGAGCACAAGTGAGGCACATCCAGGAGCTTGAGCATAAGGTGTTAGTGCCGCAGACAGAGACTACGACAGTCAACAGTGCTGACAATGCTGCAGGATTGTTCGAGTTGGTGGGATATTTTGATTCAACCTCTGAATAGCTTTGCTAAATCTTCACTATATGCTATCTCATATTGTATTGGATCAACTTTGTTTGTTCCTATAATACTAATGCTGAGATCAATAGCATTGTGTTTCTCAAGAAGGATATATCTTAAGTCTCATCAAATTATAATGGTGTTTACCTTTTTGTTATGTCCCAGTTTTGACTCTGCAGGGACTTTTGTTGATTGTTCCAGAGGCACAGTTGAGTAAAAACTGATACACATTTTGATGGCAGCTAAATTTCAATGTGACTATTACAACTATACTAATTATTAGAACATAGTACTATCTTTGCTCAATATATCCTCCTTTGTTATTGTTCCGTGATTTTTCTTGGGCCAATAGTTGTTTTACAGGGAGCCTATGTTTCAGATCTGATTTCTCATATTATAACTTTATATGTTCTGTGTAGTGATCTGTGAATGGCTAGCAACCTAGCTAAGGCCATGAGTTTGCCTTTACATAGAAATGATTCAGCGTTGATAATGGGAAATTATTCAACTATGCCTGAATATGAGTAGTAAATGTAAGTGAATCTTATATCTTCTTATTGTTGCACAAACTGCTATATTTTTATCTTGGTTTAGACTAGTATGTGCCAAACAAGACATCATCAACTTATTTCAAACATGACAAAGATCCATATGGGTCAGTTTGCTCCAACTCGTTGGGGCACGTGGGCTGGGCAACACACTGATCATCTTCAGATGGACTCACATATCACAGGCTGGTCTCACACAAGGAGGCGCGCGGCAACGGCGCGCCAGTTTTCTAGTATCTTATTATAACCTATTTCCCTTTTTACCAAGTATAAGAACTCAAACTAGGACACGTGTTTTTTCTATTTTTTTCCATGGCTGAACGGCTGCCCGTTTCAGTTTCCGTCCAGGCCTCGTTTGGTGTCTAGGGTCGTTTCTGTCCTATCCTTTTTATGCTCGCTCCATGCTCCAGTTTCCATGCTGATTCTGATTTTATTTTTGTTGCCTACTTCAGATTAGTTTTGTTAGATTTTTTATTGTGCACATTCCTTTGCTATCGTAACTTCTTCTCATATAAGCGCTAAAAAGAAATAATAAATATAATTTTTTTTGAACCATTGACCATTTCTGATGGGGGGATACTTTCGGGTAGGCCCATGGAGCCGGAAAGTGGACCCGCCAGGACCAGAAGGCCCAAAGCCGGGTTACACATCAAGCAACATGGGCCAGACAAGGAACAAGTCGGCGGGCCCAAGACAAGTCCAAGATTATCCCGGAGTCTCCTAGAAGTAGAATAGGACTCCGTATACAAGTGTAACTCGGTATAGGCAGTAGAACCCGGGGACTCTCCACCTTTATAAGGAGTCCCCCGGAGCTTAGATCGGCCGAACTCTCACAAGTCCCACCAAACCCTAGAACCACCAAGTCGCCGAGTCCTCAGATAGAACTCGGAACCTTGTAATCGAAATCATATCGAGAGCAACAAAGAAGCAGGCAGGAAGTAGGTCTTTACCTCCAGAAGAGGGGCCGAACCTGGGTAAAATCTCCCGTGTCCTGTGTTGAGGTTGATCTGTGCCGTGTTCCTGAATCACCATGTCCCCACAATCAAGTCTCCCAGAGGAGGCACTTGCCGTGACATCCCCACGACAGTTGGCGTCCACCGTGGGGCCAGTGATCGCAGGAGTTGAGATCACGGGACAAGCTCGCCAGGCTATGGAGAAACTCGCCATCGGGCGGGTCTACACCGACGAACACGGAGAGACAGAGATTGATGATTATGGTTGGACTGAAGAGATGCATGAAGTCGATGTGGGTTACCAGTTCGTTTTTGGAAAGATCAACGTTTTCGTCGGCATGGTTTGCGCGTCAGGAGTGCGTGCGAACTCGGCGGAATCGGTTTCAGAGCGTACGGCGATCGTCGAGTCTGATGGAGAAGAGTCCGTGACTATCCCGGAAGTCGGCCTTACCGCCGAGTTCGGGAAGAGGCAGATCCAGGCCAAGGAGCCGGAGATGCAGCTAGATGAGAGTTCAGAGCCAGATTATGATGCTGATTCAGAATCAATCTTGCCCTTGTTTGAAGATCGACTCGGGTATGGAATCGAGGAAGAGGATTACGTGGAGTTGCCGGTACGGGCTCGCAATGTGGGAGTCTACATGTCAGGAGCTGGGGGAAACCAGCTTGATGAGACCTTACTCACCAAAGAGATCAACTCAAGCAATGCAGCAGAACGTGCGGGCGAGTTGGCTAGTGCTCGCACTGTATTAGAGAGGCAATTGGCGGGAATTAGAGAGGCAAATCGCAAGTTGGCAGAAGACCAAGCTAGAATCCAAGCAGAAGCGGCTTTGATCCAGAGTCGCCAACAGGAGTTGACGTCGATCCAGCATCGCAGGGCCAGGAGTCGCCTGCACGGAGGAGTCAACATAAATCCCACAGCCTTATTCAACACCCGGGTGCACGAGTGCAGGAGGCGCCGGGGGCGCAGGAAGCTCAGCACCACCAGATCAGAACGCAGGCACTGGACCTAACGGACCGCCACCCGACGGAGGAGCCGGAGGAGCTGGAAGAGCCGGAGGAGCTGGCGGAGCCGGAGGAGGTACAGGAGGTGCCATGGGACCACCACCTAACAGGTTCCACACCCCAGAGGGACATTACTCCAACCCGATGGACAACGTACACGCGCAACACTGAGATTAGAGAACATACCGGTACCAGAGGGACCGGCGGGAGAGAGACCGCCGTGCAATTGAGATGCTGAAGACGGCAATGACACAACAAGCTCTATACCCGACTTTCCCAGATGCAAGTCGGCTACACTCCACGCCGTTCAACTCCGGCACGAGGAGTCGGCACGGGGAGACAAACCCGGCCAACTCCACAAGCGCAAGGCGCCGTGAATTGGAGAGGAACAGGGCCAACGTACCAACAGCTTCACAGGCCCAGTTAATAGTAGATCAAGCAAGAGAAAGACGGGAGAGGGAAGCCGCCAGGGCTCGAGAGGTTGAGAGGAACGGAGGTGCAGCTGGTGGCCAGCCTCAGCCGACTCGTGCGCACACAGAGGTGACTTCCCCTGGTGCTTCTCCTTCATTAACATGTCCAGAGTGCCTGTCGGATGCCATCAGGTCCGAGTCCTTCCCCAGCGACTTCAAGGAGCCGCGCAAGGTTCCAAATTATGAGCCAAACATGGACCCGACTTCTTGGCTAAGCACCTATGAGATGGCAATGAGCATCCGCAACGCTACAGGTAACTTGTGTGCAAGGTTCATGTATTTAATGATGGAAGGTCCAGCAAAGGTGTGGATGCGCAACTTACCTCCAAGGTCGATCAACTCATGGGAGCAGCTAAAGACGGCTTTCATCCAGAACTTCCAAGGGACTTGCAAAAAGTTGAGTACAATTGAGGACCTAGAGAGATGTGTTCAAAGGAAGGGCGAGTCTGCAAGACACTGGATGAAGCGGGTGTCAGAGATCATTAATTCTTCGCAAGGACTCCCACCAATTTCAGTGTTGATGGCGATGGAGAGGAATTGCAGTTATAATCCTTTAAGTTGGAAACTGGCCGTATGAAGGAGAGCTTAAACCAAGGACTCCCTCTCACCATTGGAGAGATCATGGAGGGTGCTAATAAGCACGCGGCCACTGACAAAACCAAGGACCAGGAGGAGGGAGGTAAAGGACATGGAGGTAATGGTCAAAACCAGAACCAGGGTCAGAGTCAGAACCAGGGGAGTGGCAAGAGGCCGTACAATGACGGCTCCAAGTTTGTGGCAAACACTAACACCGGCTTCAAGCGTAAGGACAACAATTCTAGAGGTTACCAAGGCCAGTTGCCGACTCCCGCGCAAGTGTTGGGAGTCCCGTGTCCTCGCCATTCCAAGAACGGAAGATGAGGGCACACGTTAGGAGAGTGTGCGGACTTGAGAAATTGGAGGAACAACCCGGCCAACAATGGCGGGTACAGAGGAAATAACGGCGGAGGACCCGGCAAAATGGTGGCGGAGCCGGGCCGAATGCAGGACCCGGACAAGGTGGTGGTAATCAACAAGGATCGCAAGGCGGGTTCCAGCAGAATCCTAAGCAACTTCAGGATAGCCGTGGGCAGTACCACGTCACAACCCGGCCCAGTAGGCCGAGTTACGGATCATCGTCTTTACCACTAGCAGCTCCAGGAGATCGAAGAAATTGAAATTACGCGCGGTTAATTCCGTGGAGCCGGCAGTGCCGCAATGGCTCAGGTGGTCTGAGCAGAAGATCACCTGGAGTCGGGAGGATCATCCCCCGCGGGTCGAGGACCCGGGGCAGCTAGCATTAGTGGTTGCACCGCAAGTCGGAGGTTACGTTCTAAACAAAGTACTCATGGATGGAGGAAGCAACATCAATATATTATATTATGACACTTTCAAAAGGATGAAGTTGCAGGACAAGCAACTCATCCCGACAGAGACGGTGTTCCATGGAATAGTACCTGGGAAGTCGGCAAAACCAGTAGGCAAAATCTATCTGGAAGTCGCCTTCGGCACATTCGAGAATTTCAGGTCAGAAATCCTACCCTTTGAGGTGGTGGATCTAAGAGTCCTTATCATGCATTATTTGGGAGGCCTGCATATTTCAAGTTCATGGCAAGGCCATGTTATGTTATCTGAAGCTGAAAATGCCGGGTCCTAAGGAGTCATCACAGTAAACGGAAGCCGGCAGATGGCCCTCGAGTGTGAGGAGGGCGACGCAGTTATGGCAGAGACAGCTTGTGCTCAGGAGGAGCTCAAGTTCTACAGAGCACATGTGGACCCGGAGGACAACACTGTTCTCAAGAAGCCGGCCACAGAGGAGAAGATGAAATTAAATCTGCTCAAGATACAAAGCAAGTGACTTTACCCCAGGCGACTCTTCCAAGCAGTTCACCATTGGGGCACACCTCTCTGATAAATAGGAAAGCGCGCTCGTCGAGTTCATCCGTGAGAATCGGGACGTCTTCGCATGGAAGCCTCAGACATGCCAGGTGTCCCGAGAGAACTCGCCGAGCACAGCCTACATGTTAACCCTAACGCCAGACCAGTGAAACAGGGACTTCGCAAGTTCCATGATGACAGAGGAAGCTATTGGAGAGGAGGTCGCCCGACTTCTCGCGGCCGACTTCATAAAGGAGGTGTACCACCCTGAATGGGTGGCAATCCAGTCCTAGTTCCAAAGAAGACTGGAGAGTTGAGGATGTGCATTGACTTTACAGGCTAACAAAGCTTGCCCTAAGGACCCTTTTGCTTTGCCAAGGATCGACCAAATTATCGACTCACGGCAGGGTCAGAGACGTTGTGTTTCCTGGATGCATATTCGCTATCACCAGATCAGGATGAACAAGAGGAGAGTTGAAGACATCATTCATCACGCCCTTTGGAGCTTTTATTACAAACAATGCCTTTTGGGCTCAAGAATGCAGGAGCAACTTATCAGCGCTGCATCCAGAACTGCTTTAAGGAGCAGATTGGGAGAAACGTTCACGCATACGTGGACGACGTGGTTGTTAATCACAGAAGGCCGAGTCCTTGATTGACGACTTGCGGAGACTTTCAACAATCTCAGAAAATACGACATGAAGCTGAATCCTACCAAGTGTGTATTTGGAGTCCCAGCAGGCAAACTCTAGGCTTCATTGTCTCAGAGAGAGGAATCGAAGCAAATCCAGAAAAGATAAAGGCTATTCACAATCTGCAGCGTCTGACTTGTCTAAAGGACGTCCAGAAGTTGACAGGTTGCGTGGCGGCTCTTAGCAGATTCATCTCGACTCAGGGAGAAGGCGGGTCCTCTCTACCGACTCCTGAAGAAGTCGGATAAGTTCCTATGGGACGAGGAAGCCGACCGTGCCTTTGAAGAGTTGAAGACAACTTTGTCCACAACTCCAGTTCTAGCAGCTCCTACAGATAAGGAGCCCATGCTGCTTTATGTTGCAGCCAACGAGAGAGTCGTCAGCGCAGTCGTAGTGGTTGAGCGCGAGGAGCAGGGGAAAGAGTACCCTGTCCAAAGGCCAGTATATTATATCAGCGAGGTCCTCACAGAGTCCAAACAGAGGTACCCTCAATGGCAGAAGTTGGTTTATGGAGTCTTTCTGGCAAGTCGGAAGCTCAAGCACTATTTCCAGGAGCATCCCATTAAGGTGGTCAGTTCAGCACCATTGGCAGATATTATACGCAATAGAGATGCCACTGACCGAGTTGCTAAATGGGCCATTGAATTGGGTCCCTACCACATCACGTATGAGCCAAGGACAGCGATCAAGTCCCAAGCACTAGCAGATTTTGTCAATGACTGGACCGACTTCACTTTGTCACCAAACACACCGTGCAACAAGTATTGGACTATGCATTTTGACGGGTCCAGACAGCTCGAGGGATCAGGAGCCGGCGTGGTTCTGACTTCCCCCAAAGGTGACAAGTTAGCTTATGTCTTGCAGTTACACTTTGATTGCACAATAATATGGCAGAATATGAGGCATTGTTGCACGGACTCCGCATGGCAAAGGAGATGAACATCAAGCGCATCAGGTGTTTGGAGATTCAGATTTGGTTTGCCCAGCAAGTATCAGGCACTTGGGACTCCAAAGATGCAAACATGGCGGCTTACAGGCGAGCCGTCGAGCAAATAGTCGGCTTCTTTTCTGGTTATCAGGTTGATCACATTGATCGCCGGAAAAATGAGGCAGCAGATGCACTGTCAAGATTGGGCTCAAGGAGAGAAAGTACCACCAAATGTATTCTTGGATGAACTCCATCATCCTTCAGTCAAGCTTCCCTCGGAGGAAGAACTCGCCTTCCCAGATCCAGAGTCGGCCATGGTCGCCTCAGTACGGGCGACTCCGGCCTGGACAGAGCCATATCTAGCCTACCTCCTACGCGGAGAACTCCCAGCGGACGAGGTCAAGAAAAGGCAACTTACAGACGGTGCAAGTCCTACACCGTGATCAATGGCGAGTTGTTCAGAAAGGAGCACTACAGGAGTCTATCAGAGATGCGTGTCTCCTGAAGAAGGACAACAGATATTGCAAGAAATCCACGCTGGTGACTGTGGCCATCACGCTTCAACCACATCCTTAGTGTCCAAGGCTTTCAGACACGGATTTTATTGGCTAACAGCACAGTTGGACGCGGAGAAAATTGTCCGAGTCTGCGATGGATGTCAAAGGTATGCCAGGCAAGATCATGTACCAGCACAGGAGCTGGAGAACGATTCCAATCACATGGCCCTTTGCAGTTTGGGGGCTTGACATGGTAGGACCTTTCTCCAAATCGCCCTGCCAGAAGACTCATCTTCTGGTCGCAGTGGATAAATTCACAAAGTGGGTCGAAGCAGAACCCGTCAGTCGAGTTGATGCAGCCTCTGCTGTCAGGTTCATCAAGAAGAGAGCCACAAGGTTTGGTTATCCCCATAGCATTATCACAGACAATGGCACCAACTTATCAGTTGGAGAGATGGCCAAGTCTGCGGAGACAACAATATCCGGCTTGATCTAGCCTCAGTGGCCCACCCACAGTCCAATGGACAAGCAGAGCGTGCAAACCAGGAGTTGCTCAGGGGAATCAAGCCCAGATTGCGGGTTCCTCTAGTAAGAGCAGCCGGGAGTTGGGTGGAGGAGTTGCCTCAGTATTATGGAGCATCAGGACGACTCCTAACAGATCTACTGGCTTCACACCTTTCTTCATGGTGTATGGTGTAGAAGCAGTAGTACTTCCAAGCGACCTACTCCACGACTCCCCAAGAGTCGCCAATTATGTTGAAACAGAAAACGAACTCGCCCGACAGGACTCTCTAGATGTTCTGGACGAGCAGCGAGAGTTGGCTTTGGAGAGGTCAGCAGTTTATCAGCAAGACTTGCGGCGATATCACGCACGCAGAATCAGAACTCAGACTTTTCAAGAGGTGATCTAGTCCTTCGTCTAGTCCAGAACAAAGAGGGGATGCACAGTTGTCTCCTCCATGGGAAGGACCCTTCATCGTAAGCAAGAAATTGAATAATGGATCGTACTATCTAATGGATATGCGAGAGCCGGTGCAAGCAAGCAAAGGAGCTGATACAGCCCACACCTTGGACCCTTATGCAGAAGCAAAGATGCCATGGAAATAGCACAGCTGCGCCCTTATTACAGTTAGAAGCATTGTAATTGATATTATCTTAGCAAGTTTAAGCCTTTGTAAAGTTATTATGATATGATTAATGAATAAAGCCGGCTTCTCTTCAGGAAAAGAGTATTTGTTGAGTCACCCAGTGAGTGCGCTTTATTTCTGATCATATTTGGTTCTTGGGGGCTCGTCTTTCAGGAAAAAGATCAAAACTTAGACTCATGAACCCGGCCAAGATGCCGACTTGTCCTTAATTTTACCTGGTAAGTTAGATGCATCCTGTATATCAAACCAGTTGCTTATTAGCAAGAATCTGGGCAGGGCCTACTTATTCATCAGTGTAATCTTAAGAAGGGTTATAAGAACCATAATTAAAAGACTTGATTTCAAAAGCTCAGGAAAGCACATACAAATTTTGAACAAGTCGCCAACATAAATTAAGGGCTTAAAAGCCACAAGTCTTACATAGCCAAGCAATAGAGCATAAAAGTTATCAGCCAAACAGGCACAAGATATTACATCAAATAAGCCTAGTAATCATCAAGAGGATGAGCCTTCCTTGACTCAACATTGGGGTCAGCCGAAGAAGTGGACGCTCTAGCCGGGTCCGGGGAGGTGGCGCCTTCTGCGGGCTTCGAAGTGGAAGTCGTCGGGTCAGCGGGCGTGGCCATCACCCGGGGAGGCACAGGAGCCGCCGGGGTTGAGGAAGCCGGCCCGAAGAAACCCGTCCTCCGCTGGCAGCTCTTGAAGGACGCCCAAAGTCGATGGCTTGAGGAGGAGCAGGAGTCACCCTCTCGTTTTTATCGTTGTAGTGGAAGCAGAAACTTCCCCTCTGGCATGGCAGCAGCAATTGTGCAGGCAAAGGGCCTGACGTCATGCTCGAGCTGCCGGAACTCGCCGTCGGAGAAGGGGGTTCCATCCTCCTTTTGCTCAGGCTTCCCAAGAGAAAGCAGCGCCGGGTCCACAGTTTTGGGGTAGTAGCTCCTCGCCAGTGCCAGGACTCCGGACCGCAGCTCTCCTCAGCGAGGACATCTTCCAGTTCTGCAGATGTGCAGGAGCTTTTGACAACTCCCGCACAAGGTGATCAGGGTCCTTTGGACATAAGTCCTTAGGGTGTAATGCCCTAACAATTGCTCGAGCACCCTCCTGCAGGCCATGCAATAGTCCAGCAGCTCGTTCATCTGCTGCCCAACGCTGAGTTGCAGCTTCTCCGACTTCCCACCTAGCAGACAAAAAAAAGTTCACAGAGTTAGAAAAGTCTCAAAGAAATTATGGTTAAAAGACAAGGAGCAGAGGAGATGGTTACCAAAAATGCGCTGAGTCATAGCCCTTATGCCTTTGCGGCAGGCCTCCAGACAAGCGCTTGATTCTTTGAGAGCCTTTTCGGCTGCCTGCTTGTTTGCAGCCGACTCCTTCTTAATGTTCACAAGATGATCATTCATCTTGCGCAAGTCTTCTTCTAAGCGCAAGGAGCGCTCTCTTTCAAACTGGGCGGCTTGTGTAGAAGCCGCCGCCTTCTCCTCCAGTTCCAGCATGTCTCTCTTCATTTTAGAGACCACAGTCTACAAATCAAAGGGGAGTCGGAGTGTCAGAATAAGCTCCAAGTCGCCAAACAAGAGTTTGACAACTCGGCGCTTGGGGGCTACTGTCGATGTTTTTTGCAAAGGGATAAATTTACAGCAAGGAAGAAGGTGCAAGCTATAACCTGAGCACCAAGTAGCCGCAGGCTGGCAACTTGGTGCTTGGGGGCTACTTATCAGAATAAAGTCTTAGAGGAGGTTTTTCTAGCTCCGAGTCGCCGCAGGCAAGCGACCCGGCACTCGGGGGAGCAGAGTGGAAATTTAAGTCTATTGGCACAGAAGTTGCATGATGAAGCTCCGACTTGTCTCACAGAGGAGACAACCCGGCACTTGGGGGAGCAGTGTGGACATTTTGAATTTAAAACAACCTACCTTATCACTAGGGCTCTAAGCTAAGTGCTTGGGGGCTACTGGTATAGGGAGGACTTCAAGAAATGTAAAGCAAAGAAATAGAAAGCGACTTACAGTATGGACATGCTTGAGAGCCATGAGGCTCATGAGCTCCTCGAGCAGCAGCCGGTTCGACTCCTCATTCTGGCGGACGGCCTTGTCGAATAACTCCATGAAAGGCTTGCACCCGTCAATGCTTGAACGGGAGAAGTCGATGGAGTGCAGACGAGACGTGTCACTCGTCGACCGGATGGCTTCTCCTTCAGGTGCCACCTCCTTGCCAGCGCTCTGGACTTCAGGTGTTGGGGGAATGGTGGCTGCAGGAGGAGCTTGTAGAGGAGTCGCCGTCGAAGGCGCAGAGGTCGTCGTAGCATTCGGAGGAGGAGTCGCCACGGGTGGAGTTGAAGCCGCCGTTGCGGCTGGAGTCTCCACCGGAGCGGTTGCAGCCGACTGGGTGTTCACACCCGTGGAGGCAGACCCGGCAGGAGTCTTTTCATGTCCTTGAGCCTGAGCAGACTCAGAAGGCCGGGATCTAGACAGTCAAGGAGGTTGAAAGTTTAGCAGAAATACAAGCATTTGGAATGAAGATTAAGAGATTCAGAGAAGAGATAGTGAAGAATTGACTTACCCAGCATTGGTGACGATCTCCGGCTCTTCGGAGTTGCCGGAGGAGACTTCATAGAAGTCCGCGTAGGAGTCGTCCGAAGAGGTTTTCTTGGACTTCCCCTTAGCAGGAGGAGGAAGGACGTCGTCAGCAGGTCCATCGCTCCTAAGCTTCCTCCTTTTCCCCTCCGCAGGTTTGGTGGCCACCTTCTTTATCCTCCGCTTGGGATTGGGGCTGACCCTGGACTCGGGGACCTTGCTAGAGGCCCTCCAGATCTTCTTCGAAGCCGGAGGCGGGTCTTGGTCACTGGACGACTCCCCGGAGGAAGTCGTCACAGCTTCAGCATGCTCCGGGTTCTGTGTCCCGGAGCGGCAATGTTATCAGCAGGAGCCTCCACGGGAGACTCCTGGTCTTCATCATCTTCGCCATCATCACCAGCTGCGGCGGTGGTGAGATCGGCGGCGGTGTCATCATCGTCAGCTCCTCCAGAAGCAGGAGCCGACTTCCACCAGTCGTTATCCAACTACAGGGAAATGCAAAGACAGATAAGTTAGTATGTGCAGACAAAGCAAGTTAATAAGAAGTAAGAAAGAGGAAGAACTCCTACCGCTGGAGGAGGAGAAGTAGAGCAGGAAGGAGACAGCCCGAAGCCGGACTGATCCTTCACCATCTTGCCAGAAATCTTCTTGACAAGACGTTCAATCTCCACCGGGCCGGCTTGCTCGGTGGTCATCCGGAGGTTGTCGGAGACTTGCCGGGAGTACGTGCAAATAAGCCGGGTCCTCGGACTCAACGGCTGAATCCGCCAAGTCGCCCAACAGCGGATCAGGTCCATGCCTGTCAAGCCGTGGGCTACCAGAGCCTTGAGTCGGCCCATCAGCTCTTCAACTCGGGGGCGAGCCCCCTCAGACGACTTGTCCTTCGTGGAAGCAGAGAGAACAAGTCGGTCTGTAGAGAATTTTGGCAGAGGAGTCTCCCCTTTAGGGGAGGTGTCCTTGCAATAAAAAAAGGTCTTTGCCAGTCCTTGACATGGCTAGGAAAAATTGGTTTGGGAAAGGAGGACCCGAGACGACGTTGGAGGGCGACTCCTCCGCATTGAAGCAGAGGACCGCCCGAAGTCTCGGGCTGTGGATTGCAATAGAAGATGTCCAGCCAGAAGTCGATGTCTGGCTGGACCTGGAGGTAATCCTCAGAGAGAGTCACGAAATTTGAGAGGGTAAGAATGGAATTGGGAGCAAGATCATGGATACGGAGTTTATAGAAGTCGAGAACTTGACGAAAAAAGAGATTACCGGGAGGAGAAAACCCACGGTAGAGGTGCTCACTGAAGACGACGATTTCCCCGGCGGCAGGAATTGGTTCAATCTCGTCGCCGGGGGCGCGGGCTTCAACGGCGGCGGAGAGATAGCCGGAGCGGACGAACCCCTCCAGCTGGTGTGCGGTCACCGATGAGCCGCACCAGTTGGCGGAGATTGTCTTCTTCGCGGCGGCGGCCCTGGAGGAGCTAGGGCTGGCCGTTCCAGCAGCGGCGGCGGCGGCGGCCGCCAGAGTATAGACGCCGTCGAGCTCGCCTGCTTCGCCTCGGCCTCGCTTGCGGTTGAGCTTGGGGGCCATGGGGGAACCAAGGAAAGGTTTGGGAGAGATGAGATTTGTGCGTGCGGGCTAGGGCGATTGCTCTGGGCTCTGTGTGCGAGGAAGACGAGGAAGACGATGAAGAGTGAAGTAGTGGGGAGAATGACCTACCCCTAGCTCTTATATAGGGACAGATGGATAAGTACAAAAGCTACAAAGAATAATGGCGGTACAGTTCTCGGGGGGAGTAGTTTAATGCTAACGGGAAGATCCCGGAGATCCCGCGGACAGATTCGCGACAAACCCGAGGCGCCGCAAAGACCGCGGTCAACTAACCGCACGAGCGGGAAGAGAAATGAATAAAAGTATTGCTGGAAAAGCCGACTTGTCCCAAAATGGGCGAGTTCTTGGTAGAGGAAAAGATAAGTTTAAATTTTAATTGTTTACAGGAATTCATCCAGGAGCTGGCAGCTGGCGACTTCCAAGGAGCCGACTCATAATCAGAAGTCGGAAATGAAGAAGGAATCAAGGAGTCAACCAAAGAAGTCGGAGCTGCGCCCAAGATGAATTCGGGGGCTACTGATGGGGGGATACTTTCCGGGTAGGCCCATGGAGCCGGAAAGTGGACCCGCCAGGACCAGAAGGCCCAAAGCCGGGTTACACATCAAGCAACATGGGCCAGACAAGGAACAAGTCGGCGGGCCCAAGACAAGTCCAAGATTATCCCGGAGTCTCCTAGAAGTAGAATAGGACTCCGTATACAAGTGTAACTCGGTATAGGCAGTAGAACCCGGGGACTCTCCACCTTTATAAGGAGTCCCCCGGAGCTTAGATCAGCCGAGCTCTCACAAGTCCCACCAAACCCTAGAACCACCAAGTCGCCGAGTCCTCAGATAGAACTCGGAACCTTGTAATCGAGATCATATCGAGAGCAACAAAGAAGCAGGCAGGAAGTAGGTCTTTACCTCCAGAAGAGGGGCCGAACCTGGGTAAAATCTCCCGTGTCCTGTGTTGAGGTTGATCTGTGCCGTGTTCCTGAATCACCATGTCCCCACAATCAAGTCTCCCAGAGGAGGCACTTGCCGTGACAACCCCACGACAATTTCCTAAAAAATTAAATATTTTCCGTCATCAAATTGTTTATGGTGGTTTTGATTAGAAAACATATTTTTATTAAAACTTAGATCAGCCATAGAGTCCAACAGATCAAAACCGTATATTAAAATTAAAACCCGTTCCTAAGAAGTAAAATATTTTCATCACCAAATTATTGATGGTAGTTCTGATTAGAAATGAACCTTATATTAAAAAAATATAATCTCGACCAGTTTGTTGTCTATTCCTATCTAAACTAGATGATGCCGCGCGTTGCAGCGGGATTCTTTGATCGGATGCTGGAGTAAAATCTGATAAATCTAGTAAGTTCAATACTTGGAGAACTACAATGCAATTTATTTGATTTTATTTGATGAGGTATTATATTGAAACAATAGGAAAAATCTATCAAATGACCTACATTCACAAACATTAATTCTTCGTAACTATGTATAAAGAGAGAGATCGAGGAATGAGTAATCAGACACAAACACTTCTGTGTTACATACTTAGGTACCAATTACATTGGCCTTTTAGCATAAATCAAGCCATCATCTTTATAATACGTCGTCCTGAAAAAACAAAAATAAAACTTGTTTATAAATCTAATGTGGACCACGACCAGAGCAATCCAACTTTGCCTAGGTTGAAGATAGAAAAAAAATGTATCGAAATGGATATATATGATCAACTGCAAACCTATGTAGAACTAGTTGAATGCCCGTGCGTTGCTACGGGTCATAATTATTTGTCAATAGAAATGTAAATTATATTTGTTGATCATTGGATAAAAAAAAAATGTAAATTAAGACAGCAAAGGAATATGAATTTTGTGAAAATGATTTGTGGTAGGAGGGGCGAAAGGTGGAGCCAAACACATGAAATGGGAATGCTACTTTTTTTAGATAGAGATTATATCTACTTGTAATAGCGATTTAATCATGATAATATTGTAAAAACCTTCAATCATTCATACACAAAAATGCATGAATACGATGTCATTTTCGAGGTATCAAGTTCTTGAAATGTGATTAGTCCTCTGGGGCAAAGGGTCGAGATGACATAATTGTAGTACATACCCACGGAGGACGTCACATTAATATGTTACAGAATTTCAAAAATCTTATTTTACAATTTGCTCTTTGTGATACTCTGAAGATGCAAGCAGAGTTACCCATTAACCTCATATCGTGTAGCATTAGCTCGTGGAGACGCATTTCATCTCCACCTTTCATGATCTATGTTGCAACGTACTAACATAATCACTTCAATCATTAATTATCCATTCAATGCTATCTAAGAGGTAACCTGGCCAGCGCATGGCCGTATCAACTTGTATCACCAACTGCTTTATTTCTTCTGATCTGAAATTAAGATATATGATTTGGGAGTGGAACTATTGTAATCTACATGTGAGTTAGCATTTGGGAGTGGAACTTTATATCACTCTTATGGACAACTTACCTCTTTTAGCAAAATGTGTAGCTTACTTGACCAGATTTGAAATAGAAGAACTCAAATTATATAGGCCCACATTAAACAAACTGGTGTCAAGAAGAGGCGGAGCTCACCTCGATACCATTTCCTCTTCAATGACTATTGTGGGAAAACACAGTGATCTCCACTACTATTAAAAACCATGAAGATTATAATTTGCAGCATGGAATAGAACTTTCATAGTAGAAGAACCCGGATGACAACAGACTACAATCTACTACACTTACCATGTTGCCAAGCTCCCAGCTGATCGCACACAAAAAAGTCCATACAAAAAACAAACGGTGCTTCTGCCTCAAGCTTTGCAATTCATAAAGCATTAAAACTGCATACTAACTTGGTTTAATGGAAGTGAACTAACAGGATGTCTGGAGCTAATGTTATAAACCATAATTCAAATTGCATCTAGGTTTCAAACACCCAAAATTGAACTAATTGTATAAATCATGTAACAAAGTGATTCAAAGCCCAATACATTTGATTGAGGAGGCTGTAGAAAACAAAACATGAGAAGAGAAGAGGAGGGGACGGGACCTATCGGTGGCGAGGAGCTGTTCAGCATCGAAGCCCTTGGCATGGGGGAGGAGATCACGGATGGCGTTGCCCAGTGCCTTCCCTGCACAATTGAACATTCAAGTGTTTAATTATCACATCTATTTGTAAAATCATGAACATACCACAACATGTGTTGATGTTGTTATAGTTTCAGTGGATGAACTACAGTTCTAAGATGGATACCCAGATAGGATACATTTACCCTTTGTTCAAAACAAATAAGATTGTTCATGACCCTCCCAGACATCTATTTCCAAAATCATGAACGTACAACATCAATCAATCCATTAATTCCTTCTTGCTAACTCCCAGACATGCACGCTTCATGTTTCTGCCTGCAAGTAACAAAAGACTAAGCAAAGGAGAATACTATACATAGGAGTATTTGAGGAAAAAGTAAAAACATCTAAGAAACATTGGCAGCTATGATGAATGAACCATACAAAATAATGCACGCATATAGTCATATACAGAGAAATTCTTTCTAAAAAACAACATTGGTTGTGCTTGGTGCTTGGCTAAGGCGACAACAAGCTCCACCACGCTCGCCTGCAGGGAGAGAATATGAGAGAGGAAGAGAGAAGATAAATTGATCAACCTGTGACACTGGTGGACGGCGCCTCACTCCTGCTCGCCATCGCCTTGCTCGGTATCTCCCGCTCGCAAGTACAACAGAGTATTAAACATCATGTAAGTATCATTCAATGGTTGTCTATTAAAACGTCTAATTGAATTATAGTCTGCCGATAAGACTACATTGGTAATAAGCAGGGTAAGACTATACACCCAACCCATAGTCTTAATCACAGAAAATTACAGCCCAAACCTAGATAAAATATGGACTGAAAATAACCGTTGTGCATATCATTTTCAGGGCTCAAAATTGACAAAAAGGAAAGAAGTACAGATTAACTACATTGGTTGATCCATCATCCATGACATATACACAGTATCCAACTCTTTCAGACTCTAGCTAATACAACCAAGTAACATCATTGTTTTCCCTCCACTGGGAAGCCAAACCATTAGCAGGGTCTTTGGCTATGTTTGATGTAAATACTAAATGTAAAACCTTCTTGCAGGTAATTTCAACAAAATTCCCATCCAATGCACATTCAGATTAAGGTGCAGAAGCTAAATAAGAAATTGAAAGTTCTTCTTCTATATGTTTACTCCTTTATTTTTCAACAACATAATGGAAAAAATCCTGGCTGTTACTATATGTCTTTTCACCTTCACCGCAAGCCATAAATCTACTGGTTGAATTGGATACAACCCAAGCGATAACTAAAACAGAATCATCTTTTAGGACCAATAGCAAGTGTACAGGTTTCAATAGTAATATTTTAATAACATTCAGGATGAAACCATAATGCGTGTATAAGAACCAGAATTAGATTCAACATTAGAAAGGGTAATTTGTACATCTTGAGGAAACTATGCAACCAAAATGTTACCTACAACAGTCATCTTAGGAAGCAATCTGATGAGGCAACTTCAGAAACCAGGATGAGGGAAAGGACTCCTTTGGATACTTGATTTTCAGAAGTGTCACATGGAGAACCGTATAGAAACTTGGGGAAATAACAAAGGGCACTTAACATCATCGATTGCATTAGCTGATACTTCACACAGCTCATTGTACTATAACAAATAAACTACCCACACAAAAAACCAAAATACTTTGCAGTTGGGCCTCAAATTAGAAAAGTGATAATAAAAGTTAGGTTGCCATCACCAATTCTTCCTCAATAGCCTTTGTCCCTCAAATACCCAAAGCCGGTTGGATGCAATGGGTAAAACTGACACGAAAGTATCTCCATTAGCTTATCTGTCCAACTGAAGTAAACAGAACATGAATTAGAACCAAAAGAGGAGTGGAAGCAGGGAGAAATAAGTCAAATGATCTTGGCACAAATCGAGTCAGAGACAAAGGGAAGCATGGACATTGGGGCGTTGATGAACTCGTGATGAACAGGTAAAAGGAGGCGTCGGTGGCAACTCCACTCGTTGTAGTCTAACAACACGTGAGGTATTAAATTGATTCGTAGTTAATGATGACATATGGATTCCAACAGTTTGAAACAACATTATTTCTATACATTAAATAAATTGAGAGGATATCAAAGTAAAATAAATATTTTTAAGGTATAAACACTTACATCACATATATCAACCAAAATGTTACCTACAACAGTCATCTTAGGAAGCAATCTGATGAGGCAACTTCAGAAACCAGGATGAGGGAAAGGACTCCTTTGGATACTTGATTTTCAGAAGTGTCACATGGAGAACCGTATAGAAACTTGGGGAAATAACAAAGGGCACTTAACATCATCGATTGCATTACCTGATACTTCACACAGCTCATTGTACTATAACAAATAAACTACCCACACAAAAAACCAAAATACTTTGCAGTTGGGCCCTCAAATTAGAAAAGTGATAATAAAAGTTAGGTTGCCATCACCAATTCTTCCTCAATAGCCTTTGTCCCTCAAATACCGAAAGCCGGTTGGATGCAATGGGTAAAACTGACACGAAAGTATCTCCATTAGCTTATCTGTCCAACTGAAGTAAACAGAACATGAATTAGAACCAAAAGAGGAGTGGAAGCAGGGAGAAATAAGTCAAATGATCTTGGCACAAATCGAGTCAGAGACAAAGGGAAGCATGGACATTGGGGCATTGATGAACTCGTGATGAACAGGTAAAAGGAGGCGTCGGTGGCAACTCCACTCGTTGTAGTCTAACAACACGTGAGGTATTAAATTGATTTGTAGTTAATGATGACATATGGATTCCAACAGTTTGAAACAACATTATTTCTATACAATAAATAAATTGAGAGGATATCAAAGTAAAATAAATATTTTTAAGGTATAAACACTTACATCACATATATCATCTTCTCCAACCACTTCAAGTGGTATTATGGTTGCTCTAAACATTGGTGGCATCCTCACAAATTTCTCCGGACAAAACAGCTTGTATGCCCCTCCCTGTAACCAACTACATCATCTTCCGCCAGATATCGATATGAGTGTATTAGGATAATAACTATGAATAAAAATAATACTGCCTAAACAACATTTGTTCTGCCAGATCCAAAAAGGTAGAAAACATTGGAGATATGGTTTAAGAATGTATCCCAAGGTAAAAATGTAAAATTATACTTACCTTGAATTCTTCCAAGCTTCCTTCTCATGCTTAATTTCATTAATCCTATTACTATTGATTACCTTACAATTTGTATTTCCCTCCGAGTTATGTAGTAAAAATTAGTTAGAAAGAAACATGATATGTAAAGTCATAAAGAGAAGGCATGATCCATCCTTCCTTTATCTTTCCAAGCACTCAACTCTGGCCTGTTGTACATTCCCTAATTTTTTACTTTGTATCATCCACTCCTGCCTACTCATTAACACAACACCCACTGCATTGCTTAAATAGCAAGAGGCCGCATGTATATCAGCAACCTGTAATGCCCATGTATATCAGTAAACTGTCATGCCCATCTGTGGTCCATGCTGCTGATGTTTGGAACAAATATCTGCAGACCCACATGAAACTCATGTCACAAACGATATATAATTTCTGCTCTTAACTGAAATGACAATACTCATTTGCATGGTATAAATTTAGCACTAAAAATCATATTCCCACAGCTAGATCGAGATGATTGCATCCTTAAGCAATTTCAAAGGCAAGTTTACCACCGGCGCCATCTTCTGACCACCCGGCAAGAATATTCCTACTGAAAGCAATGATGGATCCGTCGCCTCCGCCGTACAAGCTCATGCGGCTACCAGCCAGAACAAAGATCGGGGAATTTTTCTCTGTCAGCCATGCGGGTCAGGCTTCACCCAGATTTAGCGCGGAGGGCTTGATCGAGTGGCTGAAGTGTGCGCGATGGTCTGCATTGACGATCGAGCGGCCAGCGTACGTGCGATGGTCTGCGTGGTCTGCAGGTTGACGTACGAAACGTACCATCACGACCGCAGACTGCCATATTATAGTAGAGAAGATTATACTGGAATAAATTGGGAACATTATGTAGATTTATCTAAAATATATGAGTCCATATATTAAAAAAATAGCATAGGGGTGTGAACATTACAAAGTTCGAATTAGCGACTACTTACAAAGATATGAAAAAAAGAAAAAATGCCAAATATTTTGATTGAGTAACTCGCGTACGTTTTGAAAGTTCAGAACTTAGCTCGCAGGTAACACAATTACCATAATCGCGGTCATAAAAATCGGCATACGCCATGGAAAAAAATGAGGAGGCAATTTTGTATGTCTCCATCCAGACTCCAGGCCACCGTTAAGACCATGGATACCTTCAATAAAATTCGTGAGTTAGCCCGTAATCCCAGAGCTAGCAACATATGCAAAATCTGATCATGAATCTAAGGAGGCATTCAATAATGTTTACAAAACATGAATGAAAATTTCTGTGAGAAAAGATGGAAAATGACATGGTGAGTAATATATAATGCAACAAAAAGGAAATACATGTTTGGGTAAAGAAAAAAAACAACTTACAGTACTGAGAGCAAGCACTACATTCTCATTAGTGAAGCACTTACATTTATGACAGCAAACAAACACTTCCGGCCAACACCAAGAGACCCAGCACTGCAGTCTCCAACCTAAAAGCATGGCAAGACGTGCTTCCTTTGCTTCCTCGTCCACTGAATCCGTGGGTTAAATTTGATTGTGTGGGATGCGATCATCACTAGTAGAAAACAGGCATTTGGCCTTCGGCCTTTAGTCGCGGACGCGTTACGAGCCGGGACTAAACGTCCGGTCACGTCGCCCTGAATTCAAAACGTCTCTTGTCCCGGTGCGTTAGGTGTCTTTTGTCCCGGTTCGTATAACCAGCCGGGATAAAAGGGTCTGCGGCCAGGTGCGAGCAAATGCACCCACCTATATTCCCGGTTCGTATCCCGCGCCGGGACTATAAGTCTCTTCCTTCCCGGTTCGTATCCCGCGCCGGGACTAGAAGTCCCCGCCTTCCCTGTTCGTGTAACGCGCCGCGACTCCTCGTGTTCAAAGCCGTTGAGTTCCCGCGCCGCGGAAAATAATGAAGCATTTCACACGGGAAAACGAAGAGGTGACCGGAAAATGAAGCATTTCACACGGATAATCATGTGAAATTAAGAGGCTAAACTTGATTCCGGCCTATATAAGATGCACACCACCGGCCAAAATGCACCACACCACCCGGCCATCATCTCTTCTCCTCTCTCTAATCTCTAGCTAGCAAGAAGCTTGATCAATCGCCGCCGCCCGCGCCATGGCCAAGGAGGTGTACTTTTTTCGTCGGAAGCGCGTCCCCGTCAACTTCAAGGTCGTGGTCACTCGTCACGCATCAGTCGTGGAGAGTTGGATCCGCGACGTGAAGTGGCGCCTCGACGGCGCAACGACAAAGGTCGTGGGACTTGACTGCGAGTTCACCGACCCCGCACCCGACGGTTGGCAGCGTGCCGCCGTCTTGCAACTCTCCATTGCAACCGACACGTTGGTGTACCACATATGCAGCGGTGATCGTAAACCGGAGGCCCTCTTCGACTTCTTGAAGGACGAGTCCATCAAGTTCTGCGGCGCGGCTATCGGCAACGATGTGCGTATGTTGAAACCGTACGGAATAGAAATTGGTTGTGCGGTGGACCTCCAATAGGTCGTTAGGCCTAACCCAAACTTCCCGCATCTTCCAAGTCTCTATGCTCTAGCCAATTCTACTTGTGGCGCTAGGCTTCCTAGGTCGAAGAATAGGATGACTCCGGCAGAGAAGAAGGCGGAAAAAGATTCCGACGACGAAGGAGGAAATGAACCAGTAGAGGACCTCAATAGTGGTTGGGAAGTGTATCCATTGAGCCGCTATCGCATCAAGTATGCAGCTCTGGACGCTCGCCTAGGCTACGAGATAGGTATTAGGCATTACAATGATGGTGTACCAAGAATGTTCGATATGTAATCGATCGTGTGTCGTCGTCTCAAAAAATTTGTCATATGTGTGAGACGAATTGAAATAAAAAGTTGGGTGGTCTTTGAATTTAATTATTTATAGCCCTTGTTTTTTGTTTATATTGTTAATTATAATTCAAAACCGCGAATATATATTTCGAAACCTCATAAATATATTTCTAAACCTCATAAATTATGTCCGAAAGTACTTCTTTTCAAAGCCGTAAACATATTTCTAAAAGATCGTAAATATATTTCAAAACCGGTGAAATTTTATTGAATCCGTAAATATACTTCATTTTTTGATTAATAATCGTAAACATATTTTAAAACCGGTGAACCTTAATAATCGTAAACATATTTCAAAATTGTTAATATTTTGACTAGTTACAATAACTATTTCATAAAATCCAAAATTGAAAATGGATTTGGATTACTTATTCAAATTCAAGCATTTTTCATGTTCAAAGTTTTCTCAAATTCATTCAAATATTCAAAATGTTTGAAATCGTGCCAGATTTGAAAAGAAAAGAGAAAAAAAGATGCGCGCGCAATTTTGGTCTGCGCGCGCAAATTTTGGACCTTTATTCCCGGCCCGTGTTACCGCCCGCGACTAAAACCCTTTAAGCGCGCGCAGACCAAAATTGAGCCGAAAACGGGCCTTTTGTCCCGGCTTGTTTAACTAACCGGGACAATAGACCCCCCCGATAGTCCCGGCTTGTGAAACGGCCCGCGACTAAAGGGTGGCCTATAAGGCCTCCTTCCCCGCTGCGTGGCCTCAGACGACACCCCCCCGAGGCCAAAAAACAGAAAGGCACGCCGTCAGGCTGCCGATTTTTCGCCACCGCCACCGTCGCCATCCCGGCCGTCCACCTGCGCCGCCGCTCGCCTCCGCGCCCGCCTCTACTCCGCTCGCCTCCGCGCCCGCCTCTACTCCACCTGCACCGCCGCTCGCCTCCGCGCCCGCCTCTACTCCGCTCGCCTCCGCGCCCGCCGCCCGAGCCCGCCGCCCTCGCCGCCCTCTCCGCGCCATCGCCGACCGCCCTCTCCTCGGCCTCCTCACCAGCCGCCCTTCCTCCTCCTCCTCGTCGGCCCGCTCCTCCTCCTCCTCGACGCGCCGCGTCATCGCCGGCCGCCCAATCCTCCTCCTCCCCGGCCGGCCGCCCCGAGAGCTAGCTCCTCCGCCGAGGCCGGTGAGCTTTTTTTTACCCAATTTTTTTTGCTAAATTAATTGCTATGATTGATAGGATTTTTTACTTAGGTAAATTGTGTTAGCAATTGTTATTTTAAAATTTGTTAGCTAAAGTTGCATAATTTGTTAGCTACATTGACCGAACCATAAAAATATATGTCTTATAAAATTATAGTATGGCTTAGCAATTTGTTAGCTAAATTTGCATAATTATTGTTATTATAAAATTGTGTTAGGAATTGTTATTTAAAAATTTGTTAGCTAAAGTTGCATAATTTGTTAGCTACATTGACCGAACCATAAAAATATATGTCATATAAAATTATATGGCTTATTTAGGTACAATTTTTAGAATGGCTTATTTTACATGGTGTTAGTGTTAGTTTTACATGGTGTTAGTTTTGGCACACTATGTGAATGGAAAGCCGATGATTAAATGGTGTTAGGGCTTATTTTACAATTTTTAAATGGAAAGCCGATGATTAAAATGTTGTGGCACACTATGTGAATCAGGTAGATGCTAGAGGACCTTGTGATATGCACAAATAAACATCTTGTGCATACTTTTACTTGGTCCGCTTGCCTCGTACCTGATTAATGTGTGTCCAATCTATGTATGAGGCACAAATCCGAAATCATTTTGTTTTTTCTCTCTCTTTCCGAAAGCCGATGATTTAAGCTATGCCACGGTAAAGGAAAGGAGAGTTGGTACAATGCCTTGTAGTGTATACAATTGTAGTGTTTGTATTAATACATGGTCTTGTACCGACTCTTTTTTCCCTTGTTTTGCACGGCAATGATATATGAGGCTTTCCTAGTTATCTATTGTGATATGCACAAATCCGAAATCATTTTGTTTTGTGTGTGTGCCGATGATTAAAATGTTGTGACACTGTATGATTCAGGAAGGAGCAAGTGAACCTTGTGATATGTCACAAATAAACATTTTGTGCATCCAACTTGGTTCACTCACTCCGTCCCTGAAATGTGTGTCCAATTTAAACATGTATGAGGCACAAACTCGAATCATTTTGTTTCTTCTCTCTATGAATTGACAAAGCCGATGATTTATACTATGCCACGGTAAAGGAAAGGAGAGTGCCTAAAATGCCTTGTAGTGTATACAATTGAAGTGTTTGTATTAATACATGGTCTTATAGGCACTCTTTTTTCCTTGTTTTGCACGGCAATGATATATGAGGCTTTCCATTGTTGATGTAGTGCAGTTATCTATAGTGTTATGCATGGTTTATCTTTTTCTTTTTCAAATGCCGATGATTAAAATTTTGACTTATGCGTTTTTGACTTAGGTGTTCTCGGCGACGATGTCCATGTTGGACCAGAGGGGCGATGTGCGAGACTGGGCTCCCCCGGGCTGGCACTGGGAGGTGCATCCTTCCGGGACGCGCAACTTGGTGAGGAATCCGGGTGACGTCATTGACCCGGATCTTCTATGGTGGCATTCGCGTGGGCCACACTCGGTGCAGAGGGAGCCGAGCCCCGAGGAGGTGGTACGTCGTCGTATCAGGGAGGAGGATGAGCACGTCCGTCGCTACATGTATCTATTGGACAGGCAGTATGACAGTAGGTGGTCGTTTCTTCAGAGGGTTCCTTCTCACGTGAGCTATGAGCCTGTGAGGGTTCCTTCTCTTTGGATGCGCAGCGCCGGCGGCGCAGCACCCCGCGGCTCAGGAACCGGTAGAAGTTAATTTCTAGAGTTTCATGTATTAGTGATATCATTCGTGATGTATTAGAGTTAACTAAAAATGGACCCGAGCTATGTAATTGCAGTTCTATATGTATTGGTGATACTTTTGCATATTTGATCATTGTTGCTTTTATATATACGAACAGTATTTTGAAACGAAGAAAGAAATAAAACAAAAAGGAAACAAAATAAATTCTCTGTCGCGGCAAAGAAAGTGGCCAAACTCCTGCCGCGGCAGAGACAAGTTAGTCGCGGGGCGTTATACGGCCCGAGACTAAAGGGTGTGCCCCAGGAGCGCTCCGTGCCGGCCACCTCAGGTCCCGGTTAGTAGCATGGCCGGGACTATAGGCTAGACCTTTAGTCCCGCCTGGCTAGTCCCGGTTCGCAACTCGGGACTAAAGCCCCTTACCGGCCGGGACTGATTGCCCTGTGTGTACTAGTGCATCACCATTCACCAGTGATTGAACCTGTATACCATGGAGCGAAGACAGAAGTGGAGGGAAGCATTCCTGCATATAAGACTACTCATAGTGGGAATAACTAAGGTGGTAACATGCATCCACATGCAATGCCAACTAGGCATTTTGATGACATGGTGTGTCATTAAATAAGGAGAGATGCTTGTGGTAACTAGCAATGTTACCATCACATCACATTTTTCAATGTAAAATGACTCTACAATCCAATAAATACCTCATTGTATGACACCATATACTAGTTACTACCCACTATAGAGGTAGTAACTTAGACTAGTAACATATGTATGTTACTAGTCTAAGTTACTTCCCACTATGACTAGTCTAAGTGGTGGGCTAGTGGTTAGAATAAAGAGGAAGCTGCTCGCTCGCCTGCCTCATCTATATGCTCAAATCGGTTTAGCTTCTACTGTGGGAATTAATTAGACGATAAACACAAGAGTCGTACGGAGAAGGCGACAGCCGACAGGGCCTCAGGCTGTAGCCCAAGCAACGCGTGATGACGCATTGCAAAATTAACAAAACGATTACATTGATGGATTAAAAACCCACTAACATTGCATGTTGCACGGTGGAGACACTTCTCTTGTCCTAATCAAACGGATGAGGTGGCACCATATGTGGCAACCTAGGATTGCTTAGAGATGCTTGGTGAGGTGGACATCTTACATGTTGAGAGAAATAGCTTTAGTGGGTTATTCCAATTTAGATATAGAAGATAAATGTATGTGTAATCCCTAATAAGGGCCGACACATGGAAAGTCAAGAGAGGTCTCACGTCATAATCATCATCAGCAGATAGATAAATCCTTGATATGTCTACAACTAACTCATTGCCAACTTTAATCAGATACGAGAACTACACATATTTTTGGATCCTTACAGAAAGTCATGGAACTTGATATTTAACTACACCAGCACATGGATAGTATGAAAAATAAAATTACGATATATTAACATCTAAATAGATTATTTATGTGTTTTTCAATGGGAGGAAAAATGCATCAATGTTGTATTTTAATTCGCTACAAACTTAATAGGATATTGTCATATTGTTGACAATACTAAATTTTTTTGACGCAAAAGACTGTGGGGGAGATCCCCACAATAGCTTACAAACCTGTCTTAACTGAAAGCATAAAGCCAAAAACAAAAGGAAGACCTCAAGTCATCCTTAAACCTAAGCAACTGCAACAGACATTGATTATTGAAATTGGCTAACCAAATGCTATGTGTAGGATCCCTTCTCTGAAAGACCTTGTCATTCCGAAGTTTCCAAAGCTCCTAGGCTTCTATGAGGGAGGCTGCCATGAAGAATTCCAGGCCGTGAGCTTTATAGGCACTTGCAAGACGTTCTGGCAATGGAAATGCTAATGTCCCACGTGAAGCCGATGGATGTCCAGCATTGCCCCGCGAAAGGACATTGGAAGAAAAGATGATCAATGTCTTCTTCATCTCCAGAATTGCACATGATGCATAGGGTGTTGGCCTGGGTGTTAAGATTTCGCCTTCTTAACATTGACTTTGTGTTTAACCGATCCTTCAGAACTAGCCATGCAAAAAAACTCAATCCTTGGAGTGCATCGACACTTCCATATAGGATCTTGTACTCCCTCCAACCTCCATCCCACAAAACAGTTCGTTCTGAGGGTCTTGAGTGTTCCCAGAAAAGAGTTCGTTTTAGCTGTAGTACAGTGACACAAGACGAGTTTGCCCCTGCTGACATGGGGATGCCTGCCGGGTCCCATTACATTGGTACCCCTAGGCGTACTTGAAGAAGCCCATGGAGTCAAAGAAAGCCCAATAGCATATGAATTGTAATCTTAGTCGAATATGGAAAGGTCCAATGAAGGAGCCAACGTGTATGAACTTGTAACCGACCTGGACCCGACTTGACCTCTTATATAAAGGTCGGATCGGGACAGGATCGAGGAGAATAATACACGAAACCCTAATTTACTTGTCTTTGCATCATAGTTAGGCGCCTTGTTTGTGAGAACTTGCCTGTGGCAAGATGGTTAGGTGGGTGGTTGTACCCCCAGCCCACCAGAGTTCAAACCCCAGGTTTGACGCTGGTGTTTCTCATTTAAGGCGGAATATTCTTCAGTGGGAGGCGACGTTCCCGTCGACAGCGAGGCGCCCGTGGTGACTTCGTCAATCTCAAGACTCGACCCGCCGGCTCAGTCTCTCGGAGGTGCTCATAGGGGTAGGGTGTGCGTGCGTGCGTTCATAGGGGTGAGTGTGTGCGCGTGTATATGAGCGCTTGCGTTGTACTGTGTTTCGCAAAAAAAAAAGGCGCCTTGTTTGCCTGACCACCGACGATTTTTACTAGCCCTCTCTTCCACCGAAACCCTAAGTCCTTATCCAAGGACATGGCCGAGGTGATCCCTCGTCAATTGGCGTCGTCTGTGGGAAGCGAGGAAGCTTGGTCATGAACTCGACGACATCTTCATCGCCATCAAGCGGTTCGGTAGGTGGCGGTGGCCAGATTCGTTTTGGCACCATCGACTTCCTGCCGCACCCTCCCGCCCGTCTCCCGGCTTTCGTCGACCTCGACTAGGAGATGGATCTGACGTTCGGAAGTTTTAACTTCCTCGTTGGAGCTAAAGGATCTTTCCGTCTCTTGGACCTGATTTTTCCGGATCCGTCGGCAGGAAACCCAGGATCACCGGGAGCATCAGCATCTTCTGTCAACCTAAGCAACGAGGCAAACTCATCGCCCAGCTTCATCGACTCCGCAGAAAGCGGGGAGAATCTCCCCGACATGTTCGGCACGATTTGTTTCGGAGCTTCAAGCGCAAGCAAAAACGATCTACCCTAAGGAGAGGATTCAGCGAGATTTATCAACCACGATCTCATCAACAGCACCAGAAGCAAGGAAGTTCTCACCGATCTATACGACGGCGTCACTCATCGTCTGCAGGACATCTAGGTGCCAGGCCTGGCGCTGTGCGAGGAAAACCCGACAGTCATCGACTTCGATCTTGACGACACCGCCGATTCTCGTACCAGGAAAATCAACCCAAATCTTCATGTTTTTACAAACTATGCTCCCTTAGTGCGTCATCAGATATGCGTGCTCACAACATCGGGCCGCGACGAAAACGAAGAATCTGAAGCTTTCGACTCCAGGGGCAATCACCTTGTCGATCCTGAAGATCTCACCAGGGGTACCGGCCGAAGAAACCAGGGAGCAAAAGAATGTGAGAAAATTCATATATCGGTAGCAGCATGAGACAAAGCAAGGGAAGCCATGAGAGGTACAACACCCATGACATCAGATGCAACTCGAGAAGAGCTCATGGCGTATCAGTACATGCTTCATCGCGCGAGGCGCGAGTTAGCAAAAATGAAAGCCCAACTCGATGCAAGAAAAGTTGCAGCCGACGCATCAAGTCAGCGTCGGGCTGCGTTAAGTTCTACAGGAGCAACAGAAGGAAACAATGGAAGGCACCTGAGAAGATCTTCCTCTCGGGTTCACCGGATGTCTGAAGCTGAAAGAAGGGCTCTGGCGCAAAATTTGGATTTATCCTTCATGTCCGTCGATACAGGGGGAAACATAATACCCAAAACTCCAGAAGCAGCCTTCATGGCAGCCCAGACGTACATGATGGCCACTCAACCAGCAGCCGATGATCCGTGAGCAACTCTCCATCGATCTGCGCTCGCAAGTATAGGCTTATTGGGAGCAGCCTTAGCTAATAAGGAAGTCACCTCGCGACCCGACAGATCTCCACGCCGTCACAATAGCCTCGGCAAGGAACAACAACCTGAAGGTCCAGGTCACCACGACCAGTGCAAAACAACGCACGCGCCGATGCCAGAAATACACTCGCACAAAACCGAGTCGATAGAGCTCGGGAAGAGCGCGATGCCCGCGAATATGATGAGGATGATATGTGCGGCGTAAGTTGCTTTACCCGACGGGTTCGCAAAATGTCAGGGTACCTACCCTGACCACGGAGGCAAATCCTGCTGAACTGAAGACTGATCGAGATGAAGAGGAAGACAAGCTGGCGGGAAATGATCTCAAAGGAAAAAGGCCTATTCGGCAGTCGAGACCCAACCCAAGATACATCGGGCCCAAGTGGACCCGATAGGCTATATATGCTGGCGCATGGGTGGCGTGGAAGGCATCCAGTTGGATCACGGCGATTACTCTGTTCCCATCTCGTTCTTCTCTTCCTCCTGCTCCTCTCTCTGCCTCCCCTGTAATTCAAATCCTTGTGAGAGAATTGTAATCGAATCTGAGACTTGTGATAATCGACTGCCGAATATGCCTTTTTCCTTTGAGATCATTTCCCGCCAGCTTGTCTTCCTCTTCATCTCGATCAGTCTCCAGTTCAGCAGGATTTGCCTCCGTGGTCAGGGTAGGTACCCTGACACCCCTCCCTCCTTGAGAACCAGCTTGCCCCCAAGCTGGTGCCTCCGGAAACCTTGAATTTAGCTCTTCACGATCTTCCCAAGTTGCCTCTGTTGGAGATCCTGGTGCCCACTGGATCAACACTTGTTCCACCACTTTGTTGGCCTGTTTGCGCCATCTTGTCGACAACACTTTGGCAGGAATAGAAAGCACATCAGTAGTATGAGGAAGAACTTTAGCTATGGGCGTACCTGGCGAAAGAGCTTGACGGAGCAAGGAAACATGGAACACAGGGTGCACTGTCGACCCTTTTGGCAAGTCCAAGCGATAAGCCATGTCGTCTACTTTTCCAATAACCGTGAACGGGCCGTAGTACTTGAACAATAGCTTATGGTTAGCCCTGGGCGCCACTGATGCTTGTATATATGGTTGTAACTTGAGAAACACCCGATCGCCCACCTGGAAGGAACGCGGTGTTCTGTTCTTGTCCGCATACTTCTTCATGAACTGTTGAGCCCTTAACAGATGTTGACGCAAGAGATCATGCACCAGTCTCCGTTCTGCAAGCCACTCTTCCACAGGAGACGATGAATAATTTCCTGGTGGTTCAATTCCCCAATGTCGAGGCTCGTGGCCATATAGCACCAAGAATGGAGATGAGTTCAAAGTTGAGTGGTGACTAGTGTTGTACCAATACTCAGCCAATGCAATCCAAGAGCTCCATTTGCGAGGACAAGCATTGACAAAGCACCTGAGGTAAGTTTCCACGCACTGGTTTATTCTTTCAGTTTGACCATCTGTCTCAGGATGGTAAGGAGTGCTCATTTTTAACTCAGTTCCAATGGCTCTGAATAATTGCAGCCAAAACTTGCTGGCAAACACTGGATCCCGATCAGATACAATAGATTCCGGCAGGCTATGGAGCTTAAACACTGTGTTGACAAATAACTGGGCAACCGTTGCAGCTGTATACGGATGTGATAGTGGAATGAAGTGGCCATATTTTGAGAAGCGGTCAACCACGACCAGTAAACAATTATATCTCCCAGATTGTGGCAAACCTTCAACAAAATCCATGGCGATGTGTTGCCAGGGACGAAAAGGAACAGGCAATGGTTTTAAGAGACCCGGGTACTTAACTCTCTCCGGCTTTGCTTGCTGACACACCTGGCAAGATTGAACCCAACTCTTAATTTGTTTCTTCATACCGGCCCAGAAGAACAATTTCTTGATCCTTATGTATGTGACAGGAGCACCAGAATGACCTCCTATGGCACTGTTGTGAAAAGCAGTAAAGATTTTCACATGCAGCTCCTCATTCGTGCCCAGCCAAATTCTCCCCTTATATTTAATAATGCCTTTGTCCAAAGAAAATTGAGATTCTTCCTGTCCCCCTACTGCCAGAGAAGCCAATAATTCCTGGGCCTGTTTATCTTGCGCATACCATTCCACAATCTCTTGTAACCAAGATGGTTGACACAAGGAAATAGCTGAAACACATAAGACTTGCTCATGAGACCTGCGTGACAGAGCATCAGCCGCCACATTTTCCTTTCCTTTATAATAGACAATTTTGTACCGCAAACCCAACAACTTGGAGAAAGCCTTCTTCTGCCAGGGAGTATTGAGCCTTTGTTCTTCCAGGTGCACCAAGCTCTTTTGGTCAGTTTTAATGGTAAACTCTCCATTTTGTAAATATGACCTCCAATGATCCACTGCCATCAGAATTGCCATGTACTCCTTCTCATAAGTAGACAAACCACTATTTTTAGGTCCCAATGGTTTGCTCAGAAATGCTATTGGATGACCATCCTGTTGAAGAACTGCTCCAATTCCTGTGTCACATGCGTCAGTTTCCACCACAAAAGGTTTGCTGAAATTTGGAACAGCTAGAACCGGGGCAGTTATGAGGGCATTCTTGAGAAGATTAAAAGCCCTATCTGTGACAGAGGTCTACTGATAAATGGTATGCTTCTTCAATAACTGAAACAATGGTCTAGCAATGATCCCAAAGTCCTTGACATGCTTTCTATAATACCCACAGAAACCTAGATAGCTCCTTAGTTCCTTAGCATTCAGGGGCACTTTCCACTCCTTGATCGCCTGAATTTTGGACGGCTCTGTAGCGACTCCATCTTTGCTGATCACATACCCCAAATATGATAAACTTTGTTGAGCAAACAAGCATTTAGATGCTTTGACCTGCCATTGATCCTTGCGGAGTAATGTTAGCACCTCAGACAGATGGTGCTCATGCTGCTCAAGTGTAGGACTATAAACCAAAATGTCGTCGAAGAACACCAAAGCAAATTTCCTTAACACTGACTGCAAAGTGGTATTCATAGCACACTGAAAAGTTGCTGGAGCCCCTGACAAACCAAACGGCATTACTTTGTACTCATAATGGCCGGAATGAGTGTAAAAGGCCGTTTTATACTCCTCCCCAGGTGCCATCCTAATCTGATGATATCCCGCTCTTAGGTCTAACTTAGAAAACCAAGTTGCTCCAGCCAACTCATCAATGAGTTCATCGATTACTGGCACAGGAAATTTCATAGGTACAGTCAGTGCATTGAGCTTTCTGAAATCTATGCAAAGCCGCCAAGTAAGGTCACTTTTCTTCACCACAATAGCTGGAGATGCAAATGGACTGGTGCTGTTCTGAATGACCCCTGTTTTGAGAAGTTCAGCCACTTGACGCTCAATCTCATCCTTGATAGCAGGGGAATGCCTATAAGGTCTGATCTGTATTGGCTGTGCCCCTTCTATTAACTGAATTTTGTGGTCACATGTTCTGCTAGGTGGCAGGGTTGTGGGTTCAGCAAACACATCCTGAAACCGGTGGATGATTCCTACAACAACAGGTGGAATAAGCTGTGCTCCTTGCTTTTGTTTATCTGGTTCCTCAACTGGCCTGATAAGAAAGACTTGTTCCACTCTACCAGTTCTAAACAACCCTGATAGCTGACTTTTGTTGATGGCGTTGCAAGACATGATGTTGCCTCCAATTCCTTGTAAGAACACTTCTCTGCAATTGTCACAAATTTGCAGACGTTTTGTTGGCCAGTCGATGTGCATAGGACTGTACTGGTAAAGCCAATCCTGACCCAAAATGATATCAAAAGCGCCTAGTTGAAGGAATTTGAAATCAGTTGCAAATTCATGTCCCTGTGTTGTCCACTTGCACTGTACAATTTCAGTGTCACACTGCAGCTCCCTGTTGTCAGCCACCTTGACTCTCACCAGTTTCTGGACAGGTGTTACTCCAGTCAAAAGCTGTTGCAATTTGCTGTTGATGAACGATGCTGTGCTGCCCGAGTCCACAAGCATGACCACCAATTGTCCCTGCACTGTCCCCTGTAACTGCAGAACTGAGGGAGAACTTGTATCTGCTGGCACTTGTTCAGACAGAGCTTGGAGTGAAATCGTGCACAATGTCTCAGTTTCGGGACCATAAACACTGTTGTCATCTGATACTCCCAAAGCATCAGCTCCCAAGAATTCCAACAGCTCTTCCACAATATGAAGTTGTATGGTGGCAGGGCATGTATGCTCTCTTCCCCACTTTTCCCCACACTTAAAACACAAGCCTCGTGCTCGCCGTAATTCTTCAATGCATTTAGCTTGGAATTAGATTCGGTAGCAGCCCGAGAAGATTCCATACCACGCCTGTCAACAGTTGTATTCGGAGTCTGCATTCCATTAGCCCTGTTAGGAGGAGGTGGCAGAGGTAAAGGCCTAGCTCTTGCCACTGGTTCATGATGACGGTGGTGCACTGGCCGCACACTGTCAGCTACTTCCTCTTGCAGTAATGCCAGGGCACAAGCAGCATCTAAATCTGTGGGTCTCTGCACCATCACCACTGCCTTGATCTCATGTCGCAGCCCCTCGATGAAACGTGTAAGAAAATACAAAGGGTGAATAGCATCAGAATATGCGATGAGATTATTCATGACAGTCTCAAAACGCTCAATGTACTCTGATACAGTATCATGCTGTTTAAGCGAGTAAAACTGACGAATGAGCATCTGATGGCGATCACGACCAAAACGTGTGCTCAATAGAGTGCAAAAGGTATTCCAATCTAGACTATGCAATTTCTTACGAACTGAATGCAACCAGCCTTTGGTCGACCCTGCGAAATTTAGAGTCGCCATAGAAACCCAGTAGGACTCATGGATGCCAAACATTTGGTAATACTGCTCTGCAAGTGTTTGCCACATTTGGGGATTATCTCCATCAAACGTGGGGAATTGCATAGACGGGTTCGACTGACCCATCTGACCGAACAACTGATTCGCGGCAAACTCTACACTGACAGGAGAACTTCGCAAATTCATAGGGGTTTGGAAGCAGTTCGTACCAGTGACCGGGGTGGACGGGGGAACCGCCTGGATTCCACCCGTCACTCCCCGGTGGTGATGAATCCCGCCGTGGCCTTGCCCGAGATCGGTCCCCAGCGGTGGTGGCGGTCCAAGTAGCGACGATCCCACCGCCTGCGGGGCGCCAGCGAGGGCACTCGCTGCCTGATCTCCTTCCGCGGTCGCCGTGGTAGCGCCCGCCGCTCGCTGGGCCACCGCCTGCTGCTGCAGCACGGTGACCGCCTGATGGAGCTCGTCGACGCGTGATTCCAGCCGAGGGCGCCAAGTGTTGAAATCGTGCGCTATGCCGTCGAGCTTCTTATCCACCGCTTCCGATCGCCGCTCCTGCTTGTCGGCGGCCAACACCAACAACTGGATCTGCTTGAGTACCTCCCTGCTGCCCTCGTCCATGGCCGCTTCCTTCTCTTCCCGCACTTGACGCTGGTGGCGGGTTTCTATGATCGACTCCAGATCCGATGGGGGTGGTTGTGGTGGTGAGGATTGGCTCTGATACCAGGTGTAAGGGTCTCTCTATGGATTATCACAAGTCTCAGATTCGATTACAATTCTCTCACAAGGATTTGAATTACAGGGGAGGCAGAGAGAGGAGCAGGAGGAAGAGAAGAACGAGATGGGAACAGAGTAATCGCCGTGATCCAACTGGATGCCTTCCACGCCACCCATGTGCCAGCATATATAGCCTATCGGGTCCACTTGGGCCCGATGTATCTTGGGTTGGGTCTCGACTGCCGAATAGGCCTTTTTCCTTTGAGATCATTTCCCGCCAGCTTGTCTTCCTCTTCATCTCGATCAGTCTCCAGTTCAGCAGGATTTGCCTCCGTGGTCAGGGTAGGTACCCTGACACAAAACACGAGTGCCTTCAAGCTTCAAGCTACCTCATGATTTCAAGAAATTCGATGGTCTCCAGGAACCCGAAGATTGGTTGACCGATTACCTAGAAACCGTCAAAATACTTGGTGGTTCAAAAGCTACCGCCATGCAAAGCATACAGATACATCTTAGCGGAGCCGCAAGATCATGGCTAAGGAAGCTACCCAATGAGTCAGTAGGCTCTTGGGAGGAGGATTTCAAGGAACAGTTTATCCAAAACTCAAGTCGACATACAAGCGACCAGCATCCAACGAGGAGTTAAGGTCATGTGTGCAAAAGTCGGGTGAATCAATGCGTTCATATGTCCAGCGCTGGAATATCATAAAAAAGTCAGCCAAAAATGTCTTTGATGAAAGAGCAATCGACGCCTTTAGCAATGGGCTTCGAAGAAAGGATTTCGTCGAGGAACTAGGGCGTGCGAACCCGAAGAAAGTTTCAGAATTGATGGATATTGTCAATAGATGGGCAGATGGTGAGGACGCCGTTCACAACAAACGAGCACGTTCACCCGAAGAAGAACGTTACACACGCAATAACCAGCAGAGGCGACGGTATCGCAATTTTGGTGATTACGACGGTCCCAACCAAGTGGCAGCTAGATTCAGGAGCAGCAGTAGCCAAAGAGACGAGTACCGCAGTGGCGGGCATAGAAGCGAAAATCGAGACGCGCCCGACTCTAGTAATTAAGCCGAATTATCATCCTAGGCCCCCGCGTGATTATACCATGTCGCCAGATCAGATTCTCAATGGTCCATGCAGCATGCACTTCTACTTTGACTCAGAGGGAAAAAGGCAGTCGAATCATCTCATGAGAGACTACCGAACTTTCTTGAAATTGCAAGAAGCCATGGGCGCAAAACAGACCGAGGCAGGCAGCAAACCATGGATTCACAGGACCAAGGAGTGAAATACACATATTGCCGGCCGCTCCCTCCAGGATTGACAAACGGAGCCGCGCAAAATCAACTACAGCTCACAGACCCTCCCAACCAGAACAGCGGATCCATCTAAAGGAGCAATCCAGATGATCCAGAAAGGCAGGCCAACGAATAGAGCGCAAAAGCTAATCACTCGACAAGTAAGTCTAGCCGAAAAATCGCCTCCTCCCACGACAGAGTACCTTAATTGGTCTGATCAACCGATCGAATTCGGCAGAGTTGACCATCCTCGCCAAGTACCTCGGCCCAGACACGCGCCTATGGTCTTACCAGCCCAGATTGGAGGATTCGACGTATCTAGGATCTTCATGGACGCAGGTAGCAGCATCAATCTCATCTACGCTGATATATACTTTGAGAAAAATGAACATATCTTTGGCCAATGTCGCGCCCACGGATACTTGCTTCTATGGCATAACCCTGGAGAAGCCGAACATTCCCTTGGAAAAAATCACACTCGACATAGTTTTCGGCACAGCCGATAACTTTAGACAGGAAGAGGTCATGGACTGGCCCTCACAGTACCATGCAATTCTTGGAAGGCCCGCGTTTTCACGATTCATGGCCGTGCCCCACTATGCATACCTCCTAATGAAAATCCCAGGACCAAACGGAGTCATCACAATCAGCAGAAGTTTCACTCTGTCAGATCGATGCGACAGAGAATTCAACAAAATTTCCACACAATGAAAACACACATATAGCCCAACTCTTGAGAAAACCCTAGCTTTTCCTAGTTTATCTGATTCATTCTCTTGACTTGAGTTGTGGCAAGTGTCTTCATTTATCTGATTCGTTCACTCGCTATTATATGACAGTGGATACCGAAGTTATCTAGCACGCAGTGATCGGCTCTCGAGTACAACTACATCACAAAGCTCAGTCATGAACAAGTATGGTTCGGGGTTCGGTGCAATTGGGAACGTTATTTTATGTTGTTTCCTCGTTTCAGCTTCTTCGTTTTCACGGCGCTTCTGTTCTTTTAGTGTTTCTTCTTCCTGCCTTTTATGTCGTTTCTTCGCTTCAGCATCTTCCTTTTCATATCTTTTCTGTTGCCTCTTCTTGCATTTTCTTCTGTTGTTTCATCAGATGTTGTTCCTCTTTCTCCTGGCGTTTTGTTTCCTTCTCAAGTTGTTTTTTCTAGTTCCTGAACCACCTTCTCCTATAATTCACTAGTGTGATTAGTGGACTGTTCTACAACATTTTTCTCGCTAAACAACAGATAACCTAATTTATGTAGGACTGTTATACAAAAACAATATATCTTCCAAACCATTATAGTTAGTTCAAACGATATTTCATGCGGGTTCCGGAAGAATTAAACCGTTATTTTATGCGGGTGGGATGCAGAAATAAATAAATCTACAACCCAAAACACACTTGTACACATGTGATATGACACCCCCTAGCTTTTGGTGGGGTTCCGACGCTCCGGAGCCCCTCTCCGGCGAAACCCTAGACCCGCTGGAGAAAACCCTAGCTTTTCCGTCTACGGCCGGTACGGGCGTCGAAAGTGGGTAGCTAAGTGGATCTTTTTGCTTGGTTGGGTTAGGTTAGTCACTAGGTACAATGAAAACACACATATAGCCCAACTCTTGCAACTCTTGAGAAAACCCTAGCTTTTCCTAGTTTATCTGATTCATTCTCTTGACTTGAGTTGTGGCAAGTGTCTTCATTTATCTGATTCGTTCGCTCGCTATTATATGACAGTGGATACCGAAGTTATCTAGCACGCAGTGATCGGCTCTCGAGTACAACTACATCACAAAGCTCAGTCATGAACAAGTATGGTTCGGGGTTCAGTGCAATTGGGAACATTATTTTATGTTGTTTCCTCGTTTCAGCTTCTTCCTTTTCACGGCGCTTCTGTTCTTTTAGTGTTTCTTCTTCCTGCCTTTTATGTCGCTTCTTCGCTTCAGCATCTTCCTTTTCATATCTTTTCTGTTGCCTCTTCTTGCATTTTCTTCTGTTGTTTCATCAGATGTTGTTCCTCTTTCTCCTGGCGTTTTGTTTCCTTCTCAAGTTGTTTTTTCTAGTTCCTGAACCACCTTCTCCTATAATTCACTAGTGTGATTAGTGGACTGTTCTACAACATTTTTCTCTCTAAACAACAGATAACCTAATTTATGTAGGACTGTTATACAAAAACAATATATCTTCCGAACCATTATAGTTAGTTCAAATGTTATTTCATGCGGGTTCCAGAAGAATCAAACCGTTATTTTATGCGGGTGGGATGCAGAAATAAATAAATCTACAACCCAAAACACACTTGTACACATGTGATATGACACCCCCTAGCTTTTGGTGGGGTTCCGACGCTCCGGAGCCCCTCTCCGGCGAAACCCTAGACCCGCTGGAGAAAACCCTAGCTTTTCCGTCTACGGCCGGTACGGGCGTCGAAAGTGGGTAGCCGTCCTGATTGGACAAAGAAGCATAAGAAAGTAGCTGAAGAGCATAATCAAACAAATATGGGGAAGCTTGTTTGCCGTACCGAAGAGGGTAATCTATCAGGTGACATTCCTGCGAAGAAAGAAACCAAATCTTCTGATGTGCGTAATTCTGTATCAGGTAGAAAAAAAACAAAACATAGGAAAGAAGGTAGGTTGCGGGAACCAAGATACAGCTCCGAGGTGCGACCCGCTTCACAAACCCCGCTCCGAGGTGCGACCCTTCCACACTTCCGCGTCGTCGTGAGCAGCAAATCGACCTTCGATCCAAGCAGCTGCAAGACTTCTCTGATGATCTAACGACCGTCCCAAAAAGTGTTGGGAATGTTGTAAATCATCAGAGCGCCTTGCAGCTGCTTGGATCCGACCGAGGGGCTTGGCTACCACTTCCACCAGCACCACTCCCACCTCCTCGGCAATTCATCATTGTGTTACCCTAATCCAGTGGTTGGATTCAACCTACCTGAGGGCTTGTGTTTCCAACATCGTCGTTGTGTTGTCCTTATTCACCGACCTACAGGAGGTGGATCCAATGGCTGGCCGGTGAACAAGGACAAACACAATAATGCCAGGGAACATGCCAGCAGGTAGGCTAAATCCAACCATTGGGTTCGGTGGCAAAGGTAGACGCTCGTTGTGTGCCGTTCGATGCAGGGACGTCGCTATTTATAGGCGATTAGAAGGTGTACCTGTGGATGAGGTCGGAGTGCAGATCTAACAGCTCACAAGCCCTCAAAAGAAACACACCCCTGGTCCAACGGCTCACAAGCGCTCTAAAGAAACACACGATCCGTGTGCTTCCGATCAAACGGCTCACAAGAGCTCGAAGGAAACACATGATCCGTGTGCTTCCGATCAAACGGCCCACAAGCGCTCGAAGGAAACACACGATCCGTGTGCTTCCGATCTAACGGCTCACAAGCGCTCGAAGGAAACACACGATCCGTGTGCTTGTTCCTAATTGGGCATAAATACCCACGACCTCGTCCCCGGTTCGAGCCAACCCGTCGCCCTCCTCCACGCGCCGCTGTCTCTCCTCCACGCACTGCTTCTCCTCCGCGCTGGACTTTCCGATGCCCATTTTCATCAACCCGGATGGAGCTGTTCGGGACTGGCATCCGCCGGGCTGGCACTGGGAGAGGCTACCTTCCGGGGCGGGGACCTTGGTGAGGGATCCAGGTCGCATCGTCGATCCGGATCTTCTTTGGTGGTATTGGCCACAGAATGTGTTCAGAGCGCTGGCCCCCGAGGAGGTGGTACGTCGCCGTATTAGGGAGGAGGACGAGCACGTCCATCGCTACATGTATTTGTTCAATAATACAAATAACAGGCGTTGGTCGCTACTTCAGAATCCTTATGACGCGAGCGAGTCTCTCATGGTTCCAGCTCTTTGGAAGCAGAGTGTAACAGCCCAATTTTGGCACCCTGAAATATGAAGAAATTTTCCACTTTTTCTTTTCATTCTTGCATCATGGCATTCATATATAACTTGCCACATGAAATAATGGACACTTAAAGTGTGGGTCACATGAACTCATGAAATGAAATCCTTCCAAACCAAAGATGGTGGATGATGTTGCTCAACCAAAATTCACATTAAACCTACATAATTGTCCAGGAAGTTCCCTAACTTCAAATATTGATTTTTCAAAGGAATTCCAAAACCCTACTTTAATAAAATAGCAATCAACCAAATAGGGCTGTGAGCAATTCCAGAAATTATTACACATGACATTGTCTCCAAATGGGATGAAACTTTTAGGGCAGCCTCTAGATATGAAATACTAGCCACCTGATTTTTCCCCAAATTTTTGAGACTATTTAAGCACCCAAATTAATGGTTCCAAAATTTGGGCAGAAATGAAATTGAAACAAATTTGTTCTACCAACTTTTACCAAATGGTCTCAAATTTTTACCAGAGCTACAGAATGCCAAATAAGAATTTATCACCAAATTTCATAAAATTTGGAATAGCAGAAGTGCTCCAATTAAATATAAACAGCTGCTGTGAAAAATAGAAAAAGGAAAAAGAAGAGGAACCTGACAGGTGGGACCCACCTGTCATCCCTCATCGCTGTGGCGACAGGGGAAACACTGCCGCCATGCCGCGCCGTCACCGTGGCCTCCCCTGCGCCCTCCTCGCGCCATGGCCCCCCCCCTGGGGTGATAAGGAGCCGCCGTCGCGACCCACTGCTCTCCCTCTCCCTCATTTCCCCCGCCACTGCGAAACCCTAACCCTAGCCGCCCCGCGCTCTGTCCGTGACATAGCCGTGGGCGCCGCCGCTCGTCGCCGTCGACTCAGGCCACCCGAGGCGGATCGAGGCGCGCCAAAGGCTCGGCCTCCTCCCCTTCTTCTTCCTCGCCCACGGAATCGAGCAGGGAGGCTCGGGCTCGTCGTCTTCATCCTCTTCTTCCCCGCCTCCGACCGACGACCGCCACCGCCAATCACCGCCGTTGCAGCCCTCCTTCGCCACCGTCGAGCACCTGCACGCGTCTGGGGTGAGCACACGGTCCTCCGGGACAACTCCGCCCCCCTCCTCTCCCTCTAGGTCGTAGGTCCCCATTAGGCCGCCGTCCGCCGTCCGCCGTCCGTCGCCGCCGCGGTCACTCCGGTGACCTAGAGCTGGCGGCGCCGCCCTCTTATGGTTCGCCGTAGTTAGACGCGTCGAATGCGTGTGGTGGCTGGCCTCCAAACGCCGTGCAACGTCGTCACCGTCCACGCCGCCGCCGTCGGCCGCCGCGCGCTCGCGCCGGTCTTGGCCTTCCCCGCGGGTCAAACCTGCCGGTGGCCCTCCGCGCCGACGTGGACGCCCACGTGGCTTGGGCCCCGCTAGTCAGCGGCAGTGGCTAGCCCACTGCCGGTGAAAAACGTTTCGGGCCGTTTTTGGTTTTATTTTTGAAAACAGAAAATGAACATAAACTTTGAAATTGCATAACTTAATAAATATTAATCCAAAAAGGGCAAACAATATACCAAAATGCTCAGGAAGAAAATGTCTATCTGTTAGTGCCATTGGTTAGATTAATTGATCAAAATAATTTGCCTTTAATTAATAAATACAAAAAGGGCAGAATTAATACCCAAATTCAAAAATCCATAACTTTATGAATAATGCTTCAAAAATTATGAAAAAGGTCTTAAAATGACCAGGGGATAAATGCCTAACTGATAGTGAGGTTTACAAGTTGGTTTGAATTTTATAAATTGCTGTTGAATTGAAATAAGTAAAATGGCAGAATTAAATCATTATTTATAAAATTCATAACTTAAAGAATAATTATCCAACAATTATAATTAAGATGTCAAAATGCTCAGTAAGCCATGAACTACTAGTTTATGTCATTTTAGAAGTTTGTAGAATTAAATTTGGTGCTGTTCATAATAATTACTTAAAATGGCAGAATTAATTCACATTTTAGGAAATTCATAACTTATTGAATATTGATCCAAAAATTGCAAATGATATACCAAAATGATCGTGGGAACAATACCTACCTAATAATGTCATTATCATGCATGTAGGACTATTATTTCAGTACTGGACATTTTCGACAATTGCCTAAATCACTAAGTTAAAGATGGAGTTCTAACCCATTATTTGTGATATTTAATTTAGGGGTTCCATTTAACTTGTGGGACCTGCCCAATACCATTTCAGTGCATAATTTGACCATCTCATCATGATTGTGCATTGCACCTATGCCTTCGTGTTATTTATTTGTTCCTTGTTATTGTTTGTGTTTCGTTAGATTCCGGAGTCGAGGTTCCACCACAATACCTTGACACTCCGCTCGACCAGCACTACCAGCAAGGCAAGAGATAACCTAACCTTCTTGGCATATAGCCTCCTATTGTGTTATGCAATTATTTTATCCACCATAATATTGCATTCGGTTCAAATGTCATTTCTTTTCGAGTCGTAGAGTATCCTATGAAATGCATGTTCCCTAAACCATCACATGCTTCCCCTCCGATGAACCATAGGTTTGATGTGTTGGCCGGAGATGATTTATATACTGGAGTATATCTATGCTTAGTTATGCTTAGACATGCTGGGTCAAATGCTTTATGTGTCCGATGTTTAAATTCCATGATGATGATGATGATGATGGTATATTCGGATTTGGTGGATAATGGTGGTGTTAATTAACGTGCTAAGAAGGCTGGGATGAGTTGCCATCGGGGATGGTGCTTTGTCTCATTCTTGCCCCTAGGTGCGAGTTCTTGTCTTCGGAACCAAGTTTGAGCGTGCTGCCAACGGTGGGGGTATGGGCCCCTTAGTAACTAAATAACTTGTGCGGGCGTATCCAAGGGTCCTCTAGTTTTGCTATTTCCATTTGCGTGTGAGTGTGGGTGGAAAAGGAAATGATGAGGATGGTGGTGTGTAGGAAGTGGCGATGGGGGCAGGGGTTGAAATAGGCTGGGTAAACTTGTCCTGTCGCCACGATGGCCCTTGGATAGTCTCATGCGAGGTAAAGGTTTAACCGCGCCCACTTGCCAGCTTTCCCCGGAAGAGAGCTAACTAGGCGAGCCGGACGGTACCGGTGGATAAGGAGCTGGGAGGTCCCTCGGGAACCTGGCGACTTTCACATAGTACACCCCTGCAGGGTTTAATCTTTTCGAAAAGCCGTGTCCGCGGTTATGGACGCCTTGGGAATGGAATTACGAGATCATAGAAAACCTGAACCTTTAATTAAGTGGCAGCTAGAGGTTGCATAATCAACGTGTGGTAAAGGTTCATTTCCTCGAGGGTGAGTCGAGGGAGTGCCTTGGTGGAGCTGATGAGGAGAAGTGGCTACTACTGGTTCGATGAGAACCAAAGATCAAGTTTACTCTCTTATCCCTTTTCATGAAAACATTCTGAGTAGTCGATGCCTTGAGTCCGTAGTTGGTACTGAAAACTGGCTTTATGCAAAACCAATTACCATAACAGCTTTAGAGCCTGTGTCATCATCGAGCCTATATCGCCCTACTAAACTTGCGAGTACATCGTACTCAGTCTCTCTTTGCTGCGTTTATAATTTGTTTCAGAGGAGGACGTCACCGAGCAGGAAGGTGGGTTCTTCGTGGAGATCGACGAGTAGTCCGGGGTTCCCAGGTGGCAGCTTGGGACGACGTGGGACAAGCTGGCTGGGTTGATTATCTGTAGGCCTCTTAGGCCATATTTTGGATCTTGTTGTTAGACAACCTATTTGCTTCCGCTTGTTGTAATGAATGGGTATGTGACCTTTGAATGTCATTTGCTATATTTCTCATTATATGAGTCGCTATGATCTTTGTGTCGTAGAGTCTGTGATGTGCCAGTTGTTCCACTGGTCTTGGTCTCTTTACTATACATGATAGCTATGTCTGAGCTTATGGCATGATCGAAGTGTTGCGTGCCGATGATCCATTCCGAGCACGCCTGCCAAAGGTTTTGGCCTGGGATTGGTAAAGCCAGTAACCTTCGATTGTGTAGCATGACCGGTTGCACAAAGCTTCATTGTATAGTTCTGGGGTCGGGGCCTTACACAGAGCGTCCGCGGCTCAGCACCGCGCGGCTTAGGAGCTGGTCATAGTTAGTTTGAGTACCTATGTTGAGTACTGTGTGTGTTCTCATTTATGTTGAGTACCTATGTTGTGTGTTGTGTGTGTGTGCCCACCTATGTTTTCTTCATATGTTGTTCCTCTTTCTCCAGAATAGTTCAAACGTTATTTCATGCGGGTTCCGGAAGAATCAAACCGTTATTTTATGCGGGTGGGATACAGAAATAGGAACGGGAATTATAGACCCAATTTATACATAAATTATACCTACGTTAAATATTATATACAGAAATAAATAAAACTAAATACAGAAATAAGCAAAACTAAATTATAAAAAAAAACTAATACGCCGACGGCAAGGCCGTCGGCGTCTATATCACCTATACGCCGACGGCATTGCCGTCGGCGTATCTTCATAGGGAGACGGCCGTTCCAGCGCCGTCATGGCGTCCGTTAGTGGGGGATTCTACGCCGACGGGAGTTTGTACGCCGACGGCCGCCGTCGGCGTAATAATGTCTACGCCGACGGGGTTTCGTACGCCGACGGGCCGTTCGTCGGCTTGCCAAACTCTACTCGTACGCCGACGGCCCCGACATTTGGCCGTCGGCGTATAAGACGGCCGTCGGCGACTTGTCTGTTTCCCGTAGTGACAGTTACATCTTAGCGGAGCCGCAAGATCATGGCTAAGGAAGCTACCCAATGAGTCAGTAGGCTCTTGGGAGGAGGATTTCAAAGAACAGTTTATCCAAAACACAAGTCGACATACAAGCGACCAGCATCCACCGAGGAGTTAAGGTCATGTGTGCAAAAGTCGGGTGAATCAATGCGTTCATATGTCCAGCGCTAGAATATCATAAAAAATTCAGCCAAAAATGTCTTTGATGAAAGAACAATCGACGCCTTTAGCAATGGGCTTCGAAGAAAGGATTTCGTCGAGGAACTAGGGCGTGCGAACCCGAAGAAAGTTTCTGAATTGATGGATATTGTCAATAGATGGGCAGATGGTGAGGACGCCGTTCACAACAAACGAGCACGTTCACCCGAAGAAGAACGTTACACACGCAATAACCAGCAGAGGCGACGGTATCGCAATTTTGGTGATTACGACGGTCCCAACCAAGTGGCAGCTAGATTCAGGAGCAGCAGTAGCCAAAGAGACGAGTACCGCAATGGCGGGCATAGAAGCGAAAATCGAGACGCGCCCGACTCTAGTAATTAAGCCGAATTATCGTCCTAGGCCCCCGCGTGATTATACCATGTCGCCAGATCAGATTCTCAATGGTCCATGCAGCATGCACTTCTACTTTGACTCAGAGAGAAAAAGGCAGTCGAATCATCTCATGAGAGACTACCGAACTTTCTTGAAATTGCAAGAAGCCATGGGCGCAAAACAGACCGAGGCAGGCAGCAAACCATGGATTCACAGGACCAAGGAGTGAAATACACATATTGCCGGCCGCTCCCTCCAGGATTGACAAACGGAGCCGTGCAAAATCAACTACAGCTCACAGGCCCTCCCAACCAGAACAGCGGATCCATCTAAAGGAGCAATCCAGATGATCCAGAAAGGCAGGCCAACGAATAGAGCGCAAAAGCTAATCACTCGACAAGTAAGTCTAGCCGAAAAATCGCCTCCTCCCACGACAGAGTACCTTAATTGGTCTGATCAACCGATCGAATTCGGCAGAGTTGACCATCCTCACCAAGTACCTCGGCCCAGACACGCGCCTATGGTCTTACCAGCCCAGATTGGAGGATTCGACGTATCTAGGATCTTCATGGACGCAGGTAGCAGCATCAATCTGATCTACGCTGATATATACTTTGAGAAAAATGAACATATCTTTGGCCAATCTCGCGCCCACGGATACTTGCTTCTATGGCATAACCCTGGAGAAGCCGAACATTCCCTTGGAAAAAATCACACTCGACATAGTTTTCGGCACAGCCGATAACTTTAGACAGGAAGAGGTCATGGACAGGCTCTCACAGTACCATGCAATTCTTGGAAGGCCCGCGTTTTCACGATTCATGGCCGTGCCCCACTATGCATACCTCCTAATGAAAATCCCAGGACCAAACGGAGTCATCACAATCAGCAGAAGTTTCACTCTGTCAGATCGATGCGACAGAGATTTCAACAAAATTTCCAAGTCTTTTGGTATGCAAGCCGAATATGCAGAAAGCAAGCTCACGACGGATTACGACGTATTGCCAGACACAGGTCGATCCTTGCAAGAGCAAGCTTTTGACCCCACCAAAAATACAAAGGAGATACAGGTCCACCCAACTGACCCGACGAAGACGGCATCTATCACATCCAACCTAGATGTTGCATAGGAAAGCGTGCTCGTCGAGTTCCTCCACGAGCACAAGGTGTGAGAATGATATCAAATAAATCAAATGCAATGCAAGTGGTGATGATGCAATGGTGGTAAATAATTATGCAAGGATGGTGGAAACAATGATGAATGATATTTTTGGGTTTTATATGATGAATTCAAGAGATAATAATGTTTTTGTATTTTCGGATTTTTAAATGGCAGAATTTTGAAAGTGCTCAAAAGTGGTTGGAAAGGTGTTTCTTATGATTAAAAATGGACCGGGGTTCATGGTTTCACATATGCACTCTCTCTTTAAAGTTGTGGTGGATTATGAGACACATAAATTGACATATGAGATTGCAAACAAGTTGGATATCAAGTTACTAATTATATGGGCATCACGTCCTAGCATAGAGACCTTTTATTGTCTTATTAGTCTCACTTATACTCCACTAAAGATGCGAACTAAATCATAACATCTTAGTATTAAGATAGAATCAAAGCATAACATTAGGCATTATGATATGAAGTTGAAATAAGAACATGTTAGATCTAGTCATGGAGTAGTGGCAATTTAATGGTCAGACCCACACCTCCAGTAGCATGGTATTTCTTTTTATCCCTAGTGAGGCAACAAAGTAAGGTAGAAAACCCAAGTGGTGTACGGAACTTCTCTCACTTTCACCGCATAACCACCCCTTCATCACTCCAACTAATGCACACTTCACCCCACACACGCTCTCATACACAAGATGGATCAAATCAAGTAGACAAGAATGGGGTACATGATATGCATCTATTTTCATAACTGAAACCAAACAATTGCAATCTTCAAACTCATATATTAACTCATAGAGAGATTCACCACATAGGAATTACAACGATGACCATAATCATGTTCGGCAGCTCATATGGTACTAATTAGTGAAGCTCAAGAGAGAGAGAGATACATAAGTTACTTCCACAAACCCATAGTCCAGGGGTGGACTACTCCCTCTTCATGGCGGAGTCGATGGAGATGTTGTTGGGGAGAGGGAGACCACACCGGCAAGGCTCCGTCGGAGTTCTTCTCCTCCGATTTGCGGCTCCAGGTCTCTGTTTCGTGTTTCTGTGTTCGTCGCCACCTCCTTCTGGAAAGCGTCGGGGGACCTCTTATATAGGCGTTTTTAGGTCAAGACGAAGGCGTGGGCGTCAAGATGGACGGCATCGGAGCCACGGGGGCCAAGATGAGTGGTCCCACGCGGCCAGGTACAGGGCCTGCGTGGGCCATCTTCTTTCGGCCCTCGGGCCTCCGTTCGTTCGCTTCCTTGGCTCCTAAGTCATCTTTCGTGGAAATATTGACCTCCGTAAAGTTTCAGCTCAATTGGACGTCGTTTGGGTCCCTGAAACATCAAAATATAGAAAGGGGGTTTTCTGACAGCGCAGGGTTATTTCCAAATAAATAGGGAAACTACGAAATATTCCCAAAATCATTATAAAACCATGATATAACCCTTATATGATGCAAATATGATTGAAATATGACAATAAAAATGCGAAGTTCATGTATGCATTTTACATGCATCAACATCCCCAAGCTTAACCTGTACTCGTCCTCGAGTACAAAGGTGATAAAACAAACATGGACTTTGCATTTTAATTGTGTCAAAGAATATCAAAGATGATTGTATTGCTACATAGATTCAAATGATTCATTCTTTAAAGTAGTAGCAATATGCAAGATAGATTATCAAGTGATATCAAATACTCATGTAATGTTGTTCAATGATAAATCACAAAGTGTAACATAGAAGAAAGTACTATGGACCAAATGAATGCATAATGACAAGTAAAAGATCCTATCATGGTCATAGAGTACTTCTTGCAAAACTGAATATGAAAGGTGGACACTTTGGATAGATGTATATGAGTAGAGGCAATAAACATGAACAAGATTCATCTAACTTCAAAATTCTTCTACTTAAGTTAATGATTGCAATGTGGTATTGGTGTCAAGCTCTTTTACTCCTTATCATAGCATGTTCAATGTTTAATGTTTAAAGTGAAAGCAAATATGAGTGGTGTGCTTGACAAAGAAATGGTTGAAAGTTTCATGCCCCTTGAGGATGAGGACTTACACCATGGCTACTCAACTTTAGGAAACAAAGCAAGTTCAAGCAAAGCATTGTAGAATAGCATCATCAAGAAAACAAACTGGGGTACCTCTTGTCCCATGACATAGAACAAGCCCATGTCAAAACAACAAGACAAACAAACATAAGGAACTATCTCAACACCTTTTTTATTTACCATTGGCATAGCTTTTTTATTGAGAGGTGTATCACTGAAGGTTCACATAGCATGTAAGTAATTTCCACCACTGAATAATGGTTTAGATTGGCGGCCCAGGTGTCTCTCTAACCATTCATACAAAAACTCAAACAAGCAAAAATCTCCACTTTCATTTCACCATGATAAGCATCCATAGACAAAAGCACATGATATCAACTTATACATAATGTATTTAGTGCAATGTTGAAAGCTTTCAATGTGGTATCACATATAGACTAACTAACATCCACTTCATTTGTCAAAAGCACCACTTCATAATTTTAATCACAATGGTTCATGTTTTATTAAGTGCAACAACAAGATGTGAGAGCTATATAACCAAAATTTTCACATGACAAACAGTAACATAAGCATTTTCATTTAGAGGTATAGATAATTCAAAGCAACATGATATTCATACTTGGAATAGCTCAAAGCTAATAGGTAGATATGGTGGACTCACTGGAAAAACTTTGGTTGAAGGTGTTGGAAACAAGTTTTTGCTTGTTGGGATTTTTGGGCTAGCAATAGGGAGAAAGTTGACCAACTAAATGCATGCAAAAGTGTCCATAGAACTAATCAATCCATGCTAAACAAAGTAAATTAACATTCAGCTCCAAAACATGCATATGAGATAGCTCTTAATAAAACACTTTGCAAATTGTTACTCATTCAAAGCATATGAATAATGCAACTATATGTATCATTTTAAATCAACTCAAACATCCCAATCCCAATCATGATAAAAGCATCCAACTCAATTAAACCCAAAACTCTAGTAGCTCTCTCATATCAAAATAATGGTGGTGGTCTCAAGACACAAAACTCAAACCAAGACACAAAACAAAAAGACGCTCCAAGTTTATGCGATAAAGTGTATCGATAGAAAAACAGAATTAGACAAGTGCAAACCGAGAGTGTGTAGGTCCAGTGGGGTTGTCTTCACTTCCCCAAGCTTATGGCTTTCACCATCATTGAATAGCTCTTGGTGCATCTCCTCTAATCCCTGTGAAAAAACTTCAACACACCGTTTCTCCCATTTCTTTTCTGTGGGGTGACATTAGTAGCGATAAACAAATACATTACTTGCTGCTAATAATCCTTATACAAAATTTCATATGAATGTCCAGAAAGTGTATAATGTTGTATGCTTATTAATAAACTCAATTGGATAAAAAAGATTCAAGTTATAAGTTCAAAACATGCATCAAACAATATTGGACAGAATCTGTCCAGAAAATTGACAGAAGAAAATCATATTTTTATACCTGACTTACACATGTCTAAAAATTCTGAAACAATTCAGGCATGCATAGGATGAAAAGTTGCAGTTACAGTAAAATTTGCAGCTCATTCGGAGTTACAGAATAGGAATTAAAAATCAAACCGTGCACAGACCTGTGCTGGAATGAAATCTCCACATGCAATTTAGCAACTTTATCAAACCAAATGGGTAAAACTTGGCACTTTATTCAAAACTACAGAAACTCTACTAAAAACTAACTCTCTTGCTACAGCAAGATGACACAAAAACAAAAACAACCGGGTTGCCTCCCGTAAAGCGCTTTCTTTATAGCCATATAGCTAGGCTTCTTACTTGTTATTTATGAAGGATGAAGCTCATGAGGGAGCTTAAACTTTGGGACCTCCTTCTTCCTTGGGAAGTGTTCCATGCATTTCTTGTGAGGAAACTGAAACTTCACATTCCCTTCCTTTGAATCTATGATAGCACCTGTAGTACGAAGAAAAGGCCTTCCAAGAATAATAGGACTAGAGATTTTATTCCCCATATCCATGATTAGAAAATCAACAGGCACAAAGGTCATATGTAACTCTACCATAACATCACTTACTTTGCCTAAAGCATGTTTAATGGAATCATCAGCAAGTGCAAGTTGAGTAGAGCATTTTTCAAGATTCTTTAGTTCAAGTGCTTCATATAATTCTTTTGATAAAACTGAGACACTAGATCCTAAATCAAGTATAGCATGATGTGTCTCTTTTCCAATAGTGATTAATACCTTGGGGATCCATGCATCCCCAAGCTTAGGTGGTATCATATCCTCTTGGTTGTACCTAGCAATCTTTTCTTTTAAGACATGATTTGCAATATAAGTACCAAAACCAGCTTGATTAACATTAACAGAAGAATCACTTGCAAATTTTTGTAGGATGGATATTAATTCATGCAAGCTACAATTGTCTAAATCAAGCAATGGTTCTTTTACTTCAGTAAGCATCTTAACATCTTCAACTTTTCTTTCTTTCTTAACACAAAGTTGTTTCTTAATAGAGTTTTCTTTCTCATGTTTAAAAGATGGGTTCTTACTTAATGCATCATTAACATCAACCAACTTTTTCTCTATTCTATTAAGATAAGCATTTTTCTCAAGAAACTCCCTTTCACATAGTCTTAGTTTATGCATAACACTAGCTAATTCATGATCCATTTTTGGCATAATGTTTTCATAACAATAAACTAGTTGTTCAAAATCCTCTTTATCTGGTAGTTTCTCAATTTGTGCTTCAAGTTTATCTTTAGATAGTGTAAGTTCTACTGTGGTGTCCTTAATCTTTCTTTTACTTCCCACAAAGCTACCAAAAATCCTTCTCAAAGTCATGGCTGCACAAGATGGTGTTGATAAGACAAAACTCCCACCCGTAGCCCCATCTAAAGCATTTTGAAACCAAGGATCTATTCCATAATAAAAGTGATGATTGAGTTTTTCCTCCTCACAAGGTGTTGGATCTTCATAATGTATCCTATTGATTCTTAACCAAGCATCTTTTAGTGTTTCTCCAGGTTGTTGCTTAAAGTAAGAAGTGGAATTCATGTGAGTTCTAACATTTTGATTATACTTAGGAGCCATGTTTTCAAAAAAAATTATGTGTTTTTAATTTTATGATGCAAAACTGAAAATAAGATGACACTATATGAAGCAAACCGAATTAACAATATGCCACACAAAGTGCAAATATGATGCAAACCGAATTATGCAAGATGATGATATTATGCAATGACAAAACAAAACAAGATAAGATGATTGCAAGTAAAGATGGATAATATGATGCTCACTTAGGTGCAGCCTCCCCAAACTTAGTTGATAACCAAGTTGTTGATGTTGACTTGTGGTGAGACACTCCTTGGATAAATCTTTACAGCAATGATTCCCCGGCAACGGCGCTAGAAAACATGTCTTGACGGCCTTTCAACACACGAACAAAACTCCAAGCTTTTCCCTGTGGTTAGGCGCCAAAAACTTGTAGTGATGTTCCTGTGTCAAAATAAAAATGGTTAGGTTGAGACTCCAAGTGCAGAGTGTATAGTATATGGAAGACAGATTTTCCCCTCAAGGGGTGACTCGAGGGTTTATATCGAACTCTCGGGGAATCAGTAGTGAAAGGTTTATCTTCTTATCCTTCTCTTGAGAACCTGCAAACAAGATAAATTGTTTTGTGCCCTCAACCTCACCAAGTGGTTGTCAAGCACAAGGTGTGAGAATGATATCAAATAAATCAAATGCAATGCAAGTGGTGATGATGCAATGGTGGTAAATAATTATGCAAGGATGGTGGAAACAATGATGAATGATATTTTTGAGTTTTATATGACGAATGCAAGAGATAATAATGTTTTTGTATTTTCGAATTTTTAAATGGCAGAATTTTGAAAGTGCTCAAAAGTGGTTGGAAAGGTGTTTCTTATGATTAAAAATGGACCGGGGTTCATGGTTTCACATATGCACTGTCTCCTTAAAGTTGTGGTGGATTATGGGACACATAAATTGACATATGAGATTGCAAACAAGTTGGATATCAAGTTACTAATTATATGGGCATCACGTCCTAGCATAGAGACCTTTTATTGTCTTATTAGTCTCACTTATACTCCACTAAAGATGCAAACTAAATCATAACATTTTAGTATTAAGATAGAATCAGAGCATAGCATTAGGCATTATGACATGCAGTTGAAATAAGAACATGTTAGATCTAGTCATGGAGTAGTGGCAATTTAATGGTCAGACCCACACCTCCGGTAACATGGTATTTCTTTTTATCCCTAGTGAGGCAACAAAGTAAGGTAGAAAACCCAAGTGGTGTACGGAACTTCTCTCACTTTCACCGCATAACCACCCCTTCATCACTCCAACTAATGCACACTTCACCCCGCACACGCTCTCATACACAAGATGGATCAAATCAAGTAGACAAGAACGGGGTACATGATATGCATCTACTTTCATAACTGAAACCAAACAATTGCAATCTTCAAACTCATATATTAAATCATAGAGAGATCCACCACATAGGAATTACAACGATGACCATAATCATGTTCGGCAGCTCATATGGTACTAATTAGTGAAGCTCAAGAGAGAGAGATACATAAGTTACTTCCACACACCCGTAGTCCAGGGGTGGACTACTCCCTCTTCATGGCGGAGTCGATGGAGATGTTGTTGGGGGAGAGGGAGACCACACCGGCAGGGCTCCGCCGGAGTTCTTCTCCTCCAATCTGCGGCTCCAGGTCTCTGTTTCGTGTTTCTGTGTTCGTCGCCGCCTCCTTCTGGAAAGCGTCGGCGGACCTCTTATATAGGCGTTTTTAGGTCAAGACGAAGGCGTGAGCGTCAAGATGGACGACATCGGAGCCACGGGGGCCAAGATGAGTGGTCCCACGCGGCCAGGTACAGGGCCCGCGTGGGCCATCTTCTTTCGGGCCTCGGACCTCCGTTCATTCGCTTCCATGGCTCCTAAGTCTTCTTCCGTGGAAATATTGAGCTCCGTAAAGTTTCAGCTCAATTGGACGTCGTTTGGGTCCCTGAAACATCAAAATATAGAAAGGGGGTTTTCTGACAGCGCAGGGTTATTTCCAAATAAATAGGGAAACTGTGAATTATTCCCAAAATCATTATAAAACCATGATATAACCCTTATTATATGATGCAAATATGATTGAAATATGACAATAAAAATGCGAAGTTCATGTATGCATTTTACATGCATCAACGTGCCTCAACAAACATTGCCCAAAGGATCACTTCCCGCTCCCGCGAATCGACCAAATCATCGACTCGACGGCCGGCTGTGAACATCTTTCCTTCTTGGATGCATATTCTGGTTATAACCAGATCCGATTAAAATAGAAGATGAAGAAAAAACGGCCTTTATCACACAAGATGGCGTATTTTGTTACCAAAAAATGCCCTTCGGGCTGAAAAACACGGGTGCTATGTACCAGCGCATGATGCAGAATTGCCTCGAGAAGCAGATCGGCAAGAACGTCCAAGTCTACATCGATGATATTGTAATCACAACAAAAAGCAACTCGACATTAATCAACGATCTGCGAGAGACATTCGATAACCTCGACAGATATCGTATCAAGTTGAACCCGACAAAGTGTTCCTTTGGTGTCCCTGCTGGGCAACTCCTCGGATACTTAGTATCGGCTAGAGGAATCGAAGCCAACCCCGAAAAAATACAAGCAATTCTAGCAATGAAAAAACCCACAAAGCTAAAGGAAATCCAGCAGGGTCGCGTCGCAGCGTTGAGCCGGTTTGTGGCTCGACTCGGGGAAAAGGCGTTGCCATTCTATGCATTGATGAAGAAGTCAGAAACTTTCGAGTGGATAGGTAAAGATGAGCGAGCTTTCGAGCACCTCAAGCGAACACTTTCGACTCCACCAGTGTTGGTCACACCCAAAGAAAGAGAGCCTTTGCTGCTCTATATTGCTGCAACCCCTCAGCAGTGGCGGAGCTAGGAAATTATCAAAGGGTGTGCCACCGGCGATATTTTTTTTTTACAACACATGTAATCCACAATTGTATGGAAAGAACTATAAAAATAAGTTGAAGTCTCAGAATATTATAGCTCACCAAATATGTTTGAAGGTAACAAAAGTAGCCATACAAATAGTTGATAATATTAAATAGTCTTACATTAACAAAAGATAACACGAGTAGAATATTTTGGGTCTACTACTCTACTTTATGCCTTCGCATAGCCATGAAAGCACCAAGTAGATCATCCTCGCTTACTTCCAAGAATAGAGATCGCTCAATATAAGTCACCAAGCAATAGTTCAAGAGGTCATTTCCCATGCTATTTCTCAATCTAGTATTGACTAAGCTCATGGAGGAAAAGACTCTTTCAACCATCGCCGTAGAAACCGGTAGGATCAATAGCATCTTGAGAAGTAATGCAGATCATAAGAAGCAAATGAATTGGTGGGATTCAAAGATGACATGCAAATAAGCAACTCCATATTAACCTCATCAAACCGATTGTCAAGCTCTTGAATAATGTGATCAACCACACCAAGATAGACTTGCCTTCTAAAATGATCATCATTTGTTTGTTTATCATAAAACCGTAAAGATCTTCCATGAGGCACATATGTGTCATCCCACAAAAGAATTTCAATGCCATGTTTGTTGCAAAATAGTGTCACCTTTGCAAGAAATTCTAATGTTAATGTCTAATGCGGCACTGGTCTACTGAATGTCTGAATTAATGTCTTGAATTGACAGGAAATAGCTGACTAAAAATCTAAAATCAAAACAGACTACTGGAAGCTGAGAAGTATGAAACAGGGGAACTACCTTGATGGCTGACCTGGCTTCCTGCGGAATCGACTTTCACGCGCTCAGCTGGCCGTCTCCGACTCGCCGGTGGCCCGGTAGGCCGGTTCCCTGACTCCCGGAGGCTGGAGCTGTGGAGACTACGGTGGGCCGTCTTGGCGGCGGCGCGGTGGGCCGGCGGCGCCCGGTGCCGCTCGGCGCTCCCGCAGGTGGTCGATGCAGCGGACTGTGCAGCCTGCAGCGGGATCTCCTGGTTAACTGCGGCGCGCCATGGATTTTGCTCCCGCCGCCGGCAGCTGATTTAGGGATCGAGCGCAGCTGCGCAGCAGTAGCGCACGGACGCGAGGAGCGAGCGCAGACAGAGAGAGATGGACGCGAGCGAGCGCACAGAGAGAGCGAGCGCACAGGAAGGCAGCGTGCACGGGCAGGGCCCGGCTGCCCGTGTGGACTTTTCTTTTACTACTCCATTACAATTTAATTTTTTTTACGTGCAGATGAGTAGTACAAAAAAATTAGCATAATTTCTGGGTGTGCCAGGGCACACCCGGCACACCCGCTGGCTCCGCCACTGCCCCTCAGGTGGTGAGCATAGTTCTCGTCGTAGAATGGAGCGAAGAAGGAAAAGTTCATGGTGTTCAGCGGCCAGTATATTTCCTCAGCGAAGTACTCTCTCCGTCCAAACAACGCTACCCGCATTATCAGAAACTGGCATATGGTGTCTTTATGACTGCAAGAAAGCTACGCCACTATTTTTCGGAGCATCCGATCATAGTGGTTAACGAGGCCCCTCTGTCGAATATTTGTAATAACCCTGAAGCTACAGGGTGTGTCTCCCTTTGGGGAATCAAACTTCCCCCCGGGACATCACATACGAAAGAAGAAAAACCATCAAGTCGCAGATATTGCCGGATTTTGTGGTAGAATGGATGGAGCTCCAAAGTATTAGTCCTCCAGATTTATCGAGTACATGGATCATGCATTTCGACGGGTCCAAAAGAGCCGAATGAGCAGGAGCAGGCGTAATACTCACGTCACCTCAAGGAGACAAGATGAAGTATGTCTTAAGAATGAGTTTTATCAACAGATCCAACAATGAAGCTGAATACGAGGCCCTGTTGCACGGCATGAAGATGGCAAAGGCATGCGGTGCAACTTGCCTCAAAATTTTCGGGGATTCGCAGGTCGTAGCGCACCAAGTTATGAACAGATGCGACGCGATCAACGATAACATGATAGCATATCGGGATGCATACAAGAATCTGGAAGGAACTTTCGACGGGTGCGAAGTCTCTCACATCAGCAGAACCAGCAATGAGGAAGCCGATATTCTTGCCAACATCGGATCCCAATGCCTTTCAATACCACCAGGAGTCTTTTGGGAGGAAATCAGCGAACGGTCGATAAAAGCTAAAAAGCCAGCTAATCATAGCCAACCGAAGAATCAGAAGGGCAAAAAGAAGCAACCGGATTCGGGGGCTGCGTCAACCCCCGAGTTGATAGATCTCGATAGTGAGGGGGAACCCGAAGAAATCATGATGATTGAGATACCATGGATGCAGCCGTATGTGGCATATCTACTTAGAAAGGAAATTCCAGAGGATCCAATCGAAGCCCGATGAATTATTCGGCGATCCAAGGCTTTCACAGTCGTCAAGGGCGAGCTTTATAAGCACAGTATATCGGGTGTCCTCTAGCGACGCGTCACACCCGAAGAAGGCAAGCTCATACTTAAGGATATACACGAAGGAATATGCGGGCATCACGCAAGCAGCCGTGCAATTGCGGCTAAAGCCTTCAGAGCAGGATTCTATTGGCTCACAACCATTGAGGACGCGAAGAATATTGTACGTACCTGCGATGCTTGCCAGAGATTCGCAGCAAAACCTCATGCTCCAGCCGTAGAACTCACCTCGATACCTTTGGCATGGCCTTTCGCCCAATGGGGACTGGACATGGTGGGTAAAATACACAAGCCATGGCCCGGAGGGCATGTCTATCTGCTCGTCACAGTCGACAAGTTCACTAAGTGGATCGAAGCAGCACCCGTTACATCTTCAGACGCCTCCTCCGCAGTAAAATTCATCAAATCTATCGTTTTCCGCTTTGGGGTGCCAAATAGTATTGTCACCGACAACGGCTCCAACTTCACCTCAAGAGAGTTCAAGGACTATTGTGAAGAATTGGGTATCAAATTAAACTTCGCATCAGTGGCGCACCCGCAAACAAACGGCCAAGTCGAAAAGGCCAATGGCCTCATCTACAACGCCATCAAAAAGAGGCTCTTGACGCCACTCGAGAAAGCAAAACACGCTTGGGTCGATGAATTACCCTCCGTGCTATGGAGCTTACGCACCACCCCATCTACAGCAACGCAAGAGACACCTTTCTTTCTGGTCCATGGCGCTGAGGCCATGCTTCCAGTCGAAATAACTCATGAGTCTCCTCAAGTCCGGGAATATGACGAAGAAACTTCACAAACAGCACTAGAAGACGACGTCGACGCAATCGATGAAGCAAGAGACGCGGTGCTGTCAAGGGTCAATACTTATCAGCAAAGCCTATGCAACTATCATAATCGTCGACTAAATCCCCGATCTTTCGAAGTCGGGGATTCGGTCCTTCGACTCAAGCAAGAAAGTCATGAAAAGTTGGAATCACCAAGGGTGGGGCCCTACGTCGTCACCGAAGTTATCCCTGGCGGAGCCTATGGCCTTAAAGATAAGAAGACAGGGAAAGATGAAGGCAATCCGTGGAACATCGCACAGCTGCGGCGCTTCTACGCGTAAAATATAGCAAGTTTTTATTTTCAATAAGGCCAGCGGCCAGGCTATTCAGCCAAAACGTCGAGTTTGTCAAAAACATAGGCCATCAGCCAAGTGCTTTGGGTAATTTATGTACCCACTCGTCTGGAAATCAAATATAGTTATTTCATGTCGTTATCTTTCTTGGCACCTGCGACTCGGGGCTTAGTCGATAAATATTATTTAGCGGTGCACTGCGACGCTACGATCATGGTCGGCCCTGCAGCAGGTGGAGCACCGAGACTTGTTTTTGGAGGTGGCGTCGAGACTGGAGGTTGCGACGGGAGTTACTATCCCGGCATGGGTGGCAACATAGACTCCAGATTGACCTTCCTGTGTTTTAGGCGGATTTACAATTTCTCACCATGATATGTATTTCGCCTTTTTCTTTTATGTTGCAAACTTCTGTCGAGTGACTTTGGGGCTGTGTGCATCTTAGTTATGCAGAGGCCGGGTGTAATGCTTAAACCTTTTAATTAATAAAATCCCTTTATCAAAAAAATATAAACCGCGGTAAACGCCACAAAAATACGTCATGATCTGAAAGGCTGTGAAAGCTGAGTACGTCTCACGTTCAAATCAATATAGTCGCATATATAACATAAGTAAAGGTAACATACAAACATAGTATTTACATCGGGTAGTCCCATTACAAACTTCTATGCAGGGTCATCATAAGGCTGGTCACAGTGGGAGTAACTTAGATAGTAACATCACACATCTCAAGACAACTTTGCTTATGTGGGATGTAGTTAATGATGAGAGAAGTGTTTGGACTAATTTAGCTAGTTACTGTAACATCACACTTATCAAGATAAAATGAGTCTATAGTGTAATAAATATGACACCACATATATGTTACTCCCCACTGTGGAGGTAGTAGCATAGACTAGTAACATCAGCATGTTACTACTCTATGTTACTATGCACTGTGACCAGCCTAATGAAACTCGGTAAAATAATCACGATCCGCCTCAAGAAGCCTAGTAATCATCCTTTCTGCGGGTGCGGCGGCAACTTTATAGTGTCGAGTCATTCGATTCCCGTTTCTTCCTTGACAAGAAGGAAACCCTTGGGAAATTACGTCCAAGTTAAGCTTCGGATGATGAGTTCGTGTCCATGCCAAAGCAAGTTGTGCACCGGCAACCAGTTGGATCCTTATCAATCGATGGATATCTTTTCTTCTTCTGAAAATCTTCATCAATTCAATAAGAGTTTCAGGCTGGGGATCTCGAGGAAACATGGCACTATACACCATCGCCAAGGAAGAGCGGCAGTATTTGATAAATTTGCGGGCTTGATTCGCACGATCTTGAACCTGGTCTATAGTACGACATCGTTTTTCATCGGCCCAGAAAGGAACACCTGTGTCGACGGAGATACGCATAAGGACATCCATGCGAGCCATACTCTAAAGCTTTAATCCGGGCTAGCTGGGAGCCTTCTCAGGCCATATGCCGTGTCCGCTGTCGCTGGTTGTGGGCCCGGTGACGTTAGTGTGCTCGTGCGATAAGCGGCTCTTTGGACACGCGTTGCCGCGTTGGCCTGATGCCCCGGTATTTCTCTCATTCTATGGAAGGCCCGAAACCCTATCCGCTTCTCCTCCCATCTCGCACGTCCCTGCCGGTGGCAGCGGTGGCGGCAAAGCATCGGGCGGAGCCGGCCGCGACCTGCAGGTGATGGGGAACGATCAAGGATGACAGGGCGTCGCTCTCTCCTCTCACCTTCGTGTACGACCAATCCACCCAAAAGAAATCCCCCAATCCCTCCCACCCCGAACCCTATCCAATCCCTTACCCATGGACGACGGCACCGGCAAAGCCTCGCTGCCTGCGGGGTTCCCCCGCCTCCGATGTGGGCACCTGGTCGTGGCGGGACATGAAGTATTCTGATGCTTTCTCTTTTCTTTTTTACTGATTTTGTTTTGTTCTTTCATGGTGTGTTGGGTTGTCTGCTGACTCTGCTCAGCCTGTTGTTTCTTTCCCGCCATTTTTGTCTTCCGGTTGTGTTGTGGAGCTGCTGGAGTAGTTGTTTTTCATCGCCTATTCGTGAATGACTCTATTCCTTTTGTTATTGTCGTTAGGCGTGAATTAATTGTACTGGATTGGTTGATTGGTGCGTTGGATTATCTGCTTAACCATTGTCTGCTGTGGCCATGTTTTCTGTCTACATATTGTGTTGTGGATGGCTGGATGTCTGGTTGTTTTCGTCGGATTTTCGGTGATGCTTTCTGTTTCTTCTTGCTGACCTGAGGTGTGGGTGATGTCGCGTGGCTGCGCGTTTGTTGCAGCCTACCGGGGAGCCGTCTGCTCCAGTTTGTCTCTAGCCGTCGGCATGCTTCAGGTCGTCCTCTTTGGTGATGCCTCCAACAGCTGTCCCTTGGCCGGCGTTTCCTTCTCTCGAGGTATACTCTATTTTTCTTTGTATTGACGCTCTTGCTAGCTGTTTTGCCACCAGACGATATCGCCTTCCTGTACTGAAGAGAAGTATGGATTATGGAGGCCCTTGATGGCATCGACGAAGTTCATCCGGCTAGCCAGGTGGTCCTTTTCTGCTCTTCTTCTATTGATCTGTCAGTTTCCTATGCGTAGAATTGCCTGTGTGTGATAATCACGTTTTGCAGCATTCCGCGTTTCCGACGCGTTCATGATTAGAGCAGATTTTGACCTGACCACTACTTACTAGACCTACATGAAGAAATGGCTTCCTGGATCTGAACGCTAGGCTGGTAACCATGCATTTCCTCCTCCCAGGCTATTCTTCTGTACTCGTGAGATTTTTTAGTGTGCGTTTGGCGATGCATGAGCGGTAGGACTATGTGAATCGATTTCAGAATTGCAGTATTGAGATTTGAGAACACCACTTCTACGATTTTCGTTTTAGAAACATAGTAACAACATTACAGTACACCACTTCTATGATTTTGGTTTTGGAAACATAGTAACAGCATTACAGTACACCACTGAAAGCCCAAATTTATTGAGATTTGAGTACGATTTTGGTTTTGGAAACATTGTAACAACATTACAGTATATTATATAGCAACTTCTGATATAAGAATTGCTGACGTGAGTGATGAAGCAGAAACAGTAGAGAGAATGGTCGTTCGTTCATTGTTTAGGAGTGATTTTATGCTCAAGAATTATAGATAAATTTTGCGTTTCAGTTTGATCCAATCACTAGTACAGACAGGGCAATCAGTCCCGGCCGGTAAGGGGCTTTAGTCCCGGGTTGCGAACCGGGACTAGCCAGGCGGGACTAAAGGTCCAGCCTATAGTCCCGGCCCTGCTACCAACCGGGACCTGAGGTGGCCGGCACGGAGCGCCCCTGGGGCATACCCTTTAGTCCCGGCCCGTATAACGCCCCACGACTAACTTGTCTCTGCCGCGGCAGGAGTTTGGCCACTTTCTTTGCCGTGACAGAGAATTTATTTTGTTTCCTTTTTGTTTTATTTCTTTCTTCGTTTCAAAATACTTTTCGTATATAGAAAAGCAACAATGATCAAATATATATGCAAAAGTATCACCAATACATATAGAACTGCAATTACATAGCTCCGGTTCATTTTTAGTTAACTCTAATACATCACGAATGATATCACTAATACATGAAACTCTAGAAACTAACTTCTACCGGTTCCTGAGCCGCGGGGTGCTGCGCCGCCGGCGCTGCGCATCCAAAGAGAAGGAACCCTCACAGGCTCATAGCTCACGTGAGAAGGAACCCTCTGAAGAAACGACCACCTACGTCATACTGCATGTCCAATAGATACATGTAGCGACGAACGTGCTCATCCTCCTCCCTGATACGACGACGTACCACCTCCTCGGGGGCCGGCTCCCTCTGCACCGAGTGTGGCCCACGCGAATGCTGTCGTGGTATTGTCGAATCTAGCCGCCATAGGGGTGCCATCGAGCTAGGTAGAGAGGTGGGTAAAACAGACAAGGGGTAAGCCGGTAATGGAAAGGCGGACATGAGTTTACCCAGCTTCGGATCTCGCAACGGTGGCGAAACCCTACGTGCTGCCATAAATCACTATAAGGCGGAACACGCCGAGATTACAGTGGAAGGCTCGAGATCGAGAATCTCGAGCTAGGGTTTGGGGCGATATGGATGTATTTGAACGTGCCCTGAGGCGTCCCTTAGGTCGGCTTATAAAGGCATCCGACCTAGGGCTTACAGGAGGATCCGTACCGACTAAGTCACAGAGTCCCAGTCTAACCCGGTGTAATCTTTCCTTGATTGCTATGTCGGTTGACCCGGTGGGCCGGCTTCTAGAATCTTCCCTCAGCCGGCAGGCCTCCTGCGCTTCATCATACTGGGCCGCCCGGGAAGCCGACCTGGCTTTCCACCTCTTGGGCCACCCGGGTATGATGGATCTTTAGTCATTCCCTTTGGTACCCCTGTTCGGCATAACCCCAACAGTAGCCCCCGGAAAGCTTCAAGTTCTTCATCGGTTGGCTTGCGTTGTCCGGCTTTAATGATCCGGCAAAGTTCTTCATCCATGACATGACTTGGAGCATTCCCAAAAAAGACTTCAGTTGCTTGATAATGTCGAACAGATTTTGCCGACTGGCCACTTCGGCTTATTTAGCCGGCTTTAAATACTTGAGTGCGTTTCTGAACCTCGCCAATTGATGTGACCGGTTCGTCAGGCTTGTCAGGTGAGTGGAGGAGCATCTTTGAAAATTTGGCGCAATCGCCTCGGCTCCCGCTCCGGATCCGGGACGTGGGAAGGCAATCCCGCTGATTCAGCACGAAATAACGCCGCGTGGCAGAAATGTCGGAAGGAACCGTTGCACGCATCGCAACGCCCGGCCTATAAATGCGCCACTGCCGTCTCCTCGTCGCCCACGCTACCATTCTCTCTCTTGCTCTCTTGCTCTCTCGCCTTCCCAGCTCCCAGCGCCGTCGAAGCTGAGCTCGCCGTCGCTCCATCTCCGCCATCTCCGACGACCATATGGCCGCCAGCAACCCCAACTCGCCGGTGAGGGTCATCGAGGAGTCGAACTTCCTCGACTTCGCCCTCCCGGAGGTCGGGATCGTCCCCGCCGCCGCCGGCGACTACACTTCCGCCCCCGCTCCTTCCGCAACTCCGGCAACCACGGAGGAAACCCACCACCCGCAAACCGCGGAGGAAGCGGAAGCGGCGACGAAGGCTGCGCAGGCCACCGTCGACATGGCTGACGCCGAGGCCGACGAGGAAGAAGAAGCCGCTGGCGGCGAAAACCAAGGCACCGCCGGCAACCCCAGTCATAACTGGATGACGTCCCTTGTGGACGACAAAGAGCTAGCAGGCCAGGAGGCGGATGGCGCCATCCCGCCTTACGCGGAATCCAAGCCGGCCTGGAGAGCCGCCGTGGGAGATCCGGCTCCGACGCCGGTCGGCTCAGAACGGGTACTCCTTTCCTCCCACGTAGCTAGAGGCTTCTCCTTGCCGCCGTCTTCCTTCATGACGGAAATCTTGGACCACTATGGTCTTCAGCTCCACAACATCACCCCCAACAGCCTCCTCTACCTTTCCGGCTTTGTAGCCTTGTTTGAAGGATATCTAGGCATAGCACCTAGATTAGACTTCTTCCAGTATTGGCTTTTAGTCAAGAAGCAAACTGTCAACAAGGAGCTACTGGTGGCCGGCTCAATAAGCTTCAATCTGCGCCGGGATCTCGACTGGTACCCACAGGTCCCAATCGTGGATTCGGCTAAGGGGTGGTCCTCCACGTTCTTCTACTGTAAGGACAAAGTGCCACCCAACCGGGTCGAAGGGCTCGTCCCTTTTGTGGACGAAGCCGGCACGCCCCTGCCGTCATGGAAGTACAAGCCGGCGGCCAAGAAGCCGGCTCACATCGCCGCCATTGAGGGCGGATTAGGGCGCTCACCTCTGCGTCACCTCCCTTAACTGGGGAGGATACTGTGCTGTGCTGGATGACAAGGCGGATCCAGCCGCTCCAGCACCGAGGCCGCCTTTTGTGCGAATATACTGGCCACTCCGATCCTATGAGGATCAACAAGGAGGACATGCCGGAAGCGACCTTCAAGGGTCGCTACAACAAGCTCGTCAAGGCCCGGCCTAACAAAGGCCGGCAATATGTCGAGTCGAGGCCGATGTACATGGCCTCCAACCCACCACCAAAGGTACTTACACTTTTCAGCGCAACTCAATTCTTTGTCGGATTAGACATGCCTTTTGATATGCTTGCAACTAGGCGTGGCCATGGGAAGCCCGGCCCGGTCGGCCCGCCCAGGCCCGACCCGAAATTTCAGGGCCTGGGCCTACGTTTTTAGGCCCGCGGGTGGGCCTGGGCTTGCGTTTTGAGCCCATACAATTGATAGGGATGGGCCTGGGCTTCACATATGGACGATTTAGGGGAAAAGCCCGACCCACGGCTCGAGGCCCGCCTATTTTTTTGTCAATGGGCAGGGCTTGGGCCTGAATTCTAGGCCCGACAGTGGGCCTGGGCCGGGCCTGGGCCTACGTTTTCTGTTGTGGGCTTTTCTGGGCCCGGCCCAAGCCCACCCAGGCCCGGCCCATGGCTAGGACTACTTGCAACTATGTGTATGCAGATTGTCGGTTTAACCGGCAAGACCGTCACTGCGTCGGTCTACCAAGACGACCCAGCGCGCGGCTCCCACATCTTCGGCTCATGCGGAAACCCGCAAGAGAAAGAGCCAGCCCCTAACCATAGGGGTCAAGTCGTCCGAGGACGATGATGACATAGCCAGCATTCCGGCTAAGAAGTAAGTAATCGAGCTAACTTTCTTGCGTTCTCATTGCTTGCCGGTTTTCTTACCTGATCTCCTTGGATTTGGCAGGTTCAGGAAGAAGCCGACACCTATCACAAAGAAGGTGTTGGCCATCAAGAAGTCCTTCCCGTCTACGCCGCCACAAGCTTCAGCGGTGTTGGGGTTATGCCGAACAGGGGTACCAAAGGGAATGACTAAAGATCCATCATACCCGGGTGGCCCAAGAGGTGGAAAGCCAGGCCGGCTTCCCGGGCGGCCCAGTATGATGAAGCGCAGGAGGCCTGCCGGCTGAGGGAAGATTCTAGAAGCCGGCCCACCGGGTCAACCGACGTAGCAATCAAGGAAAGATTACACCGGGTTAGAATAGGACTCTCTGACTTAGTCGGTACGGATCCTCCTGTAAGCCCTAGGTCGGATGCCTTTATAAGCCGGCCTAAGGGACGCCTCAGGGCACGTTCAGATACAACTATATCGCCCCAAACCCTAGCTCGAGACTCTCGCCATATCGATCTCGAGCCTTCCACTGTAATCTCGGCGTATTCCGCGTTATAGTGATTTATAGCAGCACGTAGGGTTTTGCCACCGTTGCGAGATCCGAAGCTGGGTAAACTCGTGTCCGCCTTTCCATTGCCGGCTTACCCCTTGTCTGTTTTACCCACCTCTCTACCTAGCTCGATGGCACCCCTATCGCGGCTAGATTTGACAATACCACGACAGTTGGCGCCCACCGTGGGGCCGAGGACACCTGGGGTTACGTTCCCGGCGGGATCTACCGGCGGCATCGGCGACTCCATCGCCGTCGGCTTGGTCACCTACTACGACGAGTTCGGCAATGGCCACGTTCTCAACGACGGTTTCTGGACGCCGGCAAAGGAGGACCCCGCCGGCTGGTCTACGGTCAAGATCGGCGACATCGACATCTTCGTCGGCTTCACCTCTCAGACGCTCGACGATCTCGGCTTCACCGCAAATTTTCCCACCACCCACCCTGGCAAATTCGAAGATGTATCAGATCTGGACTCGGATGAAATTGCCGAGTTAGATCTGTCCTTTGATGCTGAGGATGACGACTCGGAGGACGAGGCCGGCTCTGATCAGCCGGCGTCGGACTTCCACTTTGTGGGGACGATTGAAGAAACCGGCTCGGCTGAGTCGACGAACAATCCTGAGTCGATCCTGCCTGCTTTGCACGCTGGGGTTAACTCAGAAGCCGGATCCCTGGACACTCCTCCTATGGAGGAGGACCTCGTATCTGATGGAGAATCTGGCGATTTCAGCCAGAAAGTGGCAGCCTGTTTGGGCCACCCCGTCGAGGTGCTAATGGGAGATGTTATACCACCCTCCACCTCGCAAACCGCCGATGGCGAAGGAACTCCAGATCCTGCCAAGCAAAAGGCGGACCCCGTCCCACCTCCGGCTCCAAAGAAGGGAGCATCTATTCCGCTGGCTGATAGAGATGGTGTTAACACCCAGCTCAAGGCTAAGGTGGATAAGGAGCTCGAGCAGAAGATGGAAATTGTGCAGGAGCTGCTAACTCCACTTCCGGCAAATGCTTCACCAGATGATATCGAGAAGCGCCGGCTTTTGCTGGAAGAACAGGCGACCAAGGTTGCCCAACGAGACCTGGAGCTCGCAAACAAGGAGAGCGAGTTCCTGACCAAGAAACTGGAGTTCGACAAGAGAACGGAGTTCGTCAGGAAGCACAAGGATCGCGAGGATGACCCTGCTTTTCGTCCTTCTCACGACCCGAACCTTCACAAGCGACTTGACTTCTGCAGCAAGTGGGAAGCCGAACATGCAGACTCGGTATGGAGAAAATATAGCTACAAGGTTGATCTGGTGACAAAGCTGTGCTACTTCAGCACTCCAAAGAGAAACATGGAGGCTACCCAGGAGGTCGTCTATGACCAATCTTTGAACAAAGACGCTCGACTCAGATATTCGGCTTATCTGATGGAGGTGGCACATCAACAGCAAGCCGACTCGCAGCTTCTTTCGGGAAAGCTGTGTGACGACTCGTGTCTGTGCCGCTCGACGGCTAACAAGGCTAATGCCGCCGCACCTCCAGACCCGAGCGACCCAGCCGGCTCAAGCAGCCACGGGCAAGGCGACAAGAACCCGAAGGACAAGGAACCGCGTCGAGTTGCTGAGTCGCGGACATGATCTTCTCGTCATCGCGAAGCCGGCAAGGGACGGGAGGAACAGAGAAACCAAGAGCGCCCGGAGGAACCCCGCAGGGAGAAGGCGGCGCCGCCGCCCAAGCAGCAACGGCGCGAAGCGGATCATCCGCCTCGAAAGGAGGATAATAGGGATAACATGCCACCCCCTCCACCGCCTCCTCCACTGGGAAAGGGGGATAATCCAATCAAATATGTCCCACCTCAAAGGCGGCAGCGATCTCCCAGCCCTCCGCGTAACGCGAGTCGGGCAAGTGGAACCCGTCACAGAGACGACAATGGGCGAGGAAAGTCTGTCGAAAAGCTGCCCTCAGCTCACGACGTTCGAAGACTAATTGAGGAGAAGAAGGCGGCAAGAGATGCCCAATACCTTGGTCCCAAATGCTTTGGCCGAACGATTCGAGAGCAGATCCTCCCTCCGACTTTGTCTAATGTAACAAAGATGGTAGAGAAGTACAGCGGTACGGCAAATCCTGAGACCTGGCTCTCAGATTACGTCAGTGCCTGCGATATCTACGAAGGCAATGCCGACTCTGCAGTGCGATTTTTGCCCCTGATGTTAACCGGGACGGCACGTATGTGGATTGAAAGCTTGCCGGAAAAATCAATTCACTCCTGGAGGGATATGAAGCGGGATTTCATCCAGCACTTCCAGGGCACATATAAGCGCCCAAAGTCAATTATCGACTTACAGCGGTGCGTGCAGCAGAAGAATGAATCAAGCCGTGAGTTCGTCTCACGATGGAGTGAAATCAAAAACGCTTGTGAAGGCGTCTCAGAGACACAGGCAATCCATGCCTTCAAGCAGTCTCTGAGGAAAGGGACAACTTTCTGATTTATGATCAACAGCGACGAATCTACAACGTTGGGCGGCTTATTAGCCTGCGCAAACAAGTACGCCGGAGCTGACGACGACAACAAGGAAGACCCCGAACCCCGGAAGCGTGATACCGGGAAGAAGAAGGTTGATGATCAAGCTGGCCCCTCACACGAAGTCGCAGCCGCCTTCGGGAAAGACGGGTCGACAAGCAAATGGTAGGGAAAGAAGCCGGCGAAGAGCCAACCAGAGCGCCCGCCTATGGTGAAGTATGACGACATCAAGAATAAGCCTTGTGTCCACCACCTAAGGCCGGATGGCACAAGTTCGCATACTCTGCAGCAGTGCCACATCATGAGGGAAATCCTTAGGGACCCCAAAGCCGGGAAGTCGAAGAACAAATGCAAATCCCGGAAAGTCAATAAGGAGAAGGAGGAGGCCGCCTCGGGCTCTGACGATGAGACTTCCAAGGACGGCAAAGGCTCTAAGTTCCCCAAGCACGCTGAAAGCCTCATTGTAAACTTAGCGACAGACTCGCACCGCAAGGAAAATGCGGCTTGGAGGGAGCTCAATGCAATTGTGCCGGCAGTCCCCCAATATTTGGACTGGTCCGACAAGCCTATACCTTGTCCTTCGGGTTCTTGTCGCCTTGCTCGTGGCTGCCGCCTTTGAGGTGGGACATATTTGATTGGATTATCCCCTTTTCCCAAGTTATAGGCTTGTCGGACCAGTCCAAATATTGGGGGACTGCCGGCACAATTGCATTGAGCTCCCTCCCAGCCGCATTTTCCTTGCGGTGCGAGTCTGTCGCTAAGTTTACAATGAGGCTTTCAGCGTGCTTGGGGGACTTAGAGCCTTTGCCGTCCTTGGAAGTCTCATCGTCAGAGCCCGAGGCCGCCTCCTCCTTCTCGTTATTGTCCTTCCGGGATTTGCGTTTGTTCTTCGACTTCCCGGCTTTGGGGTCCCTAAGGATTTCCCTCATGATGTGGCACTGCTGCAGAGTATGCGAACTTGTGCCATCCGGCCTCAGGTGGTGGACACAAGGCTTATTCTTGATGTCGTCATACTTCTCCATAGGCGGGCGCTCTGGTTGGCTCTTCGCCGGCTTCTTTCCCTACCATTTTCTTGTCGACCCGTCTTTCCCGAAGGCGGCTGCGACTTCGTGTGAGGGGCCAGCTTGATCATCAACTTCTTCTTCCCGGTATCACGCTTCCGGGGTTTGGGGTCTTCCCTGTTGTCGTCGTCAGCTCCGGCGTACTTGTTTGCGCAGGCTAATAAGCAGCCCAACGTTGTAGATTCGTCGTTGTAGATCATAAATCGGAAAGTTGTCCCTTTCCTCAGAGACTGCTTAAAGGCATGGATTGCCTGTGTCTCTGAGACGCCTTCACAAGCGTTTTTGATTTCACTCCATCGTGAGACGAACTCACGGCTTGATTCATTCTTCTGCTGCACGCACCACTGTAAGTTGATAATTGACTTTGGGCGCTTATATGTGCCCTGGAAGTGCTGGATGAAATCCCGCTTCATATCCCTCCAGGAGTGAATCAATTTTTCCGGCAAGCTTTCAATCCACATACGTGCCATCCCGGTTAACGTCAGGGGCAAAAATCGCACTGCAGAGTCGGCATTGCCTTCGTAGATATCGCAGGCACTGACATAATCTGAGAGCCAGGTCTCAGGATTTGCCGTACCGCTGTACTTCTCTACCATCTTTGTTACATTAGACAAAGTCGAAGGGAGGATCTGCTCTCGAATCGTTCGGCCAAAGCATTTGGGACCAAGGTATTGGGCATCTCTTGCCGCCTTCTTCTCCTCAATTAAGCTTCGAACGTCGTGAGCTGAGGGCGGCTTGTCGACAGACTTTCCTCGCCCATTGTCGTCTCTGTGACGGGTTCCACTTGCCTGACTCGCGTTTCGCGGAGGGCTGGGAGATCGCTGCCGCCTTTGAGGTGGGACATATTTGATTGGATTATCCCCTTTTCCTAGTGTAGGAGGCGGTGGAGGGGGTGGCATGTTATCCCTATTATCCTCCTTTCGAGGCGGATGATCCGCTTCGCGCCGTTGCTGCTTGGGCGGTGGCGCCGCCTTCTCCCTGCGGGATTCCTCCGGGCGCTCTCAGTTTCTCTGTTCCTCCCGTCCCTTGCCGGCTTCGCGATGACGAGAAGATCCTGTCCGCGACTCAGCAACTCGACGCGGTTCCTTGTCCTTCGGGTTCTTGTCGCCTTGCCCGTGGCTGCTTGAGCCGGCTGGGTCGTTCGGGTCTGGAGGTGCGGCAGCATTAGCCTTGTTAGCCATCGAGCGGCATAGACGCGAGTCGTCACACAGCTTTCCCGAAAGAAGCTGCGAGTCGGCTTGCTGTTGATGTGCCACCTCCATCAGATAAGCCGAATATCTGAGTCGAGCGTCTTTGTTCAGAGATTGGTCATAGACGACCTCTTGGGCAGCCTCCATGTTCCTCTTTGGAGTGCTGAAGTAGCACAGCTTTGTCACCGGATCAACCTTGTAGTTGTATTTTCTCCATACCGATTCTGCATGTTCGGCTTCCCACTTGCTGCGGAAGTCAAGTCGTTTGTGAAGGTTCGGGTCGTGAGAAGGACGAAAAGCAGGGTCGTCCTCGCGATCCTTGTGTTTCCTGACGAACTCCGTTCTCTTGTCGAACTCCAGTTTCTTGGTCAGGAACTCGCTTTCCTTGTTTCCGAGCTCCAGGTCTCGTTGGGCAACCTTGGTCGCATGTTCTTCCAGCAAAAGCAGGCGCTTCTCGATATCCTCTGGTGAAGCATTTGCCGGAAGTGGAGTTAGCAGCTCCTGCACAATTTCCATCTTCTGCTCGAGCTCCTTATCCACCTTAGCCTTGAGCTGGGTGTTAACACCATCTCCATCAGCCAGCGGAATAGATGCTCCCTTCTTTGGAGCTGGAGGTGGAACGGGGTCCGCCTTTTGCTTGGCAGGATCTGGAGTTCCTTCGCCATCGGCGGTTTACGAGGTGGAGGGTGGTATAACATCTCCCATTAGCACCTCAACGGGGCGGCCTAAACAGGCTCCCACTTTCTGGCTGAAATCGCCAGATTCTCCATCAGATACGAGGTCCTCCTCCATAGGAGCAGTGTCCAGGGATCCGGCTTCTGAGTCAACCCCAGCGTGCAAAGTAGGCAGTATCGACTCAGGATTGTTCGTCGACTCAGCCGAGCCGGTTTCTTCAATCATCCCCACAAAGTGGAAGTCCGACGCCGGCTGATCAGAGCCGGCCTCGTCCTCCGAGTCGTCATCCTCAGCATCAAAGGACAGATCTAACTCGGCAATTTCATCTGAGTCCAGATCTGATACATCTTCGAATTTGCCAGGGTGGGTGGTGGGAAAATTTGCGGTGAAGCCGAGATCATCGAGCGCCTGAGAGGTGAAGCCGACGAAGATGTCGATGCCGCCGATCTTGACCGTAGACCAACCGGCGGGGTCCTCCCTTGCCGGCGTCCAGAAGCCGTCGTTGAGAACGTGGCCATTGCCGAACTCGTCGTAGTAGCTGACCAAGCCGACGGCGATGGAGTCGCCGATGCCGCCGGTGGATCCCGCCGGGAATGTAACCCCAGGTGTCTTCTGCCCCACGGTGGGCGCCAACTGTCGTGGTATTGTCGAATCTAGCCGCGATAGGGGTGCCATCGAGCTAGGTAGAGAGATGGGTAAAACAGACAAGGGGTAAGCTGGTAATGGAAAGGCGGACACGAGTTTACCCAGCTTCGGATCTCGCAACAGTGGTGAAACCCTACGTGCTGCTATAAATCACTATAAGGCGGAACATGCCGAGATTACAGTGGAAGGCTCGAGATCGAGAATCTCGAGCTAGGGTTTGGTGCGATATGGATGTATCTGAACGTGCCCTGAGGCGTCCCTTAGGCCGGCTTATAAAGGCATCCGATCTAGGGCTTACAGGAGGATCCGTGCCGACTAAGTCACAGAGTCCTAGTCTAACCCGGTGTAATCTTTCCTTGATTGCTATGTCGGTTGACCCGGTGGGCCGACTTATAGAATCTTCCCTCATCCGGCAGGCCTCCTGCGCTTCATCATACTAGGCCGCCCGGGAAGCCGACCTGGCTTTCCACCTCTTGGGCCACCCGGGTATGATGGATCTTTAGTCATTCCCTTTGGTACACCTGTTCGGCATAACCCCAACAAATGCCACCATAGAAGATCCGGGTCAACGACATCACCCGGATTCCTCACCAAGATGCGCATCCCGGAAGGATGCACCTCCCAGTGCCAGCCCGGGGGAGCCCATCTCGCACATCGCCCCTTTGGTCCAACATGGACATCGTCGCCGAGAACACCTAAGTCAAAAACGCATAAGTCAAAATTTTAATCATCGGCATTTGAAGAAAAAAACAAAAAAAAAGATAAACCATGCATAACACTATAGATAACTGCACTACATCAACAATGGAAAGCCTCATATATCATTGTCGTGCAAAACAAGGAAAAAAGAGTGCCTATAAGACCATGTATTAATACAAACACTCCAATTGTATACACTACAAGGCATTATAGGCACTCTCTTTTCCTTTACCGTGGCATAGTATAAATCATCGGCTTTGTCAATTCATAGAGAGAAGAAACAAACTGATTCGAGTTTGTGCCTCATACATGTTTAAATTGGACACACATTTCAGGGATGGAGTAAGCGAACCAAGTAGGATGCACAAAATGTTTATTTGTGACATATCACAAGGTTCACTTGCTCCTCCCTGAATCATACAGTGTCACAACATTTTAATCACCGGCACACACACAAAACAAAATGATTTCGGATTTGTGCATATCACAATAGATAACTAGGAAAGCCTCATATATCATTGCCATGCAAAACAAGGAAAAAAGAGTACGTACAAGACCATGTATTAATACAAACACTCCAATTGTATACACTACAAGGCATTGTACAAACTCTCCTTTCCTTTACCGTGCCATAGTTTAAATCATCGGCTTTCGGAAAGAGAGAGAAAAAACAAAATGATTTCGGATTTGTGCCTCATACATAGATTGGACACACATTAATCAGGTACGAGGCAAGCGGACCAAGTAAAAGTATGCACAAGATGTTTATTTGTGCATATCACAAGGTCCGCTAGCATCTACCTGATTCACATAGTGTGCCACAACATTTTAATCATCGGCTTTCGGAAAGAGAGAAAAAAAGATTTCAGATTTGTGCCTCATACATAGATTGGACACACATTGATCATGTACAGGGGAAGCGGACCAAGTAAAAGTATGCACAAGATGTTTATTTGTGCATATCACAAGCCTTTTATCCCGGCTGGGTATACGAACCGGGACAAAAGACACCTAACGCACCGGGACAAGAGACGTTTTGAATTCGGGGCGACGTGGCCGGACGTTTAGTCGCGGTTCGTAACGCTTCCGCGACTAAAGGCCGAAGGCCAAAGGCCTGTTTTCTACTAGTGAATTGAACCTTTCTCCTTTTAAAAGGATAATGTGAATGGTGGTACAAGCTGCATTCTCTTATGTGATACATGCGTAGAGACGCGTAGTTGCCTCGATTAGCAAATATAGACGTGTACACTAGTAGGAAAAGGCTTATTGCCGCCAGGCTCTCACTGGCGAGCAAAAAATCATGTTCGCCAGTGCTAAATAGCACTGGCGAATAGGAAAACCTGTTCGCCAGCGGTACTGGAGGTATCGCTGGCGAACAGTCGGACGCGCCCACCAGTGGTAACAACGGGACCGGCGCGGACGCGGGCGTCCCGTGTGGGGCCACCTACCGCTGGCGAACAACAGTGCATGTTCGCCAGCGATACCAAACATATCGCTGGCGAACATTTCTGGGGGCTCGCCAGCGGCATGATGCCCACTCAAAACGCCCGGGTCCGCGCTGGTCCCACAGTAACCACTGGCAAACATTTACCGTGTTCGCCAACGGTACAATTTATACCGCTGGCGAACTTGCTGGTTGTTCGCCAGTGATTTCCTGGCATTTTTCACCAACCCGACCAGCCCCCTTTCCCCTCTCCATTATTGCACTTTCCTCTCCTCTTCACTCCCCATTGTTCCTCCTCCATTAAATGCCACCCCCATCAATTCCACTAGTTTTAGCCAATAGAAACTACTTTAGTTGATAGATCTAGCCTCACCCCCTCTCTACAACCTATCCACAAAAAGATTTCCCTCCAACACTCTAGATCTAGCCTTCTATCTCTCTCTCCAACACAAAATTCAAATCTCCAACACATCGTTGTATCTACAAGGATTACACACCAATTTATCGGTGAACGTGACTCGATCTCGTACGTGTGGACATTATGATGGATCGAATTTTAAATAATAAATTAAATTAATGATTTTTTGTGAAATTTGATCGAACTTTACCAAAATTTGCCGAAATTTGCCGGAATGCACGTGTGAAATTGTGCATGTTGTGGTTGTATGAAAATGTGAAATTAAAATGACGAGTTGCCAATATTTTGCCGGGATGTCGATTAATTTCTGTCTTGACAAATTTTGGCACTCCTTTTAGGTCCTATTTCTAGGAAGGTCATGCCGAATTTTTTCGTGAAAAACGATATATATATATATATATGTATGGTTCTAATAATTGTATTATTTGTTCTACACCGTGCTGGCGACAATGGTCACTTTGAGCGAACGTGTCGTGAATAGATACTTGAGGCACGCGACGGAGGACATGTTACGGAATAATCGCAGAATGGTACAATGTCCGTGTCGAAAATGCAGACTAGAGGGCGCCCTCGACCCCTTTAGCGGACAGTTGCTGGAGCACCTGCTCAGACGTGGTTTCATGGAGGGGCACACTCAGTGGATAAGTGATGATGAAGATGATGATGAAATCCATGAGATGGCGGAAGGGCAGCAGGTCAATGATGACAACGAGGTGCAAGAAGATGATCAAGAGCCTCCTCATCCGACACATGATATATATGTTGGAGAAGACAGTGATGAACAACACTTAACGGAGGAAGATGAGGACACGCGGGCACCGCTAACTTCAGTCGTGCAGGACCCTCATCTCAAAGAACTGCTTCTCAAGAAGACGACTAACCCCAGATCTGCTGCAAGAGAGCAATCTAAGCTGGCGCAGCTAGAGATAGACTCGAATACTCCGTTGTATCCAGATTGCGAACCGGATGACTCCCGCTTGAAAGTAACGCTCGATGTTATGCAGATGAAGGAAAGATACAAATGGAGCGACGTAAGCCTCGACGCAAGTCTGCAATTCTGGCAGAGCAAGCTTCCGAAGGAGACACGTGTCCTAAAAGTTTTGACGAGGCCAAGAAAATCGTGTGCCCCTTTGATTTACCGCACGATAAATATCACATGTGCATCAACGACTGCTACATCTTTCGGGAAGAGGACGCGGACATGACCACATGTCCGGTGTGCAAGGCTGATCGATACAAGAAAGGGAGGAAAAAAGCTCCTCGAAAAGTTGTGTGGTATTTTCCGCTCATCCCCCATCTCCAGCGCTATTTCGCGGACCGCAAGGAAGCAAAGCTCATGCGCTAGCACGCGGAGAGAAGGGAGAAGCTTCTGAAAGATCCATAGCGGAATGAAAAGGTAATTCTGACACACCCTTCGGATGCATGCCAGTGGAAAGCATTAGACGATGAATATCCAACTTTTGGGGCAGAGCCAAGGAACATTAGGTTGGGTGCGAGCACCGATGGGCTCAATCCGTTTGCCAACCAGAGCAGCACACATAGCACCTGGCCCGTGTTCGTATGGATGTACAACCTCCCGCCCTGGCTGTGCATGAAGAGGAAGTACATACACATGAGCATGCTCATTCAAGGGCCGAAACAGCCGGGCACCGACATCCATGTGTATCTGAAGCTACTGAAAGATGAGCTAGACACGTTATGGGAGGAAGGCGGGGTCAACACATGGGATGCCCTCGCAGAAGAATATTTTCCTATGAGAGCCGCCTTGCTCTGTACGGTGCACGACTTGCCCGGCTACGCATACGTCTCAGGCCAGGTGTGCCATGGACATAACGGATGTGTGAGGTGCATGGATGACCCCACGTACCACCAGCTCCAGAAAGATCCCGGGTCTTCGAAAACCGTCTACATCGGCCATCGAAGGTGGCTACCCCTTAAAGACTCGTGGAGAAGGCGGGGAGACCTTTTCAACGGCGAAGATGATCTCCGGGGACCTCCACGTAAGAGGTGCGGCGAAGAAATATATGATTTGCTGAATGAATGGGAAGAGTGCCCTCGGCCGGGAAAGAAGCAAAAGGCGCCAAAACCACTCCTGGATGTATGGAAGACGAGGTCCGTGTTTTGGGACTTGCCGTAATGGCGCATCCTCGGTACACCTAATTGCCTAGATCTAATGCATATCACAAAGAATGTGTTCGAGAGTCTGTTTGGCACTCTCCTCAACATGCCGGAGAGGACGAAAGATGGGCCGAAAGCAAGAAGCGACCTGATACATATGGGTATCCGGAAAGAGATTCAGGGAGGACGCCCGACTATTGATGACCAGTCGGAAGAGGACACGGACGGTCCCAAGGGCAAAAGGGTTAAGAGGAACGACTATTACTGCCCCCGCCTGCTTCACTCTAAGTCCAAACGAGATCGAACAATTGTTCAAGTGCCTTTTAGGAGTCAAAGTGCCTTTCGGTTACTCGGGGCTAATAAGAAGATTTTTAGACCTGCAGAAGCAAAAGTTCAGCGGGATGAAGTCTCATGACTATCACGTGATGATGACGCAGATTTTTCCGGTTGCGATCCGAGGGATAATGGAAAAGCACGTCCGTGAAACCCTTTTTGGCCTCTGTAACTTCTTCGACGTGATCTCCCGAAAGTCAATCACCGGGAAGCAACTCTCAAGGCTGCAGGAAGAGATCATCGTGATACTATGCGAGCTTGAGATGTACTTCCCGCTCGCATTCTTTGACATCTGTGTGCATCTGTTGGTCCATATCGTGGATGATATCATCCATCTCAGGCCGTTGTTCTAGCACAACATGATGCCGTTCGAAAGGATGAATGGGGTCATCAAAGGATTCGTTCGTAACAGGGCCCATCCGGATGGAAGCATCGTTCAGGGCTTTCTCACCGAAGAGTGCACCTCTTTCTGCATGAATTATCTTGACGTGGAGGACCCTGTTGGTTTGCCCGGAAACAAGCACGTTGGCAAGCTCGATGGAGCAGGTCACAAAAATGGCCGGAGGGATTTGCATGTGTACCACGCTTCTCGACGCACCGATTTTAACAGGGCAAACTTAGTAGCTCTCCAACACATTCAAATTGTCGATACTTGGGTGGAAAAGCACAAGAGCCAGATTGAGAGGAAGTACACTGACCAGGGCAAGATGAGGACAGAAGGAGAAATAATCAGAGAGCACAACTCCTCTTTCTTGCGTTGGTTCAAAGATGAGCTTGTCGCTCCGCCCCCAACAGCTAGTGAGGAAGCAAAACTGTTATACGCCTTGTCACGTGGCCCCGCCCCCAACCTTGCGACGTTTCAAGCATATGATATCAACGGGTTCACTTTCTACACGGAGAAAAAGGACAAAACTTCGGATTATCAAAACTCAGGGGTAACGATGGAATCGTACACCGGTGACAAAAGGTTAAGATACTACCGAAGGATCGAGGAGATCTGGGAGCTTAACTACTCTGGAGAGAAGGTGCTGATGTTCCGCGTCAGATGGGCAAGGATGTCAACCGTCCAAAAAGAAGACAAATACTTCACCACCATGGTTTTACCCGAAGCCGGCAATTCATCAAGTGCAAACGTCACCGCGCAAAATGAGCCATGGGTACTGGCTAAGCACGTCTCTTCATAACCGACCCGTCACGGCCTAGCCGTGTCGTCGTGAGGAGAGGCAAAAGAAATATCGTTGGAATGGACGTTGTCGCCAACGAGGACGAGTTCGACATGTTCGGCGACCCAAATATCGATGATGATCAAGATGATGATGATCAGGCACCATACACCACAAGAAGAAGCAGAACCACGCTACCTAGGCAAGGTCTTCCATTCAAAAGAAGAAGTCATGATGTGGGGCTAAATTATGCAACTGCGACCAAAAAAGGCAAGAAGAATGCCAAGCGCTGAGAAAGACGCGTTGCATGCGACTACAGATGTATCTCTCTCTCTTTTGTATCAAACTTGTATCGATGATAAAGAGTGATGTGATATTACATGCGAGACTATATATATCTATCTTTTGTATCGGACTACCTTGTATCGATGATCAACTAATATGTGATATTGTGCAAATTACACTTTTTTATTAAGTCACTACTTTTACCAGATTTAAAATCATGAGACTTAGAAAACAAAACAAGAAAGAGATAAGAAAACAAGAAAAATAATTTGGAAAAAAAATAATAAACACAAATAAGTAATAAACAAAGAAGAAAAAATAAAAAGGAAAAAACTTAATAAATCCAACCGAGGCCGCACTTTTGTGTGCATGCCCTCGGGCTATTTCATTTCCAATGAAACTCGTTGCCCTTGTCAATCTGGTATTTGTGATGGCATCTGGTTTCCTCCGAGGCATTTTGCCATGGCCCTTCGCGGTCCCGTTGGTTTTTAGGCACCCTTCATGGGTACGCGGTCGTAGGACGCGACCCCGAGCCTCTGCGCGTGGCAGCGGGCTTACCAGGGAGGTCGTATGTTTGCATAGTAGCGTTCCCCCGTGCACCTTCGTCGTAAGGTGGCGGGTCAGGTTGCGCCACGTTGCTTCCGCTGAACTGGTCGTGACGCTCGGCAAGTCGCCCACCGATCGGCCCATCGTCCGGCTGGACTCGGGGGCCTGCCGGTTGAACCTGCGAGAGTCGTCAGGAGCCCTTTTGCTTGGATCCCATCCTTGGTCGACGTCCACCCATCGGGGCGGCCGCCTTTCGTTCCTAGGATCTGCCAGACAGAGTAGCAAGCAAGAGCCCTACCCCCTGGGGGGGCTTAGTTAGTTCTTGGCGCCCCGAATTTATTCGCAAGTATTCGCTACTTTTTGGTTTTGTTTCGAGGAACAGTTGCGGGGTATCCTCCTCGGCCGGGGTCAGGGGCGTCAAGATCACTTGGGTGACTTTGAATGTGTGGGGGAGCAGGGTTGCTGTAGCCGTCGGAGGCGTAGGCTTACTGCGGTCCGACCCGGCACGTTCTGAGTCGGCCCTCGGGATCTCTTGGTCCTTACCACCGTTGCGAGGAGAGATTTGAGAGACGCTCTTTTAGCGAAAAAACATAAGATCGAATCTTGCTCCCCCTCAGCCGAGGTCGGGGGTCCTCAAGATCACTTGGGTGACTCTAAACGTGTGGGGGAGCAGGGTCGCCGTAGCCGTCGGAGGCATAGGCTTACTATGGTCCGACCTGGCATGTTCTGAGTCAACCCCCGGGATCTCTCGGTCCTTACCGCCGTTACGAGGAGATATGTGAGAGATGCTCTACCAATTTTAGCGAAGGTACTCCTTTTATTCCAAAGTTTTTTCAACACACGATAGGTTGCAAACGGGAAGTAGAGTACAAAAGTTAAAGGTAAGGATGACGTAGCTTGCCCATCTTCCTGCGCGTGGATGAAGATCTAACCGTCATCTGTCCCATAGGTGGCGGGTCGGGAGACTTCAACGGCGACACATGAACTCCTTGGCGGTGGGGCCGGCGTGTAGTGACCCTTACGATCCGGGTCCTGTGTGCGGGCCCTCCTAGCCCCCGTTATTGCCGGGTTGGGCGCTTGGCACCCAATGCTGGGGCCACGGACGGAGCGGTGCGTGTTCCACCCCCTGTCATCGAAATCTCGCCCTCCTCCGCCGCAAGACGGGGAGGGCTCGGACATTTTGGTTGTCGTGTCGAGCCTGAGGGTGCACCCTCCTAACGAGTCCCTGAGCGATATGAAGGGGTCGTTGCATAGAAAACAAAAATTTTCCTACGTAACAAGCGGAAGAAACCCCAAGGATCTAGATCTATTAGACGGTGGTAGCGAAGATGAGATCCAATCTCTTACCCTTGAAGATCGTCCAAAGTGTTTTGTCGATGCAGGGGTTGGTCTGTCGATCCCCGCAACTAGACTCATCTAGTCGCGTGGAGATGTATTATCCACGCCGGGATTCAATCCGATGTAGTGCCACAAGTGGCAGCACCTCCGAGGTATCCACACGTACGGCTCGATGTAGAATCCTCCTTCTTGATCCCGCAAGCAAGGAGGGAGTGGCTAGATGGATCTCGGCACCACGACGGTAGTGGTGGCGTTGATGGTGGAGAAATTCCTGCAGGGCTTCGCCAAGCGACTGCGGGAGAGAGGAAGGAGAGGGAGAGGGAGGCCGGCGGCTAGGGTTGAGTGGGGTGCGCCCCAGCCCTTCATCCTCCTTATATAGGCGTGGGGGGCAGCCTTGGCCCCTCCTCCAAGCCCTAGGGGCGGCGGCCAAGGGGAAACTTACCCCCCAAGGCACCCCCTTAGGGTTTTGGGGCCTTTTTCATATGTTTGGCCGCATGGGCCTTGGAGGGCTGGTGCGGTCAGCCCATGTGGGCTGCTGCACGCCCCCTTGGTCCATGTGGGCCCTTCTAGGTTCGTGGCCCCCAATGTGGGGCCCTCCGGAATCTTCCGGAACCTTCTAGAATTATTCCGGTACTCCACCGAAAAATTCCCGAACTTTTCTGGAACCCTGGAAACCACTTTCCTTATATGAAACTTTATCTCCGGACTCTTCCGGAGCTCCTCGTGATGTCTAGGATCTTATCCGAGACTCCGAATCACCATTCGTTTATACCATCAATTATCTCACCATTAACCCTAGCTAACATCGGAGCGTTAAGTGTGTGACCCTACGGGTTCGAGAACATGTGGACATGATCATATCAACAATCAATAGCGGGACCGAGATGTCCATATTGGATCCTACATATTCAACGAAGTTCTTTATCGATTGAACCACGATGCCGGAGATTATTAATCTCGTATACGATTCCCTTTGTCTCACCGATATTTAACTTGCCCGAGATTTGATCGTCGATATCTTCAGTATCTAGTTTCATCTCGTTACCCGGCAAGTTATCTTTACTCGTCCATAATATAGGATCACCGTGATTACCACTTAATCACATGGTTGCAACCTTTCCGATGCTATATTACCGAGAGGGCCCAGAGATATCTTTCTACGTCACAAGGAGGGACAAATCCCACTCTTGGTACATGTAACCCAACAACCTATCATTGGAGAACCTGAAAGCCACCTTTATAATCACCCTTTTATGAGATGACGTTTGATGTCCACAAAGCCCTCCTCCGATAAGCGGGAGTTACATAACCTCATGGTCTAAGGAAACTATACTTGGCATACTAAAGCGTTGGCAACAAAACTGTGTGACACGATCAATTGCAACTCTTTATTATCGGGTCTTGTCCTTCAAGTCATTCTCCCAAATGACGTGACTTCGTTATTAAGTGACAATAACAAGTCCTATGGTTAGGAAACATTCTAACCATCTCTTAATCAACGAACTAGTCCAGTAGAGGCTCACTAGGGACTCCGGGTGTTTATATTCCACACATGTATTATGTTTCCCTTTAATACAATTATATCATGGATAATAAACTATTATCATAAACATGAATATGCTAATAAAACTATTTTATTATTGCCTCTAGGGCATATTCCCAACACGAATACACCCGTTGTTGGGGTGTTCACGCATGTGCTGAGGACCGCACCCGAGAGGGCGAGGACCAAGGAGCGGGTCATGAACCGCTACATGGGGGTTGGGGACACGGGCCACGATCTGGTCGATCACGTTGTAGACCCCGCGGGAAGCGTACCCCTCGTGGGGGGTAGCGGCGCTTGCGCTCCGCCACTAGACGCCTGCCCGCGAGGCGGTCGCCGCGCAGGTAGTGACGGAGGCCGTGGGGTGGCTCGATTACGGCCGCCAGGATGTCACGGTCGTAGCCCGCGATGCGGTTTATCATCCTTTCACCGGCGGGTTCATCATCCGTGAGGCATGAGGCGTTGCGTGGGGGCTCCGTGGGGGAAGCCCCCGGGGGAAGAGCTGAGGCTCCGGTCCCCCGCCGATGAGTGTGGAGGGATATCCGCATCCGTCGCAACGCCTCACAGGGAGGTACGGGCACCATCCCCCGGGCGCCTGGACGACGGTAGCGGGGTTGACGATTAGCATTGGTGTTGGTGGGGCGGGCTCCACGTCCGTGCTGATGATGAGGTCCAGGCCCCCGAAGCGCACGCGCGCATTGGGAGACCAGGCGATGCCAAAGTTGGCCATCCGAAGCCTGATGAAGTGGATTGTGACACGCAGAAGGCCCCTACCTAGCGCGCCAATGCCTAGAATGGCGCTCTAGGCAGAGCGACAAGTAAATTTGTATTTGCGCGTCTGGGATCGGATGGTTGCGCAAAGCGGACACAAGGGTTTATACTGGTTCAGGCAAGGAAGACCCTACATCCAGTGTGCCGCTGCTGCTCGTGTTGCCTTGCACCAGGGTGCTTATAGTAGGGGTTACAAGCTTTCGAGAGAGGGAGCGGATCCCAAGTCTCGTTGGTGGAGGGTAGGTTTCGAGTGATGGTTGCGGTGTGCTCTGGTGAGTCGATCTCCCCAGATTGTGTCGATGTATGTTCCGATTCGTGCCCAGATGCCCCTTAGATGGGCCCCTGCCTCCCCTTTTATAACTTTGAAGGGGAGGGCTCGGGTTACAGCTCGTGTAAAAGTAAAAAAATGAGAAAAAGAAAGAGAAAGACCAAAAGGTATCCTCGGGTGCGGCCGTCCTTCTCCTTATCCGGCGTGGGCGTCCGATCTTGTAGCGCGTGGGCGTGATGGGCGTCGAACTGTTGGCCTCTCCATCCACTGGTGTGGCATGTCATCGCCATGCTTTGACCTGTGTGCCTGTATCATCGAGGATGGGCAGGGTGTTCTCCTGGTTCCGTGTAGAGAGAGATTAGGTGGCACAGTGGTCGTCACCCTCGTTGCTGTAGAGGCAGGGATGCCAATCATGGTGGAATGACCGAGATCGTATCATTTCGTACAATGGCTTCCATTCCTCCGTACACTGTGCGCGGTCGTGTACGTCCCTTTCGCAGAGGTGGAGGTTGTGGTGGGGGGCCGTGAAGTTTCCAGTTGCGCCCGAGGCTTGTACGTGTCCCTCGGGTGAGGCGGAAAGGTGTGTGACGTCCCGGGGGTCGGGCGCACCCGAGCTGATGCCCGGGGGTTAGGCGAGACGGAGAGTACCCTCGGTGGGTACGAATGCGCGCGAGGCGAGGATTGAGGCTCGGGCGAGGCTGGGATTACCTTCGCGCCTCGGGCGGTTTAGTGTTGAGTCGCTGCCTACCGCCTTAGGTTGGGTAGCCTTAATATTGATACCCGACAATAATGCACATATTAACAGCCTTGTTCGCAAAAAAAAGAGAGAGCAATTTGACGATGTGCGCAAATCAGCAGAAGATCATTCTGTTTCTTCTCTAATAAAATGAATCATTCATCAAAAGATCCTCAACTCAAGGCACAAATATACATTTACCTCAGTTATAGTAATATCTGAATTCTGTTTTTTTGGAGCAATGTGTCAACAAAATATTAATATGATCCATGATGATGACAATCTAAAGATTACATCCTTGCAAGGATTATGAGGCTTCTCAGGGCCAGTGTTGTGTCGGCCGTTGGATTGGGTGTCCAAATCGATCTGGACCGTCCATTTCTAGCATTCCCCATTGGTCATTACGATTCTACCCGGCTGGATGATTCTCTGTGTCTCTATTAGTGGCCCCAGATTTTTTCGGTCCCGCATGAAAGGGTCAGGGTTGAATGCACCCTGCGTAATCAGCTTCGCCGCTGCGGGAGGGACGCGCGCCTCCTCCCATTGGCTGGTCCCTTTTTACCCGTCTGGATATTGTTTCTCCTTCTATATTGGTGGCCCCATTTGTATAGTCCCGCATCGAAGTGTAAAGGGTGCATCCAGCCCCGCGTAGGTGTGAAGGGGCCGTCCGTTCCGCGGTGAGAGAAAGCCTCGCGGGGGTGGTTCGGAAATTTCGCGTGGCCTCCGGCTCGCCGTGCCTCCGTGGAGGAGGCTTCTTCGACGACGGGTACAGCTACAGGGGGCGCTGGGGTCCTCCATGGCCGCACCTCCGTCGGGGCGGGTCGCATATGCCCTCGCTGTTGCTCCTTATCTTTCCTCTCCGCTGGGAAAGGTTTCACATCGCCTTTTCACCTTTGGATCTCGCTGCCTCGCTCCCCTCCTCACATTGGATCTCGCTGACTGCCGCTCCCACCGCCGATTCGGGAGTCTACCACCACCGCGACGCCCGCCGGTCTGGAGCAATGGCACCTTACGGATCCGTCGCTGGTTGAGGTATGCGGTGCTTCGACCTCGGAACCCTCTACTCCATTCTTCGGCCTGTTTCGATCCGAACGATTGACCGTCGGCTTCTTTCCTCTGCAGGTCTCTTAGGTTGGATCCAGCTTGGCCTCCTCACATTGGATCTCGCTGACCGCCGCTCCCACCGCCGATTCGGGAGTCTATCACCGCCGTGACGCCCGCCGGTCTGGAGCAATGGCCCCGCACGGATCCGACGCTGGTTAAGGTATGCGGTGCTTGGACCTTGGATTCCCCCTTTACTCCATTCTTCTGCCTGTTTTCTGTTCTACCTATTCTTATGTTGGATCCAAACGATTTATCGTGTGCTTCTTTCCTCTGCAGGTCTCGCTGTCATCTGCTCAGGTTGGATCCAGCTTGACTGTAGGAAGCTCGGTTTCAGGTGCGTCTGGATAATATTCTGTTATTGGTTGTTGATTGGGTTCTACCACTGGAAATATTGTATTCAGTTTGGTTTTTTCATGCCTTTGTGTTGATGGCATGAAGTTCCCATGCAAGTTCTCTTTAATTTAAAACAATAGATGAATGTATGTTGCATGCTGAACAAAATGCTTTTAGTTCATGTGTGTCTCCTAAACTGAAGTGTGGTTCAGGTGCTCCATGGTTTCTTTGTTGATTTCATAACTGCCATGTAATATCATTAAACATTTATTATTAAATTGAAAGCTTAGGCTCATCTCTCTTTTCTATACTTAGGAAGATCTTTGTCATGACTTCTACATTCTATTTTAGGGGCATGAGCATTCAAGTTATATACCTTTTAAATCAGTCAATCCTAACGCATATTATCGCCCACTGCTACCTCTATATTTTATTGTAAGATGTTTTACAAAGCTAAGATAGGTCTCTAAAAAGTCTTATAATTCTGTACGGAGGGAGTAGTAGTTACTTACCATCATACCGTTTTACCAATTGATTACCATTGTCAAAGAATAGATTGTTAAGGTATGCGGTGCTTGGACCTTGGATTCCCCCTTTACTCCATTCTTTGCCTGTTTTCTGTTCTACCTATTCTTATGTTGGATCCGAGCGATTGACCGTGGGCTTCTTTCCTCTGCAGGTCTCGCTGTCATCTGCTCAAGTTGGATCCAGCTTGACTGTAGGAAGCTCGGTTTCAGGTGCGGCTGGATAATATTCTGTTCTTCGTTGTCGATTGGGTTCTACCACTGGAAATATTGTATTCAGTTTGGTTTTTTCATGCCTTTCTGTTGATGGCATGAAGTTCCCATGCAAGTTCTCTTTAATTTAAAACAATAGATGAATGTATGTTGCATGCTAAACAAAATGCTTTTACTTCAGGTTTGTCTCCTAAACTGAAGTGTGGTGTAGGTGATCCATGGTTTCTTTGTTGACATGTCTTACCTATGATTTAGTGTTATGCCAGAAATAACCGTTACTATAATGTTTTAACTCTGGATTCAAGCTTTCTAATAGATCTGGTGGCAGGCTAACAAATTGCATCCCTCATATTTTGGCTTTTCATGCATTTACACATGCTTTCCAACCTTTTTTATGGAATGTGAGAATGTTGTTGAAGTAAAATCATGTAGCCCGACTGAGGTTTACTTGGGTCCCTTAAATAAAATTACGTCCCAAAGAGACTTTTTTTCACAACTGGCATGTAATATCATTAAACATTTATTATTAAATTGAAAGCTTAGGCTCATCTCTCTTTTCTATACTTAGGAAGATCTTTGTCATGACTTCTACATCGAATTTTAGGGGCATGAACATTCAAGTTATATACCTTTTAAATCAGTCAATCCTAACGCATATTATCGCCCACTGCTACCTCTATATTTTATTGTAAGATGTTTTACAAAGCTAAGATAGGTCTCTAAAAAGTCTTCTAATTCTGTACGGAGGGAGTAGTAGTTACTTACCATCATACCGTTTTACCAATTGATTACCATTGTCAAAGAATAGATTGTTAACAAGTTCATCTCCTCTTTTTATGCCCTTGGAGATGCCCACTTTTTATCGTCACTTGTATTTTTAGGTCTGTACAAGTTGGTACTGAGTTATTTGAAGAGGTGTTGCATGTTTATACCGATATGTAAAAATAAACAGTTGTGATAGGAATTAACCAAACCTATTCTCTCATCTTTATTACTGAAATTAATTTTGCTTACTTTAGCTTTTTAGGCTGCACTCTCTAGGTATTTCTGGGTTTTACATGCGGAGATGCAGGTTCTAGGTGCTTGGTTATCGATTGGCTATGCTTAGAGGTAGATTGACGACTCTCTTTTTTTAGGCTGCAGTCTATAGGTTTTTAGGTTGTACATGTGTAAATGCGGTTTCTAGGTTTCTTGGGCTGTTCGTGTGTACATGCAGTTTTTATGTTTTTTAGGCTATTCATGTGTACGTGCAGCTTCTAGGTTTATAGTAGCGATTAGGTAGAGTTGGTTGTGCTTTATTCTTATGCAGTTCATGTCTCTGTTTCCACAGTCCTTACTCTTATTTGGTCGCAAACCAATTTGTAGAGTCTGTGTATGCAATGCCTCTAGGAATATCTCAATAAATATGAAGCTATTTTGTATGTCTCAAATTTGAGCTGATATTATGCTTTTTCTATCCCTGTTATTCATGTTCAGTGTATAGGCCTAATGATTTTTTTATTAGGGAAGGTTTTCAGAAGCTGCATATCACGGTTGGTTGGTGTTACAGCCTGTCTAGAGCAATCTGTCAGGTAGTGGCCTTCCCCTTTAACTGTTTGTTATTTACTTTTTCTGCATGTGTGAGGATATATGCATGTGCATGTTGTCTGATGTGGGAGTATCTAATGATTTTACTTGCCTGGGTGTTCCCTGTTATTCATGGTCAGTGTATCGGCCTAATGATTTCCATGGGAAAGTACTTTTAGATAGTTCTCAGCTCTTTAGCTCTCTTTGCCATTTTACCTTTGAATTTACCTGGACTTGTTTACATTCAGAATGTATTTGGGTAGGAGATTCACTCAGAAATTGTTCAATGTCTGTGTCTAAAATTATTTTTTTCTCTGCACTTAAGATTTGCTGTTTGTAGGCAGTAACTGTTTGGAGAATGGTTTTGTATTGGTGATGATGATATAGATTGATATTTGTAGACATACTCATTGATTGGCTCAAAAAATAGAGAATGCAATGGCCTGTTTTTTTTCGAATGCTATTAATATTTCTTCTGGCTACAAACTTCTTCTGGAATCAATTAAGTAGTCTGGATAGCTCTAACTGTTTATTTCTATTCCTGAAAGAATATTGGTTTAGGTACTTCTGGGTCTACTTGATTTGTTTCTTGCCATTGTTTTTGTGTTTTGTTTATTTGATCAGAGTATTCCTATTCTTTCCCGAGGCCTTGCTGTCCATGCTTACAAGTAGATGTAGTTGTTGCTTACTAATGCCAGTAGTCAATGCTTCATTTTTTGTTGGCTTTGTTTCTATGTTCTGTTTAGCTGATTAGAGGCAGGTGTAGTTTCTATGTGCACGAGTGTTGCTTCTTGCTAGGCTTACATGGTTAGCTTTGTTTCTGTGTTTTGTTTAGCTGATTAGAGGCGGCTGTAGTATCTATGTGCAGTTGTGTTGTTTCTTGCTAGGCTTACATGCTTTTTCTCATTCTGCAGGTGTGTTGTCTTGGATTCTTGCTGTTTGTCTATTCTGTGTGAGACTTACCACACTGGTCAGCAGGTTAGTACACAAGCTCTTAGCTTGGATCCAGCTTGCCCTCACATTAAATCTTTTGGCTGTCTTGCTGTAGTTTAGCATCTATCCCTTCTGTCCATGCCTACATGTAGTTTAGCATCTATCCCTTCTGTACATCATCTATCCCTTCTGTACATGCGTACATGTAGTTTACCTAATCTTCAGGTTCAGTTAACAAGTTACTCAGTCACTATATACTCAATAAAACTGTTGGCCCATTGAATAAATTTTCTTTGATTTGATTCTCTTCCTATTCTGTGTTAATTTACGTTTTTTTGGATGGTGTGAAAATGAAATCCACCTAAGCTTATTCTGTATGTTGATATGTAAATATATGAACCTCGATGTCGTATTACTTGCGTGAGATTCTGATGATTTCAACAATTCTTAGGTAGTTCTGGTTTCCATGGGAAAGTCCTTTTAGATAGTTCTCAGCTCTTTACCTCTCTTTGCCATTTTACCTTTGAATTTACCTGGACTTGTTTACATTCAGAATGTATTTGGGTAGGATATTCACTCAGAAATTGTTCAATGTCTATGTCTAAAATTATTTTTTTCTCTGCACTTAAGATTTGCTGTTTGTAGGCAGTAACTGTTTGGAGAATGGTTTTGTATTGGTGATGATGATATAGATTGATATTTGTAGACATACTCATTGATTGGCTCAAAAAATAGAGAATGCAATGGCCTGTTTTTTTTCGAATGCTATTAATATTGTTCTTCTGGCTACAAACTTCTTCTGGAATCAATTAAGTAGTCTGGATAGCTGTAACTGCTTATTTCTATTCCTGCAAAAAATATTGGTTTAGGTACTTCTGGGTCTACTTGATTTCTTTCTTGCCATTGTTTTTGTGTTTTGTCTATTTGATCAGAGTATTCCTATTCTTTCCCGAGGCCTTGCTGTCCATGCTTACAAGTAGATGTAGTTGTTGCTTACTAATGCCAGTAGTCAATACTTGATTTTTTGTTGGCTTTGTTTCTGTGTTCTGTTTAGCTGATTAGAGGCAGGTGTAGTTTCTATGTGCACGAGTGTTGCTTCTTCCTAGGCTTACATGGTTAGCTTTGTTTCTGTGAGGATATATGCATGTGCATGTTGTCTGATGTGGGAGTATCTAATGATTTTACCTGCCTGGGTGTTCCCTGTTATTCATGGTCAGTGTATCGGCCTAATGATTTCTTTTACCAGGGAAGGTTTTCAGAAGCTGCATATCCTTGCTTGGTGTTAGTCTGTCTGGAGCAATCTGTCAGGTACTGGCCTTACCCTCTAACTGTTCATTGTTTAGTTTTTTTACATCTCTGAGTATACATGCTTGTGCATGTTGTCTGATGTGGGAGTATCTAATGATTTTACTTGCCTGGGTGTTTTTATTTTGGTGTTGGGTAATTGTAGCTTGTGTTTACGACAGGATGTTCGTTGTCTATTCGTCTTACCTGCATTTGTTGGACATTGTTGCGTCTCGATGTGGACTTCCCTTCCATTCGTGTGTGAGCGAGGTGTCTGATGATGGTGATGTCCTAGGAGGGGTTGAGCTTGAGGTCCCTACGGCTAACCATACCACTGTGCTTCAGCGTCGCTTCTTCTGGGCGTGTGCCTCTGCTGGTCTACCGTGCCCCCACAATCAGGCCGCTTTCCAAGCCCTTTCTTTTCTTCAGGATTTCTATGGGTTTGTAATCTGCGATTACAATTATCAGGGTATGTTGGCGTATAGGGAGTTAGCTCGGTCGACTATTGTTTTTGCTGCTTCCATTATTCGAACTGCTGGTTTTAACCGTGCTGGTTCCATCAGTTCTATTATTGATGTAAATGCTGCTGCCCAATGGCAGATATTGTATACACAGCTGATTTCTTCAGCATGTCGGATTTAGTATGGGTTGGCATTTCTGCTCACATCAAGTTGTAGCTTTATGAGGTATGGCCTTGCGTGTCACTATATGACTATTATTGGATTTATTTTCTTATGGCTAACGTTCTGTACTGAGGCTCTGCCTTTGGGGCTTTTACGGTTTCCTGCCTCTCTTCTTTGTTTTCGATCGCTTATTTATTTTTTATTCGTACCCAGTTCCTTGCATCCCGTTAAGGATGGGTTGCTGCTGTTGGATGATTGGCTGACCTGAAATTTTGTCCTGGTACAAAATGTTTTCATTTATCTAGGTCTTCTGTCTATTTGTTTCCCTACAACTCAAACTTTTGTTGGGTTGCTGCTGTTGGCTCATTGTCTGACCTGAATTTTGGTCCTGCTATAAAATGTGTTTGGCTAACTAGGTCGGCTATCTGTTTGTTTCACTATAACTCAAACTTTTATCCTTTCCTCCGTAGTTTGTGGGATTGGATCTTGGTTGCTTTCCATTCTGGTGTACCGGTTTCTGTTTTCACAAAGCTTATGTCTGAAATCTCCATGCTGAATTGTTTGTATCTGCTCTTAATAATATATACTATATGTCCTGTTAGGTCCCTTTAGGTATGCAGCTGTAAATTCCTCCTCATAGAGTCTCTTTCTTTCTGTTCCATGGCTAATGCTTAACTGCTGATTGTACTGTTTGCTATCTTTAGTACAAATGGGGCATGCTTTGCATCAAACGTGTTGTTCATAATCTTATGCCTCCACGGCGTCGTCCTTCCCGTGTGGTGGGTACTGCCCGATCCGTTCCACGACGGTCTATCTTGGCGCCAGTTTATAAGAGAAAAAGTATGCCTGTCGATACTTAGTTTACCTGCGTCCAAAATCTTATTTAGTGCACCTGCTTACAAGTGTTATATCCTATACTTTGTTCGTTACAATAATAGGTGACAACTGGTTGCCGCTGTTGAGCTCTACCGTCACTGTTTTTAATCGTAAAAAATGCAGATTCATGCTTAATCTGCTCCGATCTGGTTACGCAGGTGCATCCAGTGTACCTTGTGCTTTCGTGCCTCTCTTCCAACCTTTTTTTTTGTCTTGCGTGCTTATTCAGCGTTACATGTTTCCGTATAGAGCCTGTTGTCCATGCCCCTTTGCCTGATGACTGGACAGGTTTTTCTGCCGCATTTGCTGAAATCTTAAAAGGTATTGTTAGGTTCTCCTTCCGTGGCGTCCGTTTACCCCGTTGTCCTACCTTTTCTTTTACCCATCTTTTTAACTTGGTTTCCCACGGTGTGTCTGTATAGCGTCTTATCCAGGCCGTTCTTACCATGGCGCTCCTGTATATAAGTGTTCTCATTGTCAAGCCATCTTCTGGTGGGAGGAGAGGGTGAAGTGTGCGACTTCGGTGAAGAATCGGCGGGTTGTATACAACCTTTGCTGCAAGGCTGGCAAAGTTCACGTTCCTGATTTTGTTGCGCCCCCACCTGTATTGGCTGACCTTTTGCATTTCGATGGTGACCGCCGTACAAAAAAGTTTATATCCAAAATCAGACTTTACAACTGCTTGTTTGCCTTTACATCAATGGGAGCAACTATAGATCGGTCTGTCACTAATTCGCGTGGTCCTCCGATTTTCAAAATATGTGGGGCTGTCCATCACCGTATGGGTTCTCTCGTGCGTAAGGAGGGCAAACCTAAATTTGTTGAACTATACATTTATGACACCACTAATGAAGTCAGGAATAGAATTAATGCTTTGAACAAGGATGATAAGCATGGGAGTGATTTAGATCCTGAAATTGTAGCTGCCTTGATACAAATGCTCAATATTTCTAATCCTTTGGTCCAGACATATAGGATGGCAAAAGAACGCTTAGAGGGTAATGAAGATGAGCATGTGGCTATTCGCATCATTGCCCCGTCTCCCGGTGATGGTCCTCAGTTTAGTTTGCCCACGACTTCTGAATTAGCTGCCTTGGTTGTCGGTGATTTCACTGTTGACACGCCATCCCGTGATATAGTTGTTGACAATAAGAATGATGGCTTGCAGCAAATATCTTTTTTGCACCTTGCTTTCATGCCTCTCCAATATCCTTTGTTATTTCCATATGCTGAGAGGGGGTTCCAGCTCAATGTTCCACATGTTGGTTCTCCGACAGTGGCACGTAAAAAGATGACAATGCAAGAGTACTACTGTTTTGTTTGTCATTACCGACCAGACCGCCCAAATCCATATCTTTGTTATGGGCTACTTTCTTCTCAGGCTGTTGTTGATTCAAGGGCGTGCATTGATGAAAATCGATTATGGTATATTCTTAAGCATCAAGATGATCTTAGATCTGAACACATTCAGGGTATCACTGATGCTATTGGAGAGGGATGTGTAGATGGTAGTGATATTGGAAAACGAACTATCTTGCCTTCAAGTCATACCGGCGGCCGTCGTTACTTTGTGGAGAATTTTCAGGATGGTCTTGCCATTTGTCGGGTCCATAGTGCTCCTGATCTGTTTTCTACTTTTACGTGCAACCCAAAGTGGCCTGAAATTACTGAGGCGCTGCTGCTAGAGCCTGGCCAATACCCATCAGATAGGGCTGATATCATTGTTAGGGTCTATGGGCTCAAGCTTGCCGAGTATATAGATGATATTAGAGCTGGTCGTATCTTTGGGCCTGTAAAGGCTGGTACTATTTCTTTTCTCTACATTGCGTTTCACCATATGCTCATGTTGTTCAGTCTCAGTTTATATGTCACTTATATGATCTGTATTGTTTTCTGCAGTTCTGTATACTGTTGAGTTCCAGAAGCGAGGTCTGCCGCACGCTCATATCCTTATTTGGCAAGACGCAGACAAAGATCGTCAGGTTAGTGCAGCATTGATCGATTCCTACATTTCTGCTGAAATTCCAGACCCTCTTGTGGATCCTTTAGGCTATGTTTTGGTTTCTGAATTTATGATGCATGGACCCTGTGGTAAACTAAATGATAAGTGTGTTTGCATGAAAGATGGTGAGGTTCAAAACATTATCCAAAATTGTTCCAGACTGAAACAACTATTGATGAGAATGGCTTCGCCCTCTATAGACGTCCTGATAATGGTCGTTTCATTTATAAAAATGGGAAAAAACTTAACAATCAATGGGTTGTTCCCTATAACATGACTTTGCTTAAGAAATATCAGGCCCACATTAATGTAGAATGGTGTAATAAGACACAGGTCATGAAATATCTTTTTAAATATGTGACTAAAGGACCTGATTATTCTAAGGTTCTGCTTGAGAGAATCAAGGGTAAAGGGGTAACTGGGGAGGTGAAAAACATGTGCGGTAGACGAGGTAGCTGAATACATACAGTGTAGATACATATGCGAATATGATGCACTTTGGCGTGTTTTTGGATACAGTATTCACACAAAGTATCCTGCTGTTGAAAGATTGACAGTCCATTTACCTGATAAAAATACTATTAGGTTTCGTGCTGGTGCAGTACTGACACAGATTATTGACACTGCTTTCTTGAGAAAAACTATGTTGACCGAATGGTTTGTAGCAAATCAGACTTTCCCAAATGCTCGAACTCTAACCTACTGTGACTTTCCCACAAGGTGGACATGGGATTCCCAGAGTAGATCTTGGCATGAGAGAGGAGGTGGTGAAAAGATAGGTCGTGTTTACTATGTGCAGCCTACCAGCGGTGAGCTGTACTACTTGCGATCACTGTTGATGATTGTTAAGGGTGCCACTTCCTATGCTGATCTAAGATCATTTGAGGGTCATACTTACCTTACCTTCAAAGAGGCGTGTGCCGCTCGGGGTCTGTTGGGTGATGATACTGAGTGGTACCGAGCTTTTGACGAAGCTTTGGTTTGGGGCTTTGCTCCACGTCTACGTCAGTTATTTGTGATTATGCTTATAAATTGTAGGGTCAAAAGTGAGAAGGAGTTCTTTAATCGGTATTGGCTTGAACTTGCTGATGATATCCAATATGTATTAGGAAGGCTCGCCGTGACAAAACTTTTGTGGTGCCAGTAGATCAACTTAAAGATATGCTATTGGATGAACTTGCTGATCTTTTCCTTCTAAATAGTTCCAAAATTACTAACTTTGATTTGCCTCCTAAATCGACATATGAAAACACATCTTATGACAATAGACTCCTACAAGAAGAGATGTCATACGATTCTGCCCAGCTTGCAGAACATGCTATCTTCTTATTTGCCAAGCTTAATGTTGATCAAACCTCTGCCTTCAAAGAAATTGTTGCAACTGTTCTAGACAAAAAACCTGCTTTCTTCTTTGTTTCTGGATCTGGTGGGACTGGAAAAACCTTTTTATGGACTGCAATAGTGTCTTTTCTTCGCGGTGAACGAAAAATTGTCCTTACTGTTGCCTCCTCGGGTGTTGCGTCTCTTCTGCTTCCTGGTGGAAGAACCGCTCATTCACGTTTCAGAATACCGATTCCAATTGACGAGACTTCCTTTTGTGACATTAAAAGAGGTACCAATTTGAGTAGTCTTATTCAGGAAACCTCTCTTATAATCTGGGATGAAGCACTCATGGCAGACAGAAAGTGTCTAGAGTCTTTGGATAGAACCTTGCGTGATATTATGTCTGTTACTGATCGGTTACTTGCTGACATACCGTTTGGTGGCATAGTTGTTGTTTTAGGTGGGGATCTTAGACAGATTCTACCCGTCATTGAGGGTGGTACCCGTCAGCAAATAGTTGCCGCAACCATCACTAACTCGTCGCTGTGGCAGCAAGTGACGTTTCTGGAATTGACAGAAAACATGAGATTGTCGATGCCAGGTGCGTCTGCTTCGGTACAACAAGAGGTGGCATTGTTTAGCGATTGGGTGCTAGAACTTGGCGAAGGAAAACTTCCAATGACTGTAAGAGATGGTGAGGTTATCCCAACTTGGATTCAGATTCCAAATGACCTGCTGATACAGACCGACAAGAATAAGGTCGAGGCCATTGTCTTGTCCACCTATGTTGATTTTGGTAATAACTATTCCGACAGTACATACTTACAGAGCGAGCAATCCTAGCCCCAACTAATGAAATCGCCGATATTGTTAACTCCTTTGTGCTCTCTATGGTGCCTACACAAGCTAGGGAGTACTTCAGTGCAGACTCAATAGATGCTTCGCCTGACGCTGTTCAGGAGGCGGATGTTTTCTATCCTCCTGAATTTCTGAATGTACAGTCTGTTGTCAATTTTCCTGAGCATAAAATTGTTTTGAAAAAAGGTGCCCCAATCATGCTTCTTAGGAACCTGAGCCAGTCCACTGGCATGTGCAATGGAACACGCCTAATTATCACGGAACTTGCGGATCGTGTTATCCAGGCTGTTATTATTACTGGTTCTCATGTAGGCCATACTGTCTATATTCCTAGAATCGAACTAACAGCCAAGAAAACCAAATGGCCGTTTGTTCTTCAGCGGCGCCAATTTCCTATTCGACTCTGTTATGCTATGACCATAAATAAAAGCCAAGGACAAACTTTGACTTATGTTGGCTTATATTTAAAGCAACCTGTCTTCTCACATGGACAATTATATGTTGCTGTGTCCCGTGTAAAATCTAGGCATTCCCTGAAAATACTCATTGAGAACACTGATGGCACATGTAGTTCGGAGACCCAGAATATTGTTTATCCTGAGGTCTTTCGGACCGACAGGTCCGCTTGACGATCTACCATTACCCTCTTTTGGACAATGTATTTTGCGGTGTTTTGTGCACACCTAAATAGATGCTGATACAGTTGGTCAGTTAAATATATGCTAATAGAGTTGATTAGTTAAGATTTTGTCCTATGTGTTAATTCCCTCCAGAGTATCATACCAGTCAGTACTTTTTTACTGCTTTTGTTCGTTTGAAATTAAATCTACTTCATTTATCTAGCCTTTTGTTATTCTGTCTACATTTCCCACTCTCTGTTGGCCGATTTGTTGCTGTTTACCCGTCATTTAATCGGTGTTCAATCTTTTGTGGTACTTACCTTGCTACTTTATATTTTTTTTCACCAACCATTCATATCTTGCTTATTCAGTCATACCATCATTTTTTTGTGTAGCCAGATGCCGATCAGTACACTTGCTGAGGTCAACAGGACCAGCAAATACTGGAATATTTGTGTGTATGTGTCACGCCTCTGGCACCACCGTGGTGCCACTGACAATGGGCCTATCAAACATACTGATATGGTGTTGATTGATAAACAGGTTAGTTACTTAGGATGTTGATTTACACTTCCCTGACGTGCTTCTACCTTGCCATGCAGTACTCACTCATTCTGCTGCTCTTTGTCACATGTAGGGAAATCACATGTATGGAGAGATTCCAACTGACTGTTGAAAAGTATATGGACATGATTCAAGAAGGATTAGTCTATGACCTTGGTAGGTTCATGGTTTATCCAAAGAAGACCCATTTCAGGGCAGTTGAGGGTCCATGGATGATCAAGTTTGGTCGGTACACAAGTGTACAAGAAAAGTTTCATGTTCAGGAGGAGTTCCCATTTTGCACCTTCTCTTTGTCTCCCATCACCGAGCTCACAAACCCTAATGACATGCCTATTCGGTTCACAGGTAATTCTATGCTTTCCTTCATGTGCTCTCATGTGCTATCTTTAAACCTATTCTGATTTGAAATCGGTCCTTATTACTATCATGACTCTTCAATGTGATACCTTCTAGCTTCTTTTTCTTTTTGTTATTTTTTCCCTTTCTTACAGACAATGTGTACTGAGCCACTATGGTATCTGCATGTAGAGGACTATTTATCTTTATTTTCTGCTTATGCAGATGTGGCTGGTGTAATCACGGGTGTATCACCCGCTACCCAATACCATTCTGCCAACCGCACAGATCCCTCGACTAAAAGGATCATATACCTGTCTGATGTTTCGTATGTATCATTCTTGCGGTTCCTTTTTTTTGCAATCTATTTCGTCATAATTTTAGTATTTTCTCTTCGCTGATTTGGGTCTTCGTTGCTAGAAGTGGGCATCAGATCAGTATTGTTTTATGGGGTGAACGCGCAATAGCATTCGAGGGTGACTGGGTTCTTGAAACTAGCAAGAAGAGTCCTGTGATAGCCATCTTTGTTGGTTGTCTGGTGAAGAATTATGACGGTCGGTGCACCAACTTATCCTCTTTGATCTCATCATTCGTTGCTTTACTGTTTACAACCTAATAAGATGTCATTACTCCTCCTTTATAGGTCGTAGAGGACTAAGTGGCAACGCTTCATGCCGTTGGTACATTAATGAAGATCTCCCAGAGATAAATGCAATACACGCAAGGTTGGTTCATACACATTTGCATACTTGGATACTCTGATGGTGTTTATGTGCTTTCCACACATTTCTTACTCTGTGGGTACTTTCTTTGTTCCTAGATTGAAAGACAAAATTCCTGAGATAGAACCCATCTCACTTCCAAACCAGACAGCTGCTGAGATAAGTGCCCAGGTTGACCTTGAAACAAAAACTTTGGGTGAACTCATAGACCTCGACATCTGTCAACATGAGGTATGCTCCAACACACATCTGTGTTATAATGTTTATTATAGTTGATTCCCATTATTTGTGTGTTCTCGCAGGCTAACCCTTCTGTTTTTTTTTCAAGCATACCAAGTTCTTCTGCACTGCCACAGTCCTAAGGCTTAGTCCTTCACAGAGGTGGTGGTTCTTCTCTTGCAACTCATGTCATAAATCAGCTATTCCATATGGGGCAGCATATAGGTGCTCTGATCAAGGATGCACCGATGTTAAAGCAACACCTAGGTAAATTCAGTCGAATTTTCATTTCAATCACAGGTTTCCATCACAAGTTTTCCTCAGGGTAACTAATGCTTTCTCCTCTGGTTGACAGGTATAGACTTTGCTACATTGGTGGTGATGGTCAGGATGAGATTGAGTTTGTCTTCTTTGATCGAATGGGCAAAGAAATCCTTGGCAAGCCACTCATCAGCATCTTACGTGCTGGCCACTCAAGTAACACCCCTTTGGAAGATATTGTGAATTCCATGAGGGGAGATGGATCAATTCCAAAGGAGTTAGCTGCTGTTGTTTCAACCAAGTATAGATTTGTGGTGCAAGTGACTTCTAAGAGCTTTGAATCGGAATCTAGCAAACCATCCTACCAAGTGCATAGGATCGATACAGACTTTGGGAAGCAGACGCATTCCTCTGCTCTGCAACACAAACCTGCGCTAGGAATTGCATCCTCAAGCAAGTCTCCTCTAATGCTTGGGTCATCAGCTGGAGGAACCAGTGCTTCTACGCTGGATGCTCCGCGGGCTTCACATGACTCAGGCGACACAAATGTGAGTTACGAGTTATCTTTGTCATACAGATAGGTCTTCATTCATGGACAGTAGTCAATACTTGATTTTTTTATTTACCTTTCTTTGTGTGTTTTGTCTAGCTTACTAGATCACTTTTATTCTTTGCTGGTTATTGGTATAGTTTTTGACTGTATGTGTTGCAGATGTGTTCTTTCTTGCACGGCTACTTTTAGTTCTGTTACGCAAAAATAATAACAATTGCATATCAGTTATTCTGTTACGCATTATTATATTGTTGAAGCCATCTAGAGTTTGTGAAATAAATAAATTGTCACATCAATATCATGCTAAATAAAAAATCAAAACTGAGCTTCAGTATATAGCCTCATACATGTTTTAGTTTTTTTACCAACTATCTCAGACTTCATATTTTTTATTAAATAGAAATAGTTGGTTTCTGATTAGTTATAATATAAACACATTTGTTACTTATTAGTTGCTGACATTACCTTATTGCACCAGTCTGCCAAGATTCCAATTGGTGAGTTGACCCCTACTTCCGTTAACAAGCTTCCAAATCTAAGGTACTTACAACAGCTCCTGTACTTCATCACTATGTTTTAGCCCGCTATTTCCTAATAAATTCTCCTGCCTCACATGTACAGGAACAAAACTGTTCCAGCTACTTCAGCTGTGCGCAAGGCTTTACTTCAAGGAGATGGCAATGAAGATCATACTGGACAGGTAATTCGATGGCTCTTACTCCACTTAGCTTATTTACAAGGATTGAGCTAATTGAACACATAGCCCCTGTTAGCAATAACTAAGGTAGCAGAATATATTATCATGTAATCAACTACAAATTTATGCATTCTACGTTCAGAATATTTCCTTCCAGTAATTTAGCTTCCCCCCGTTAAACCATCTTCTGATTTTCCCCTCTTATATGTTTAGTTTACGGATAGTACTATTGCTATACGATAGCTACTTTCATCATATATTGGACATATTAATCATTCTACACTTCAATACCATTTTACAGGATATTCTGATTGGCTCTCAAGCAGTTACAACCCTTACAATTGATGGATCAGCTGTGGAGGATCCTTTACCATCTAAAGATCCTGCTGTTCCTGATATGGGCTCTCAGATTATCAAGAAATTAGAAATAGCTTCAGGAAAACTGGAGGCTTCGCCCGCTGGTAAAACAACAAGTGTGGCAGCTCCAGAAAATAAAGATCTTCAGGAGGAATTGTCATCCCAGGGCTCTGAGACTGTGCCTACAACAACATCAACTCTTGAACCTTCCCCTGATAAGAGGTTTGTTTACCCTGATCTCAAGTAACCTTATTTCTATTTTGGGTATCTAATATCCTTTCTATCCATGTTCAAATGTGACATCTTCTCTCTTTATTCTAGGCACAAGGCAGCGAAAAGTGGAAGTGGTGGTGTGGCAAAGAAAAACAAACCCTAGGTCTCCAGAAATGCTACTGCTTAAGGTCTGCCCTAAACATACTTTTTGTTGTTTCAGTCCACTCAAACCAAATTATCTCTTAATTCTGAACTTGGTTCGTGCAGGACAAGCTTATTTTGCATGTACATAGTCTATGCCTGTGACTGCCCCCGGCAAGGCGTTCTTGGTGATATTTTGGTTCCACCGTCGTCCAGGTCTTGGTTGCAATACGTCTCATTTGTTAACGTTGTTGAGACTAGCAGCCTCTTCCTGTTGGAAACTTTAACGGTTACATGAAACTTATTAGGTATTTGGGATCATGTCTCCCTATCCACTTCAGATCGTTAGACTGATCATTACTACTGCTTTCATACGTGTGCACTTAGATGTGACTCTTCTGGAGCCATCTTATGTTAAGTCAGTGTGGTATGAATCTCTAAAGTATTCCATTCTGAAATTCAGCAGTGTTGTGATCCATTTGTTTCTGTATATGCTGCAGTGTTGTGATCCATTTGTTTCTGTATATGCTTCGTTCTCCAATTAAATTTGTGTGTTCTTCTGCTCAGCTCTTTCATGTGCAGCTTCACTGGGAATGAATTAGTTATTTTCTGACTGCCTATTCCGTGGAACTGGATCTTTCCTTTCATCGTCTATGTTGTGTTATTTCGTCTAATCAGAACCACGAGATTGATGCCATTGTTCTAAATGGTGTTGTGCAGTACCATAGTTTGCCCCTTTCATTTATTTGTTCTACAGGCTTCTTTCAGCACTCATAATTAGGTTCTCAGGTGATACTGATTTACACAGAATATTAGGCAGATTAATTATTACGGTCTGTATTCTGTATGGAAGATCATTTTTTGGTCTTGCCTTTTATCATAGATTTTGTACAGATGTAGCCTTATGTTATAACTTTTTTTTCTTCTTTCAGCGTGGATGTTGTCTGCATATATAGTTAAACTAATTATGAAGTTGGTTACGCTATGATAAAAGATGTTGTGAACTCCAGGCATTTACAGTTGAGGGACTGTTGCTTCTTTTTTATTCACAACAAAATACATTCTTATACACCAAACATTATATATTACTTTCTTCATATACAGTGGGCTTGACGTGCCTTTTTTTTCTTCGATTGACATTCGATTTAGCACATGTTACAGCCCAAAGAATGACGCACAGGCCCATGTAAGAATAGGGCACCAAAATGCATCGATATATATACTACGCCTCTGTTTTTTTTTTTTTTTTTATACAATTTCTGGATATATTAATCAGGAAATACAAAGTTACAAGTAATATCCAGAAACATCTCAGCTGTTCTACACTTTACAGAGAGGACCCTAGAAAATTCGAAATTACACCCAGGTCCCTGGGACCAACTCTGCCTCGTCGCTTCCGCCACCGCTCTATCCGCCGCCGTCGCACCACCAGGGATGGAACCAGAGACGACGAGAGCCGCAGCTAAATCGCCGGGATGAACCTGTAGAGGCCAGCGCCTCGTTGAAATCGCCGCATCAGCCAACCGCCGCGAACGACGGGATCTTAACTCTGATGATACCACATCGGCGGGGGCAACGCCCCGATTCAGCCCGACTGTCAGGCCGCTATCTCCGGCCAGAGCCGTCGTGCAGACCCGCAAGCAATCCACGAAGAACAGCTGCAAGCACGGCCTCCTCTGCACAATAAACCTCGAACATCTCCCCCCAACTCCCTCGCCACCGAGGCCGGCCAAGAAGGAGGAAGAAAATCGAGACTCACCGAAGAGAAGACCACAGCGCTTGATGAAGGAGCTTGCTCCACGCGTCCCCTGCTTCAACTTCCACCATGGAAGCTTGCCGGAAACGCATCGCAGCCGCCATCTCGCGCCGCGCTTGAACGCGAAGACGAAGCAGCTCCAGATCCACTCCACCGGTCTTGAGGAAGAGAACCAGCAGCATCTCCTCTCCTCGCCGCCACGACCGGCCAGAGGAGAAATACAGCCCTCCCTCTCTTGATCTGCGAAGTAGAGGATACGGCAAGCGGCTTTATTGGGATGGCTCCGAGCATCTCCAACTCTGCTCAAGATCCTCCACGGATCTGGGAAGCAGAAGGGGAGAGACCCAGCTCCGGCGCCGCTGCGAGTCGCCGGAGATCCGCCGAGAAAAAGGAAGAAGAAAAAGAAGCGGGCATACGCCACGGAAACTCGCATAAAGCGAACAGCAAGCCTAAATCTAATCCTACTTCTACTATTCACAGCCCGTGCTACGCATCCTTCTCCACACCGACCGGCATCGCCGGCGGCGAGGCGAGAGGAGCGAGCCGGGGAGAAGAAAGGAAGCCCCGAGACGGCTCTCAAACAGAGGAGAGGAGGAGAGACCGAGGAGAAGGAGTACTACGCCTCTGTTAGATCCGGCAGACCGGCACCAGCACACCGAACCCTCATTCATTCATCTCTCCAGGTATTCCCCTCTCACCTTACTGTTTATAGAATCTCTCTTTCCTAGATCTGCTTCTCTACGATCTCTTCTTTAAAATTACTTCTTGATTCTTTCTCCATCACATGCCCCTTTCCAGGCTGTTCGGTCAAGGGAGAGAACTTTCATCCATACCCAGCGGCTTGAAGACAGGTATCTCACCGCCTCCGATCTTAAGTCTTTGCTCACCGTTGTACTATACACACCGATGTACCATGAGGATTAAGATGTTCGAAAAAATCTGTGTTTTACTATTACTTTTCTAAGTTACTATTAGACTTTCCATACAAAATGCACTTTTGATTAGACAATGCCAGATCTGAGAGCCGAGTGATATTAATACATCTGTTAGTCCTCCTAGAAAAGGATAACCACAATTGATTTGTTAAGCCAGAGTGTCGATTACTGCCATGTACCATGATACAATAGTCATGTGCACTAGCATTGAATAGTTTCCATTCCATTCATGACTGCTAGAAACTGTTTTAGAACATCTTTTACAGATACCCTGTGTCATGAAATCATTTACTGTAAACTCTTACAACTCAACCTACCAGGGGTATTAGCTTACAAGTGTTTAGTTTTCATGTTTCTCTGTTGCATCATTTGCTGATCATCTAATTGTCGGTTCTATAATAAGTTTCATGGTCTGTATCGTATCTACATATTAGAAATCTTAAGATGAGTACCTATATTCATTCACATTGCTATTATCCTTTGTAACTGTGAGCTGCCACATGATTGTTAATTCCATCATTATTCAGCATGGAGGTTGTCGAGGTTCCTACCACTGTGTTACTTGAAGAAATGCTGAAGAAGTTAGCTCTGCCCAACCCGAAGTACGAGACTTTTGCGTCCGGAAAAGCAAAACTGGTGGCCTTAGTCACATTCTATCCAGCAACTCGCTGTCTTCCTTTCACTTATGGAACCGTCTCACTGTCAAGCAGTCCTATGGACACCGTGGATGCAGCTAACAATGATGCGGCAAAGAAAGCTATCAACTACATGGAAAAGACTGGGAAAAAAAATCATGAAAGACTATACCTATGATCAGTTGCATAAAAAAGAACTGATTACAGAGAGTCACATCAACCAGATTATTGATAATAATAAGAAGAGTGCTGAGCTCATCAAGAAGAAAGATCAACAGATTAAACAGATTACTAAGTACTGGGACCATTTTATAGATGGTGTAAGCAACACAACTAACAAGGTCTATCAGATTGCAGAGGACGGATATTCAGTTGGTTCCTCTCAGTTAGACAATGACATCAACTCAACACTTTGGGAGGTACAGAAAGGTACAGCGCATCTTGACCAGCTTACAATTGAGTCAACGGATCTACTACGTAAAGTAGGCAAATATCCATATGACACTGATTCTGATTCAGGTGAGGCTGATCAGTTCCCAGGTTACTATCCAGATCCTTCCCCCTCACCACCACGCAACATGAAGAGCTACCTCGGTGATGAGATCATGTATGACAGCGATGAGCTGACCTCTATGAACAATCTCCACCTGTAGATCAGTCTTATGCCTCTCCATCAGCCTATCGTACCTGCCAGTTAGTGTTATATGTGTGTTGATGTGTACTTATTGAACTATTAGCTATGTTTCCGTGGTTCCGCTATCTATGTTTACCTATCTATGTGATAGTTCGGAATGTTGTAATGAAAAACATATCTATCCTTCAGACTTATGGGTGTAGATTTTGTGTAAGAGCAATTATGGGTGTACACTTTGTGTATGTAAGAGCAATGTGCTTTGCTCTAAAACTATAATGCCACTGCTATGTATATTAACTACTGTCTATTGTATTGTTTGGTACCAATCAGGCATCATTGTCAATTAAAATATTATAACCAAGTCTGTCTTCTTTTCTTTATACCCTTGGAAATGTCCACTTTTTTTATCAACAATTATATTTCAAAGTCTCTACAGATTGATACTAAGTTATTTAAGTATCCGTTGCATGTTTAGACTATCAGTGGCTCTGGTGATTTAATGATACCTTATACTCCCTCCGTCTCTTTATACAAGGCGTGTAAGGAGGTTTGCACGAAAATTAGCGTGGGCTAATTTGGACCCTTCTACCCCTGCCTCTATTGATTAGCGATGGAGGGTTGGAAGGAAACAAACGAAATTATAGCGATTTGATCGATTGCAGTAATAATGACGCGGATATGCGCTCCAGACCTGCCTCCCGCCAAGCAACAAGTGATTCCCGCCAGGAGCCTCGCCAGGAGCCTCGCGCCTTCATGGCCTTGCATGCGGTGGTGGGCTGACGAAATTTTTAAGAAAAAATTCACAAAATTGGAGGGAGAGATGAAAGGACGGGACCGGCACAATCTTCAAATTTTCAATTCGTTTTGGTTCCCTCCAGTCTACTCCTATATGAGCGCTCGGTTCCTTCCTTTCCTCACCTTTCAATTCCACCATTGCTTCGGCTGCAAATCATGGACGGGAGCACATGGGACGATTTTGAAGATTACAGTGGTCCAATCGTTGACCTTAACTACGACCTGGAGTGGGATGATAGCGATGAAGGTTAGTTTCTGTCGATTGATGCGTTACAGGTTTCTTCTCGTCTCAGCCTATCTCTAATTTTTCGGAGTATGTGTTGTGTGCAAACAGATGAAGGTTCTGAGGATGGAGAAGATCATGTGGAGGTACCCGGCCCTGAGGGCGGAGAAGAAAACAACCACATCGACGAAGAAGCTGCGGACGGTGCACACGGACGAGGACGTGGACTCGCTGGTCGCGGGCATGGCCGGAACGGCAGCCGCGGGCGCACACGCTTTGGCCTCGCCGGTCGAGGGCACGCTGCGCACGAGCATGATGGCTGTGGACGTGCTGGCCGTGCAAACGCCGGTCTTGGCGTAGCTGGACGTGGCCACGCCGGACGTGGTGATCCTGTCCGTGGCATTGCTGGACGTCGTGTACGTGGCCGTGGCCATGGTACGAGCGGCGTCTCCGGATATGGTGTTGCCGAACGTGTTCGTTGGAGGTTAGGCCTAGCTGGTCACGTCTGCTCCGGTCGCGGTCACCTTGGACGAGGCAGCGTCGAGCACGCCGACGTGGAGGATGGCAACGAGGACGCAGACATGGAGCATGGCAACGTGGATGGCCAAGATGATCAGGGCGACACCGAGCACGGCCACGACGATCAGGGCGACACCGAGCACGGCCACGATGATCAGGGCGACACCGAGCACGGCCACGGCGATCAGGCCAACAACCAGCATGCCGGTACGTCAATTCAATTTTGATGTTTTGGGAGTAGTCTTGTTGATTTAAGTTAGGTTCTGAGAGTAATGTCTTTTCTTGTGTTGACAGATCACAATCCAGTGTTTAGGACACGTACATGGCACACAGATGATGTAAAGAGGGATATATACGCCATGCTTTTGGTTAGGACCGGACGTCACATTTTGAAACGAGGAGTGTCAGCATCAGTGGCAGCGGACATGGGTGTTTCTCTGAGATGTGTACAGCGTGTGTGGGAAGAAGGCCACCGAGGCGGTGGGGTGAATGCCGTAGTTAACAAGAAGGTTAAGCGCTGTGGACGGAAGAGAATTGAAATCAATCCTGCTGATATCAAAGCCATTCCTCTGAAGAAAAGGACCACTCTACAGGACCTAGCAAATGAACTGAATGTTTCAAAAAGCACATTGCACAGGAGGTTTAAGGAAGGCAAATTTAAGCGCCACTCAAACGACATCAAGCCTATACTGACTGACGAGAATATGAGAGCCCGTGTTAGGTACTGCCTCAATATGTTGGATCCGACTAGCCTTCCTCGAGAGCCTACTTTTAGGGGTATGTACAATGTTGTTCATATCGATGAAAAATGGTTTTACTTGACTAGGAGAAGTCAGAAATATTATTTGGCTCTTGACGAAGCAAGGCCAAAGAGGGTGACTAGGAACAAGGCCTTTATTCCCAAAGTAATGTTCCTCACGGCGATTGCAAGACCCAGATTTGACCAACATGGGACATGCACATTTGATGGGAAGATTGGAATATTTGCCTTCGTTACAAAAGAGTATGCCAAGAGGAAGAGTAGGTACAGAGATGCAGGTACCTTGATCACAAAGGCAATGACATCAGTTAAGAAGGATGATAGCCGGGACTATCTTGTTAACATGGTCTTGCCTGCGATTAAACAGAATCTGGGTGTGTTCTGAATTTGTAATGTTGAAAACTTCATTCTGTTTCTTAACGTGAGTTTGTGAACACGGAGTAACTTGAATTTATACTCTTCTTACTCGTACATGAACTAGCTAGCTATAGCTAGCTACAAGTGCATTACTGTAGTCTACTTCGGCCAAATATAATCAAGCAGTACGTAATGCCAAAATCACACAGCCTTAATCAAACATAACTGAAGTTCGACTACTACATGAACAAATCAAAACACACGAATTTAGAAGCGCGAGCAAGTCCGACGGCGCTTGGTTAGCCATGGAGATGAGATGTGCCTTGGAGTTTCGGTAGCTTTCCAGGTTGGGGATGAATCAATTAGCAATCACACCGTACGTAAGGAAACTATCGCCAGAGTAATTTGCGGAGAGAAACGATCGGAAAGGCTGCATGCAGGCAGGGGTAGACTTGGAAGAAACATCACAAAAACTGCTTACGCGCCTTGTATTATGGGAAAAGCTACAGCTGCTTACACGCCTTATAAAAAGAGACGGAGGGAGTACATATTATAACCAGGGTGATATACTAAGTAGTGAGAACCATACGTTTTATCTTACAAAAATCACCATCACTCTGATTCATGGAGGCAAACAGAAATAAAAATTAGTATAAGTTGTTGTGTTAGATAGTTTACCCAGCGATCATACCTATGTTATGTCACTTTGGTACAAAATTTGAGACTACCACCCTGGTGATTTAATGATACCTTATACATATGCTATCATACCTATAAACCAATTTTCATCTTTTCTAAAATAGTAGTGTGATTTATGTGCTCGATCTATATATGTTACCCTGCAACCGACAACATACCTGCATGATTATGATATTATCATTCTATTTAGCCTATACTTATGTATATTTACCGGCTTCTTATAATCTGTATAAAATGTGTCAACTACGGGCAAAATATTAACAGAACCAAAAAGTGCCGCGCGGCAGGCCGCGCTTTGAAATCTAGTATTTGCTATATTTGAGCATGTTACGTAAGTCTTGCTTAATGATTAGAATACAAAACATAAGGTGATATTATCAGTAGGCCCTGAAGCCTCTAAAGAAAGATGTTCTACTTGCCAATGCTAAATACTGAAGATTCAAGAGCAAAACTGAATGATGAAAAGGAGAAAAACTGCTCTGCAAAGTTTTTTCAAGAACAAGCCTGAAAGTATGGCTGTGCTAGGTGGGTATTTCCTTGTACTAAACTGCAATTTCTTTTTACAAGAAGGCAAATGATAATACTTCAGTACCATTAAGATATTAATCATTCATTTTGGTGCTGAAAAGGTCCGCGGTATTGTATAATATTTTTGAGTCATATACTGAAACTAATTAGTCACATACTGCTGCTAAGCGACACTCCACAAATCAACCTATATCCCAGCGGCTAGCGAATTATTTCGTATAGCAATGAACACCAATCACTCCTATATGCAAGATGACAAAATCAGTTTGCATGACCCAAAACGGAAAGCCTGGTATGTAGGAACATGCATTCAATCCTAACAAAAAATCACCATGAATTAAAGTGACCTAAGACCAAATGTGGTACAGGAGATGCAGCATGAGACAAAGAAGAGGAGAACCTGCGCAGAACACAGAGATTGAGATAAGAATAATGCTATGTTATGCTACTGAACATACATAATAGAATATATATATAGAATATTTAAAAAAGAATACTGAAACAACATCTGCTATTGAGCACAACCAACCATCTGCAGCTTGAAGGATTCTAGATCTCTTGATTTTCTTGAGAAATAGAGACAGTCATTGAAGTAAAGATATTTCTTTTTCTTTTGAGAAATAGAGTCATTGAGAAATAGAGTGGTGGAGCGCTACGATGTGCCCGGAATTGTGGTTTTTTGGGGGTCAGGAGAAATCCCTGTCTTTTGACAGCGACGCGGTGACGCTTCCGAGTGTCGCCGATCCTTCCTGAAGGGCGTCGGCTGTACCCCTTCCCCACTACCGGTAGCGTACCGGGGGAAACCCTAGGACCAGTCCGAGTAGCAACGGCGTCGTCGTCGTCTTCCTTCTTGGAGGTGCTGCTTAGTACGCGGCGCCTCGGAGTGCTAGGCTCGTGGTGGGAATGCTCCGGAGGACGCAGCGGTGGCGAGTCGTTTTCGTTTTTCGTTGATCCGCCGATGTCAGCTTTATTTTCTCTCCTTTTTCTCTTCCTTTCTTTTGGGCGTGTCTGTGCTATTTGCCCCAGCAGTGGTCTCAATCTTGTACCGGGTGGTTGCTATATTAATATAGCGGAGCGAAAGCCTGTTTCGTAAAAGTACAGATTTTTTTTTGAGAAACATAGAGGCAGTCACTGTGAAGTACACAAACATATACATTTTGTTCAGTCAAAACTTGCTCACATATAGATACACTTGAACAGGGGGGTCTTTAAACCAAAATGAAAGGTAAGCCTTTGCCGATTAGGAGAGTAACTGAGTAGTTCCAATATCTCTCGAAGCAAAGTTTAAGAACATGGATCAAACATATACTTGACTTGAGCCTTACCGTCCTCATCAACCCAAAAACTATATTCTCTCATGCTCCTCACCACAACAAGTGCAACTCCTATGACTTTGTTTGCGCAGACAAAAGGGAATTTGGCAAAAGGGTAAGCGCCCTGATGAAACCAAATCCTGCATAGTTACTCACCTGAATGAGTCATTGGAATTAGTCATATACCATACAGCAAACAGGAAGAAAGAGAGGTCAAGGATGTAAGTGAACTACCTTAGATTTGCATTGCTGCCTTCACAACATATTTCCTGAAATTAAATGTGAATGAATTCTTTTTAAGTGGACAATAGAACCTACCTTGAATCCATCTTCATATGATGGGCATTGAAGAAGAAAATGGTCTGCATACAGACATACAGACGCATACACTTAACCTATGGAAATGAAGGGAACAAAAAGGCCGCTTAACAGCATGTATACGTACTGTACTACTGAACAAAATGTGACTGAACGTGTTGAGTGTCAGACTATCACTACTAAGGATGTGTGTTACCCATGTTTTTTTTGGTATTTACAGATTTAACAGATGCTAATTTATAATATGGGAACTAAGGAACTCAATGGCGCTTCCTATGGAAAATAATATATTTACAGGGTTTTCATAAAGATATCAGAAACTGGTATTCTCTTTCCTCCTAGATCATGTCTAGTACAGCAAGTTCGTTCCTCTTTCCTCCTAGATTATGTCTATATTCTTCAATTATATCCATCTCTAGTTGATATGTATTCATTATTCTTAAACGTAGAGAAATATCCAACTTAGAAAAGTTGAACTTATTTGTTCTAGACGCAATTCAACATGGAATCACTGAGGCTCACACATCTCAATACAAGTTTACTCCAAATCAGGTACCAACACAGTTTGAAGACAGATCACTATATATATTCAAATAAATTGGGTCAGCTTGTCAATGCTCTATAATCACTAACTTGAGAAAAGGAAAGTGTCTCTTCTGTTCATCCATGCCGGAAAGAAAAAACTCCATATCCAATAACCCGACATCCAAATTGTAGAGGACACGATAAAATTTATTCTTATAAAAATTATCTAGAAATGGATAGCAAGCTGAATCATGTATAGATGCAGCTGCTACAGGCTGCAAGAATTAGTCACATAAGCATGCATGCTACTAACAGTTCATGCTTCATGATTATTAAATCATATAAAGGTTCAGATCATACAAAAATTTATGATTTAAGTCACAACGCTTTACAAATTAATAATGTCTGGATGGGAAAGCATGTTTGCTGCTTTGTAAGGTTCACTATTATGGTTGTTTAGCAATATATAAATAATTTCAGGGTTCTGAATCAAAATGTCTTTTAGGGTATACAGGAACAGTATGCATCAGTAGCAACATTGTAAAAACATAATTAATTCTAATTATCCTGTAGCTTATCTGGGCCACAAATCTACAAATACATTATCTCTCTCCAGTGAGTGAATCAAGTGTTCGTAGTTGCTAGAAGCCAGGAACTACCAATCATGAACAGTAATAGGGGGTGTACCTCCTGTAGAATCCCCTCTTTTGATCGTTGAGCATCCCGGTGAACTCCATGGTGAGCACGCCCTCGCCAAGGGGCAAAGTCTCAGTCAAAGACGATGACCAAGATCCCATCCTCCTTGAACTGCGCCACATCTGTCGGCGCCAAATCCTGTCCGTGCATATGTGACACACGACAGATATTCCTTTGTACACAACCACGTTAGCAGATTAGCTGCAGCAGCAACTACCTTGAGAAGATGAACTACCAGCACCTCCAGCTTGGCCGGGACTACATATCCAACTTTGATTCCGTAAGGCTGCAAATTCGACAAAATATATATTAGATCATACTCATGTGGCAGTAACAAGATACATATTACAAGCAAGCAAAATGTTTTGGAGAGCAGGACAAGGTTCCTGGTGGGAAAATGGCATTTTCACTATCAGAGAATTGCTAGTTTCCCGAAAAATGGTTTCCCTGCTAATCCTTGGACGCTAACAGGTAACAAGAGTGCAAGGTCTTAGTTGACAGCAAGTTTCAAGAGATCAAGGACAAACAGGCACTCTTGTCTGCAAAATGTCGATCACCAGCTCGGTTTACTCATGCAGCGCGGTCTCGCAGATTTTGTCTGGATCCTTGGAGAGTTGGCCTACTGCTAGACTAAATAATAAAAAACAAAACAAAGAGATCACAAGCTGCTGCTAGAGACTAAACAGAGAAAACTGCAGCTCGATCCATTTCACTATTTGATAAAATAAACAAAAAATCAAATTCCAATTGACATGTAATTGGAACCACAACTTCGTTAGATCATGTACAATATATTTGACAAAAAACATCTAAAAGGATTGAGCCGTTTAATACCGATCTCAAAATAGAAAGGAAAATTTTGAGGAACATTCAAATTCAATGATAACATACATGCACAAATCAATTGTTGATTCTTCATAGGTTTGCACTTACAATACAGTAAAAATGAAAGTCGCTGGCAGTAGCTCGAGTCCCCTGGCTGTCAGCTACAGCCTTCAAGCTGTTTTGCTTGCACAGCGGTCGCAAAATAGTTGGGTCGTATAGTCGTATAGTACTTTGCAGTATGTCGGGCGTTCTTGTGTGCGTTTGTTCCTGCTTGTGACTCGATAGCAGGACTTCGCTCACTGTCCGTAAAACTCTGTTTCAACTCTGCTTAGTGAAATACTGGTATGATGCAGTTCGAGAAAAAAAAAAGACACGGCCTTCAAGCATTGGCAAACAAAATGATAACACGTGAAAGAATGAGGGACACATGGTAAAGCACGACAATATCATAATCTGTTTCACAAGGCATGACTCAAAAGTTCTCTAAGCTTACTTTATAACATATGCTGCCTTCCTACCTAAAAACATATGTGCGATTTCATTTTCTCTATGTGCTTCCTATTGATAAATCTATTATCCATGCTCATTAGGCATAATCAACAATTTTTCATCAGCAAGTTGAGAACCTATCATGATACGATGTGCATACACATGGAGATTAAAGGACGCGCTGTTTACCTCGTGGCCATTATTCCCTCAAACACCTCCTGTGCGAGTCTGATGTTGCAGATGGAAACTTACATTAAAGATAGTAACTCAATATCAGACAGATAGTAACTCAATATCAGACAGAACATGATTTTAGCATTTTACAAATATAAATTAGCTGGACTAGCACCGTACAAGAAGACAGATTTTCATTGATCTGAGCAATGAAATATATAGAAGCAAATTTAACAAATTTAGCTGAACACAGAAAGGCCCCGTCATCGTACAGTATTGTCAACATACAAAAGATCTTTACTACAAACATACAACAAATGCTTTGATGTTCATGTACGAAAAGATTACAGCGTATATATGGAGGCCTAACAACATCTGACTGCTTTTGTGGCCAACCACCTGCATAAATTCACAGGGTACACACACACACATTCAGACAGGAGGAATGAAATGCATATGCATGTAATGGTAGATCAGATAAGATCGAGATATCACCGGGCAAAAGAAACATATTACTAGTAAAAATGTTGTTGCGAACTCGGAACTCTTACACAAGAAATCATAGGGAAGGCAATACATGAACTTAGTCCCAGTTGAGTGTAGACATTATTTTAAACATATAGAAAGGCAAGAGAGTCACAACTGAGAGAAAACTAAACATTGGACCTCATTAATACCACGACATGATGGTAGCATGTCAAAGCCATAATGCCACAGGATTCACATTGTAAGTTGCTTCCACAGGCACCTTGTAGCATTGCACCGCAGTCTTGGCAGCCGTCAGGTCTCCATTCATGTCAGAGCTGAGAGAGAATGTCGTCAAACGACAACGTGAGCTTAGGGGGCAGTCTTCCCACTTGTCTGTCTGATGCAGCTCCAGCTCTTCCCATTCCTCCAGCCACTTCTGCACAGCTTTGGCATCCCCATTGCTGACGCACTCCACAAGACAGAACCTGCTTTCTCCCAAGTAGACTAGTGTAGTGCCTACATGACTCTCAGCTGGGTCCTTGCTTGACAGATTCTCCTTGCTGAACCACACATGTTTATCATCACCTAACCACCTGCAGAAGCAGAGGTGGCCGAAGGCGTCTACGTCTTTTGGGAGCCCAACAAAGACGTCCAGGCCATGGACAAAGTTTGCGCGGCCGGAGAATGGCAGCGACCACTCGACGCGCTTTTTCCACTCATGACGCAGGGGGTCGAAGGCGAAGGTCGCGGCGGCGGTGCTGGCGAGGATGGTCCGTCCATCGGAGTCCACGGCGTAGGAGGTGACGTCCATTCTCTTGAATGTCGGCATCGGGAGGTCCTCCCATGACCACTCACTGATTTGGTGGCGGTTTTCAAATTCCAGCCGCGGGGGCCAGAGTGGCTTCATGGAGAGCATCTTGAAGGTGTCCATGTCCAGACAGAATAGCTCCTCGTCACCGACGGGGAGGTAGATGGGATGCTGCGGATACAACTCCCCAGGGGCAAAGTTGACGCCCCGCGAGTGGACGTCGACGATGGGCAGGATACCACCGGGCACCAGAGCGTCGCTAAAATCAACCCTGGGATGCGTCGCCAGGATCTTAGTGCCAACGGCGGCGAAGAACTCGGGACACCCACGCGTGGCCTCCAAGCGGATGAAAGGAGCCGGCAAGCGCCGCTGCCCAGCGCCGGCATTCGACAAGTTTAGCTCGCGGATGCTGTAGCCCAACTCCCAGTCATCAAAGATGAGGTAAAGGTGCTGCCGGACCTTCGGCTCTGACGTACGAGGGGCATCACGCTCACCGAGACTTCGCTTCCCCGTCGGAAGAGGGTTATCATGATCACCGCAACTTCCCTCCGGCCATGGCATCCTACACACACGAACCGGCGCGCAAAGACTCAGATCTGATTCCTTCGATTTGCAGAAGTCCTAATTGACCTTAACCCTGCGATTCGAATACAAAGAATCTAAATCGGGGGCAACAGAGAAGGAGAAGAAATCCCAGGTACGCACCTACAAGCGGAGGATGGTGCGGCGGCGACTCACAATCGGAGTGGCGTTGCAGTTGATTGTGTTGGGCTTGGGCGAGGGCGTCGGCTGCGGCTGCGGCGGCGGAGGCCGTAAACAATGCGGCGGTCAAGGGGTTGGTGGCTTATATATATATAAAGTGGAAGGAAGCCCTAGGGGGACCCGGTGACCTCGTGGGCTACTATTCGTTATAGCTGGCCAAACGGGCCGTGCCAAACTGGCCGGCCCGAGGCAAGCGGCACGGGGAAAACGACTCGCTATCGCTCGCGCGGTTAGTACCACCGTTTCGCTAATGAGTTTTCGTTCATGGGCTCGGCCCATTTCCGCGTTCGTGACACTCAGCTGGAGGCTGGATGATTCGTCGACCAAGAAGGTCGCTGCCTCGTTAGGATGGCCTGTACGAGCGACCGGTCGTTCTTCTCTCCGTTTGAGAAAGTATCCGGTGGAACCCACTTTCAGTGAAACCAGTGAAAACCACGAAAAAATTATACTTAAAATTTCTAAAAAATTCTTAACAAAAATACATTACGTTGGGAACGTAGAGTTCTATAGACATGCAAATTTGCAAGTTGCTACTAACTTGCAAATTTGCATGTCTATAGAACTATGTCTTTTCAACATAATGCATTTTTGTTGAGATATTTTAGGAACTTTTAAACATGATTTTTTCGTGGTTTTCACCGGTTTCCACTAAAAGTTGGTTTCCACCGGATATTCTCTCCGTTTCTTCCCTCCTTTCTACGTCAGCATTTCTACATTTTTTTAGTTTTCTGTTCTTTTCCTTCCTTTGTTATACGTACGTTCTTCTATTTATTTTTATTTTTCTTCATTGATTTCTTATATTCTTTCTTTTCACTTTTTTATTTTTTGTGCTTTTACTTTTCCGTTCCTTTTCTTCATATGTTCTATTTTTATGCATTATTTCTTTTTTCTTTTTCTTCTTATTTTGACTTTTTTTTGCTGTTCCATTTTTCTTAGTTAAATTTTTTGTTTGTCATGTAAGCTAGGTTTTCTGTTTTTTCAGGGCTTTTTTATTTTAGTTTATAATAATGGTTCTATTTCTCCTTTGCGTCACAAGCTTTCTTAGGGTTTGGCGAGTCGAAAACAAGCCGTGCGTCTAATGGGCTTACTGTAACCCGAGTCAGGAGTGGACGTTGTCACGGTTTACCAAAAATAAATGGACGTCGGTGTAGTAGCGATGATGGACATGGAGACGACCACGTGATGAAATGGGAACAAGCGGCTTCTTAGGGTTTGGCGAGTCGAAGACGAGCCCGTGCGTCTAATGGAAGCAGCGGCTTAGGATAACCCGAGTCGGGAGTGGATGTCATCGCGGTTTACCACGACGATGGACACGAAGACGAGACGTGCGGGAGTCGAAAATGGACGTCGACGCGGTAGCGAAGACAGACACGGAGATGACCACGTGACGCAAGCATGTTTGGTTCATCGGTATTTTTTGGTTCACTATTATTTTTGCTTCACTTACATTTTTGGTTCATCGGTATTTTTTGTTCACTATTTTGTTGTTGATTCATTGACATTTTCGGTTCCGTGTCATTTTAGGTTCACTTTTATTTTCGGTTCACCGGCATTTTTGGTTCATCGGCATCATTTTTGGCATTTTTGGTTCACTTACATTTTTTGGTTCACCGACATTTTTGGTACACTATTAATTTTTGGTTCACTGATTTTTTTTTGTTCATCCGCATTTTTTCAGTTGACTATATTTTTTGTTCACTTACATTTTCGGTTCAACGACATTTTTGGTTCACTATTATTTTTGGTTCACTGACATTTTCGTTCTGCATCATTTTTCGGTTCTCCCGAATTTTTCAAATATGAACCATTTTAAAAATGATTTTTTTTTCAAATATGAACTACTTTTTCAAAAATATATTTTTGGTTCACCCGAATTTTTGGTTCACTATTATTTTCGGTTCACCCGAATTTTTGGTTTATCCAAATTATTGGTTCACTATTATTTTCGGTTCACCCGAATTTTTGGTTCACTATTGTTTTTGGTTCACCCGAAATTTTGGTTCACTATTATTTTCGGTTCAACCAAATTTTTGGTTCACTATTGTTTTCGGTTTATCCGATTTTTTGGCTCACTATTATTTTCGGTTCACCCAAATTTGTGGTTCACTATTATTTTCGGTTTATCCGAATTTTTGGTTCGCTATAATTTTTGGTTCACCCGAATTTTTGGTTCACTGTTTGGTTCACCGATATTTTTGGCTCACTATTATTTTCGGTATTTTTTGTTCATCGGTATTTTTGGTTCACTATTATTTTGGGTTCACTTACATCTTTTGATTCATCGACATTTTTGGTTTACTATTATTTCGATTTATCTGAATTTTTAGTTCACTATTATTTTTGGTTCACCAAAATTTTTGGTCCATTGTTATTTTTGGTTCACCGGTATTTTTGATTCACTATTATTTTCGGTTCATCCAAAATTTTCATTTTTCTTTTTCGAAAAATTAAGATTTAAAAATATTTAAATTTATAATTTGTCATTTTTTGAAATGTTCGGACTTGAAAATGTTCAAACTGTCAAGTATTCTGATTTAAAAATGTTCATACTTGGTTAAATAAAAAATAATAAAAAAATAAAACAATGAAATATAAAGAAAATAGACAGAAAAGAAAAAACAAAAATTGCCACACGAACGAACGATCGGAGGAAACGAACGAAACGTACGAATTTTAAATGGGCCGCATCCATCTAGGCCCAGTCGGTAAACCGCTTCAGCGAAATGAAAACACCGAGTCGCGCGTGCGCTACCAAGGAGCTCCCGGCACGGGCACGGCACGCGGGCGGGAATCCGGGATGTCGGGCACGCTCACCTCGAGGCCGGCACGTGGGGGAACGGTCGACACGGGCACACGACAAGGCCTGCGTGCTGGAGCGGACACGCCACACGTTTTCCGGGCCGCGGAAACGCGTGCCTGGCACGGCACGGTCGGCCCAGGAGCGGCACGCTGGCACGCGAGCGGCACGGTAAGCCTGTCGGGCCGTGCCAGGCACGGGAAGCACGGGCCGAAAGCGGCACGCCGGCCCAAAAAGGACACTATTAGCCAGTTTTGCCCGAAAATTTCAAATTTTGAACCTCTAACAGCTCTATTGTTTGCTATAAAAAGGGCCTCTCACCCCCTACATTTTGCACACCCAACCCACACTTCTCATCCAACATTCCCACACTTCTCGTCCCATGGAGCCTCCCCCTCCCCCTCCTATTTTCAACCCAAACCCCGACAGGTTTAACCCCGAGCCGATGATCAACTTTGCAGCAGAAGAATTAGGTCTTCGTGTCGAAGATTACGCCTACCTAGAATCAGGTCCTCCTCAGCCCCAACTCCACCCTAGCCAGGAAACCAATTCATCTGATGTTCGTTCTATTAGTGTCACCGGTGCGTCCTCTGCCTCCACCGGCACAAAGAGGTGGCGAACCTCGTGGGTGTGGGTGGAGGGCCACTTCGGTACCATTGTGTAGTACTCGAAGATGGCACGAAGAAACATGAAGCGATGTGCAAGTGGCCGGACTGCAACAAAGTCCTCAGCGGCGCCTCCGGATCGGGAACCGGTCACTTGGAGCGGCACGCAAATGCACACAAGTTGAAGAGGAACCAGGAGATGCAGAGAAGACAAGGCCAGCTCGGTTTCTCCCCCGACGGTCAGGTAAGTAACTGGAACTATGATGCTGATTTATCTCGCGAAGGACTATGTATGATGGTAGCTGCACATGATTTACCGCTTGGTTTTGGGGCGTATCCCGCTGTTGTCGATTGGATTAAAACTTGTGATAATCCACAGTATGAACCAGTTTCTAGGCAAACTACATCTAGGGATATGAAAAAACTAGCCATAAAAATGCAAAAGAAACTAAAAGATGAATTTGCAAAGTGTGTATTTTCAGTTTCATTAACATCTGATATCTGGAGCGGTAGAGCTAAGCAAGATTATCTAAGTGTTGTTGCCCATTATGTGGACAGTGATACTTGGGAACTAAAAAAGTGTCATTGGATTTGAATTAATTGATGAAAGCCATACTGGTAGAGCCATTGCTGACAAAATTATGCAAGTCGTGGAAGAATTTGGTCTCCAGAATAAGGTTTTTGCAATAACTTTAGATAATGCTTCAAACAATGCCAAGACAATGCAGGATCTCATTCCTAGACTTTCTTCTTATTCTGCACCATACCTTTTCCATCAACGTTGTGCATGCCATATTATTAATCTTATTGCCAAATCTGCTTAAAAACAAATGAAAATACCTATTGAGAAAATAAGAAGTGGCATAACATTTTTAAATGCTTCTAATCCACGGCTAGCCGAATATAAGAGTTGGTGTGATGCAGCTCACGCGGCCTCTCATGTCTATAATGTAGACATGGATATTAGATGGAACTCTACATATATAATGATTAGAGATTTGATCCGCGATAAACGACAGTTTACCACGTTTGTTAATTCAAATTCCAACGTTTGTTAATTCAAATTCCAACGGATCAATCTTTATTACTAATAATGACTGGGTTATGGCACAAATGGTAATGGAGTTTCTAGAAGTTCTTTACGATGCAACTAACATTTTATCAGGGGTTTATTATCCCACATCTCCTCTACTAATGCATCAGATTGTATTGATTGCAAATCACTTAAAAGAGTATGAACATGATGAAATTTTAAAAGAATTTGTTAAAAAAATGAAAGCAAAGTTTTACAAATATTGGAAAGAATTCCTGATTTGTATGCATTTGCATTTATTTTGGATCCAAGGGCTAAACTTGAAGGGTTCGGCCATGCTCTATCTTACTTAACAGCCTCCTTAGAAGTAGACTATGCTGAATATCAATATATTGTTAAGGGCAAACTCACTGATCTGTACATCAAGTATGAGACTAAGTTTGCAGAGACAGTTCGTCCACCGCGTCCTCCACCAAGTACACAACCCGGAAAGAAGAAAACAATCTTCAAACTCTTCAGCAGCTCTGTTGCCGGCTCAAGTTCAAGCAGCTCCACTGCTTCTCGACGTAGCGAGTTAGGTGTTTACCTTAATGACCAGCTGGTTGCCCACGACGAAGAAGTCGAGTTCAACATATTGCAGTGGTGGCATGATCATAAGAGTACATATCCGGTGCTTTCCATACTAGCACGGGATGTGTTAACTGTATCAACAACATCGTCGGAGGGAACTTTTAGTCTAAGTGGAAGAGTACTCGAGCCAAGAAGAGCAAGTCTCCACCCTACCATGGTGAAGAGTTTAATGATGGTAAAAGATCGTGATGTGCCGGAGGACCCCGAGTTGTTGGCTGCACTGGAGTATCTTATATCGACGATGAAGAATAAGTTTTTTATCCTCTTTGTAATTTTCTTTTTTATTTTTGTAATCTAAACTCGGTCTGTAATATGAACAATTAAGTAGGAGAGCACCAAGTTCCAGACGCACTCTTTTTCCTTACCATGGTACCTAAGGGGACTTGAAGGTTTTAATGAGGCGGCTTGCTAGCTAAATAAAATTTATTAAGATCATATCAAATTTTGTCAGACCATTTTCTTACTGTAAGGAAACATAAATAGCTTTATTGATAGTTGCCTCATTAAAAAACCTTCTTACTGTAAGAAGAAAAAAGAGTACAACTTTATTCTAAAAGGCTAAATTAAAAATCGTCGACATCACTTCCTCCACCATCTTCAGCTTGGCGTCGGCTTAGCTGAACGTGACGGTCGCGATGCCTATACAAGTGGGCGACTCCCATATGGGGAATGCTCAGATGCATCGTGCATCCAGGCCATTTGCACTTCGCTTTTAACACCTCGACACCATCTTGAACAACCACCACTTCATCGAAGAACTCCCACACCGATGATCGACGCCTTATACGACTTTGGTTGGGTGGAGGAGGAACTTGGTTGGGTGGTAGATCAGCCATGTTTGTGTGAGGAAAATGAGAGAGTGGACAACCCTATTTATAGCAAAAAAAAAAAAAAAAAAGGGCCAGAAACGTGCTTCACGCACTAACAGTGTCAAAATTCGGCCCGCCGTGCCTCAACCGTGCTGCCGGGCCTCATCCGTGCGTGCCCGAAAACGGCCCGCCGTGCCTAGCGGGCTGCATCCGTGCCGGCGTGCCGTGTCGAAAGTCGATGGCGAGCCCGTGGACCGGCCCGGCACGGCACGAATACGAAACGTGCCTAACGGGCCATGCCGCTGGCGTGCCGTGCCGGGCCGGGCCGGCCCGTTTGACCAGCTATACTATTTGTAAAGAAATGTGCCTTGGGCTTAAGCCAGCCGAAAACACGTTTGGAGCGAGTCGGCGAAACCGCTCCAGGGGACGAGTCCAGTCAGCCTTGGTGTGCGGGCCCACGCGTCGGCCTCACCGGGCCGCGGGACCGGAGCCAATAACGAAACCGTGACGCCGCCGTCGGTTTTGCTTTCCGCCTCCCCGAGTCGGCGGCCACAGATAGCGACCGCCCCCTCTCTCCCCTCACTGTAGAGGAGAGGAGTACATGGGTTCACTCGCGTCGGTCCAGGCCCCTTGGCTCGTGACGGCACAGCCCACGGATTTGCTTCGTCGTCGTCCTCCTCCTCCAGCTGCTACTGCTTATAGTCGTGTGCTGCCGGTCCTTCCCCTTCCCCACGACTGCCGTCCCACGGCGCCCACGGCGGCGCGGAGGTCGGAGACGACGAGGTGGCCAAGGGCTTGTGTAGAAAAAAAGAAAGGAAACCCTAGGACGACTGGTGACCTTGTGGGCTATCTCTTCCTACATCAAAAGCGGGCTAACGGGTAGGGCCACGTCGCTCGTAAGGTCGCAGCCGTTCGATCTGGCGAACTTGCGATGGCGGACGTTCGTTGCGGATCGGTTTGGTCTCTACCCGTTTCTTTGTCAACCCGACACTCGAGAGCCTTCTCCAGTCCGTCTACCCGTACGATTGCGGCACGGGCGTCAGCCACCAGCGACGGCGCAGCCCCGCGGCGTGATTCCTCCTCCAGTCCGCCGATCCCGTTGCCCTTCGCCGTCCCCCGCACCTCCATCCTCCCTGGCAGGCAAGGCCGGAGCAGGCGATGCCTCCTGGCCATACCTCCTGCAGTCCTGCCCCGCCCTCCAGCCGTCGTCCGCTGCCATCCTCTTAGCCATTCAGCTATGGGTCTCGCAGCCACGTCCTACACGAGCTTCCCGGCGGCGTCGCTCCGGCTGCCGGCGCATCCGCAGGCCCCGCTTCCAATCGCCCTACGGCAGATCCAGCGTCTGCCGGGGGCCACCACGCGTGCTCGATCTCTCCCGCCGTACGCTGGTCTGCGCCGCGCCTGTGATGTCGCGGTCCCCACCGTCCTCCACCTCCGAACCGCCGCCGCCGCCTGGCCTTCCTCCTAGGAGGTCCGGCCACCCCTGCTCACAGAGCAACATCCCCTTCAGCTTCACACAGCTCAGCACGCCGCCATTGACCACCTCGCCCAGTGCGGCTTCGCAAAGCCCCAAATCCGCAAGACCATCGACAACCTCCTGCAGGTAGCTGTTGCTCTCCTTCCTCAGAAAGGAATCTTGTCATCGAGTAGCGTACGTAGGGTATTACGATACATGTAGAGTGTTCTTCTGTCCATGTTCCTCTTCCTCAGAGTTGAGACTTGCTCTGCACCTCAGATGGAAAAGAAAAATCTGCTTTTTTCCCTCCCAAGATTGCTCTATACGTATAGATTCTTCCTATTTCGCTATGTATGTACGTGGTTGAAATTCTTGAGATGGTGGAGTAGAAAAGGTAGCGCCTTTCCCTGCTTAAAGAAACCACGGGAAGACGGCTAGATTTCTCAGTGGAGAACATCGCGGTGCTGTGCATCTGAAATTTTAGACAGGCGTGCTACAGGATATTCCTAGCAAAGGAACCACCTTGATTTCCTCCTGTGGCAGAGAGAGGTAGGTGCACTGTCGGTGGTGTCATAATTTTACTCCCCCTCCTTTTTATTTTTTGGGTGAAGAATGTAGCAAGCCTGACACTTTTTTCATCACGATTAAAGAGCTGATACATTATTTAAAAAAAAATGAAAGAGAGATGGCTCAATATTTGATTGAGGAATTCCTTATCTTTTCTGACAAATGCAAGAAATGCTTGACTGAGGAATAAGGAATACTAACTAGTTTGTCAATGATACTCAATGATACAGCTATACTGGAAAGATGGGTGGGTGTTCCTGGAGGAGGGATCATACCATGTCATGCTTGCCAAACTCCTAGAAGAACAGACGCAGCAGGATCAGGTGAACTCCCTTTCTTCCTTACCTGTCTGTGGCACTTTGTCATCACTATTCTTGAATCTTGATTTGCATGGCGTGGTTGAGTTCTGTTTGCCTGAATTTTACATCTTATAGTTGTGCATAGCTTCTTATTCCAGAATGTAGCATTGATCCATTGATACATATATATGTGCCGCATACATTCCTTTGGAATATTGAAATCCATGAAGAAGATCTTGGCAAATGATAGACTTGCTGAGATAGCTTGATGGATCCTAAGAGGGTCAAGAGGTGCACATTTCTTCATATATACTGGGTAAATATCTCTCTTTTCCTAAAATGGGCACTCTGGCCTGGGATTTTTTCAGGATTCTATCGAACCGGCAGTCAGCAGCACGGTCAAAGGAGCACAAGTGAGGCACATCCAGGAGCTTGAGCATAAGGTGTTAGTGCCGCAGACAGAGACTACGACAGTCAACAGTGCTGACAATGCTGCAGGATTGTTCGAGTTGGTGGGATATTTTGATTCAACCTCTGAATAGCTTTGCTAAATCTTCACTATATGCTATCTCATATTGTATTGGATCAACTTTGTTTGTTCCTATAATACTAATGCTGAGATCAATAGCATTGTGTTTCTCAAGAAGGATATATCTTAAGTCTCATCAAATTATAATGGTGTTTACCTTTTTGTTATGTCCCAGTTTTGACTCTGCAGGGACTTTTGTTGATTGTTCCAGAGGCACAGTTGAGTAAAAACTGATACACATTTTGATGGCAGCTAAATTTCAATGTGACTATTACAACTATACTAATTATTAGAACATAGTACTATCTTTGCTCAATATATCCTCCTTTGTTATTGTTCCGTGATTTTTCTTGGGCCAATAGTTGTTTTACAGGGAGCCTATGTTTCAGATCTGATTTCTCATATTATAACTTTATATGTTCTGTGTAGTGATCTGTGAATGGCTAGCAACCTAGCTAAGGCCATGAGTTTGCCTTTACATAGAAATGATTCAGCGTTGATAATGGGAAATTATTCAACTATGCCTGAATATGAGTAGTAAATGTAAGTGAATCTTATATCTTCTTATTGTTGCACAAACTGCTATATTTTTTATCTTGGTTTAGACTAGTATGTGCCAAACAAGACATCATCAACTTATTTCAAACATGACAAAGATCCATATGGGTCAGTTTGCTCCAACTCGTTGGGGCACGTGGGCTGGGCAACACACTGATCATCTTCAGATGGACTCACATATCACAGGCTGGTCTCACACAAGGAGGCGCGCGGCAACGGCGCGCCAGTTTTCTAGTATCTTATTATAACCTATTTCCCTTTTTACCAAGTATAAGAACTCAAACTAGGACACGTGTTTTTTCTATTTTTTTCCATGGCTGAACGGCTGCCCGTTTCAGTTTCCGTCCAGGCCTCGTTTGGTGTCTAGGGTCGTTTCTGTCCTATCCTTTTTATGCTCGCTCCATGCTCCAGTTTCCATGCTGATTCTGATTTTATTTTTGTTGCCTACTTCAGATTAGTTTTGTTAGATTTTTTATTGTGCACATTCCTTTGCTATCGTAACTTCTTCTCATATAAGCGCTAAAAAGAAATAATAAATATAATTTTTTTTGAACCATTGACCATTTCTGATGGGGGATACTTTCTGGGTAGGCCCATGGAGCCGGAAAGTGGACCCGCCAGGACCAGAAGGCCCAAAGCCGGGTTACACATCAAGCAACATGGGCCAGACAAGGAACAAGTCGGCGGGCCCAAGACAAGTCCAAGATTATCCCGGAGTCTCCTAGAAGTAGAATAGGACTCCGTATACAAGTGTAACTCGGTATAGGCAGTAGAACCCGGGGACTCTCCACCTTTATAAGGAGTCCCCCGGAGCTTAGATCGGCCGAACTCTCACAAGTCCCACCAAACCCTAGAACCACCAAGTCGCCGAGTCCTCAGATAGAACTCGGAACCTTATAATCGAAATCATATCGAGAGCAACAAAGAAGCAGGCAGGAAGTAGGTCTTTACCTCCAGAAGAGGGGCCGAACCTGGGTAAAATCTCCCGTGTCCTGTGTTGAGGTTGATCTGTGTCGTGTTCCTGAATCACCATGTCCCCACAATCAAGTCTCCCAGAGGAGGCACTTGCCGTGACATCCCCACGACAGTTGGCGTCCACCGTGGGGCCAGTGATCGCAGGAGTTGAGATCACGGGACAAGCTCGCCAGGCTATGGAGAAACTCGCCATCGGGCGGGTCTACACCGACGAACACGGAGAGACAGAGATTGATGATTATGGTTGGACTGAAGAGATGCATGAAGTCGATGTGGGTTACCAGTTCGTTTTTGGAAAGATCAACGTTTTCGTCGGCATGGTTTGCGCGTCAGGAGTGCGTGCGAACTCGGCGGAATCGGTTTCAGAGCGTACGGCGATCGTCGAGTCTGATGGAGAAGAGTCCGTGACTATCCCGGAAGTCGGCCTTACCGCCGAGTTCGGGAAGAGGCAGATCCAGGCCAAGGAGCCGGAGATGCAGCTAGATGAGAGTTCAGAGCCAGATTATGATGCTGATTCAGAATCAATCTTGCCCTTGTTTGAAGATCGACTCGGGTATGGAATCGAGGAAGAGGATTACGTGGAGTTGCCGGTACGGGCTCGCAATGTGGGAGTCTACATGTCAGGAGCTGGGGGAAACCAGCTTGATGAGACCTTACTCACCAAAGAGATCAACTCAAGCAATGCAGCAGAACGTGCGGGCGAGTTGGCTAGTGCTCGCACTGTATTAGAGAGGCAATTGGCGGGAATTAGAGAGGCAAATCGCAAGTTGGCAGAAGACCAAGCTAGAATCCAAGCAGAAGCGGCTTTGATCCAGAGTCGCCAACAGGAGTTGACGTCGATCCAGCATCGCAGGGCCAGGAGTCGCCTGCACGGAGGAGTCGCCTGCACGGAGGAGTCAACATAAATCCCACAGCCTTATTCAACACCCCGGGTGCAGGAGGCGCCGGGGGCGCAGGAAGCTCAGCACCACCAGATCGGAACGCAGGCACTGGACCTAACGGACCGCCACCCGCCGGAGGAGCCGGAGGAGCCGGAGGAGCTGGAAGAGCCGGAGGAGCCGGAGGAGGTACAGGAGGTGCCATGGGACCACCACCTAACAGGTTCCACACCCCAGAGGGACATTACTCCAACCCGATGGACAACGTACACGCGACAACACTGAGATTAGAGAACATACCGGTACCAGAGGGACCGGCGGGAGAGGAGACCTGCCGTGCAATTGAGATGCTGAAGACGGCAATGACACAACAAGCTCTATACCCGACTTTCCCAGATGCAAGTCGGCTACACTCCACGCCGTTCAACTCCGGCACGAGGAGTCGGCACGGGGAGACAAACCCGGCCAACTCCACAAGCGCAAGGCGCCGTGAATTGGAGAGGAACAGGGCCAACGTACCAACAGCTTCACAGGCCCAGTTAATAGTAGATCAAGCAAGAGAAAGACGGGAGAGGGAAGCCGCCAGGGCTCGAGAGGTTGAGAGGAACGGAGGTGCAGCTGGTGGCCAGCCTCAGCCGACTCGTGCGCACACAGAGGTGACTTCCCCTGGTGCTTCTCCTTCATTAACAGGTCCAGAGTGCCTGTCGGATGCCATCAGGTCCGAGTCCTTCCCCAGCGACTTCAAGGAGCCGCGCAAGGTTCCAAATTATGAGCCAAACATGGACCCGACTTCTTGGCTAAGCACCTATGAGATGGCAATGAGCATCCGCAACGCTACAGGTAACTTGTGTGCAAGGTTCATGTATTTAATGATGGAAGGTCCAGCAAAGGTGTGGATGCGCAACTTACCTCCAAGGTCGATCAACTCATGGGAGCAGCTAAAGACGGCTTTCATCCAGAACTTCCAAGGGACTTGCAAAAAGTTGAGTACAATTGAGGACCTAGAGAGATGTGTTCAAAGGAAGGGCGAGTCTGCAAGACACTGGATGAAGCGGGTGTCAGAGATCATTAATTCTTCGCAAGGACTCCCACCAATTTCAGTGTTGATGGCGATGGAGAGGATTTGCAGTTATAATCCTTTAAGTTGGAAACTCGGCCGTATGAAGGAGAGCTTAAACCAAGGACTCCCTCTCACCATTGGAGAGATCATGGAGGGTGCTTGACGTGGGCCTACCTTTCGGGTGACCCACTGTAAGGGTACCTGGTGCACGTATACGAGGCCCATGAAGATAAAACAAGGCCAAGGCCCAAGAAGAGACCCGCAAGGAAAGATTGTTCTCCAAGTTAGGTGTAGTTCGAGTCGGTTTGGACTTGCCTTATCTGTAATCCTAGTCGGTTACCCGAGACCCAGCCACCTATATAAGTGCTGGGAGGGTCCCCGATCAAGGACACGAAACAATAGCATACCCGCAAGTCTAGCCTCATAGCCCTTGGCGAGATCGACATCTCGCCGAGATCCTTGTAACACCTGTGCAAACTTCATCAATAAATCAGACAAGCAGGACGTAGGGGTTTTACCTCCACCCGAGGGCCCTGAACCTGGGTAAATCCTTGCTTGTCAGCCGTAGATTACCGCCGGTGCTACCAAATCTCGTTCCTATTCTCAACCCGAGGTACTCAACCATGGGATTTGCCGAGTTAACCCCTCGTCAATTGGCGCCGTCTGTGGGAACGAGTGGCACTGGATTCACGGTGTCGCCGGCTCAATCTGCATCCGCAAACGGCAGCTCGCCGATCACAACCACGGGACCGATCCCCTTCGGCTCCTTCGACTACAACCCGCACTCGACGGGATCGCAACCTGCAAACTCAGATCTGCAATCAGGTGAGAAAGTTCCCGTTTGTTCTTCAAACATAGCTGCTAACCAAGCAGGAACGCTCGCCACGGAGCAACCTTCCACACTCGCATCTCCATCGACTGGATCTGCTCCTGCGGCTCCATCATCACCCGCAAAGTCCGTAACTTCGCCTGCATCAACTCCGCCAAGATCGCCGACGCTCTCGGAGATGATGTCGTTGGTGGGCACACCCGCGTCAACTCCAGTACCTTCACCAACGCCTTCAGAGATGGAGTCTCTGATGGATCTGCTACCCGCTGCATCTCCAGCCTCACCCGCGTCTCCTTCGACTGAAGGGTACGCGCCTTCATTAGCCAAAGAAACCGCGTCAGACGACGCGATGGACATCGAATCCGTCCACAGCGACGGTGGCTGCGGGCGTCAAGCCATAATTGACTTCTACTTCAACACCGCTGCTGCCTTCCTCGACAATCGCAGCAACGGCGAAAAAGGCAAAATTTCGCGTAACGACCCAAACCAGATCTGCATGGTGCAGATCACTCGAGATGACGGAGCACCCGAAACGTCGGCGACTGGAGCAAGTCGTCCCGACACCAGGACCTACCCAATGGACGCACCATGCCAGACGGCAGCACGATCGTCATTACAAGGGATCAGGCGATCAAAGCAATGAAGGCCATCGACGAGTGCACCATGATGCCCGAGGGTTCGACACCCGAAGAACTCGCGGCGCACAAATACATCTTCTGGCAGGAGACCCTACGGTTGAAATGGCTGCAAGCATCACTCGACGAACGCAAAAAGGCGGCAAGTGCATCGAGTGCACGACGCGCTCAACTGTCATCGCTTCACTCTTCGGGAGGAACCTCCTCGCATCACCGCTCGCGATCTAGGCTGGCGCACCTGACAGCAAGCGAGAGGGCGGCGCTGACTCGCGATCTCGGCGTATCGTTCATGACGCACGACGAAGATGGAATCCCCATCCCCAAAACGGCTCAGGGAGCCCTGATGTCGGTGGCTACGTACTTGAAGGCGACACAACCTCCAGATGGTGACCCGAACGCGGCCCTGCATCGCCAGCAAATAAAGTCGCTCCACATGGCGGGTGGAGCTCTGGCCACAGTCGAAGAACATCCTGGAGGGAGCAGAACCCGTCGCGAGGCCACCCCGCGACGCGAGGTACAGCCAAGGGAGAACCGCGACCGCGCAGTCGCAAACCAAGACGACCGAGACCGGTCAGGACGCGGTCGACGCGAAACTCAGCATCACGAGGCGAGTGGTGATCGCCGCGATGTCATGACTCAGCATCGGGTCAGCGGAGGCAGAAGCAGAAGATCCACGCGATCTCGAAGCAGCGACTCAGACTCAGGCGTCGAGTGGGAGCCCTGTGGAGCGCTATGCTTCACCCGACGCATCCGTCAGTCGAAGATGCCCAAAAGATTCAGACTGACGTCTGAAACACCCAAGTTCGATGGTAGGCAAGAACCCTCATCTTGGCTAGAGGATTACAGAACAGCGGTCTCCTGTCAACGAGGCTCAACCACGACTGCGATGCAGTATATCCAGCTCATGCTGTCTGGAACTGCGCGGGATTGGCTGAAAAGCTTACCCGAAAACTCATACGACTCTTGGGAGCAATTCAAGGAGGACTTCATCAAAAACTTCCTCGCGACGTGCGATCGGCCCGCGACATTCGCGGAGCTTCAGGCTTGCAAGCAGCGCTCAGACGAACCGCTGCGCGAGTACATCAGAAAGTGGACCACGATGCGCAACTCCGTGGGAGTGGTGTCAGAAGACAGGGCAATCGACGCCTTTATAGCGGGCGCAGCCAGGCACGACTTCCGGGAGGCACTGTTCCGCCAAAAACCAACATCCATAGCACAACTCATGAAAGTAGCAAACGAGTGGGCGGACGGAGAAGACATGGTGAGAGATCATCATGATTCACCGCGAGGCAACAACAATGGAAGCTGGGATAGAAGAGATGGCCGCGGCAGACGCAAACGCAAATCCCAGCGCTATGACGACCAGGACGGAGTCGAATTTGTGGCGGCTGGCTACGACAACCGCGACGATCGCACTCGAAGCGCGGGACGTCAAGATGACCACGGTAGGGGTCGACAGGACGACCGCCGTGACTATGGAACACGCAGAGATGGATATCGCAAACAGGAGTGGCGCAAACGCCAATCGCGGTCACCCGAAGGTTTGGGTGATCAGGAGCTTGATGAAGAGTGCAGATTCCACATGTTCAAAGGGCAAGATGGCAAATTACACTCGAGTCATTTGGTGAAGGACTGCAGAAAATTCACCAGGATGACAGATGCGTACATTAGGCGCATGCAAGCAGCTCGCAACGCAGTGGCAGCAGGAGCCCCTGCACCACCTCCTCCTCCTGCTCCACCCGCAGGCCAAAACGCGCATGTGGCAGGCGCAATGCAAAATCAAGCTCGCATAGAAGCTCCGCCAGAACCAGCAGAACGCTACCCTGAAGCTCATGGTCAGATGAACATGATCCAGAAGGGGCGTCCAACCAACAGAGAGCAAAAATTGATCACTCGACAGGTCAACATGGCGGTCATGGCGCCTCCAGCGACACCCGAATATCTGAAGGGGTCAGAAACAAGCATAACGTTCTCACGTGCGGATCACCCCCCAGCTGTGGCACGACCAGGGCACGCGCCCCTGGTACTCGACGCTCAAATCGGTGGCTACGCCATGTCCAAGGTCTTCATGGATGGTGGAAGCGGAATCAATATCATCTTCGCCGATACACTCCGCAAAATGAATCGCTCAGTCGAAAATCTTCCTGAGTCCGATACAACCTTCCACGGCATAGTCCCAGGCAAAGCAGTCCGGCCACTCGGGACACTACAGCTCCCAGTCATTTTTGGTGAGCCAGGCAACTTTCGAACGGAGAAGATCGACTTCGAGGTTGTCGACTGGAAATCGCAATATCACGCGATCCTGGGACGCCCGACGTTCGCTCGGTTCATGGCAGTTCCGCACTACGCATATCTGATGATCAAAATGCCAGGACCCAAGGGGGTCATCACAGTCAAAGGCAACTTCAGCGATCTGACAGCTGCGACAGAGATTCAGCAAAATATCCGAAACATTCGGGATGCAGAACAGCTCAAGGAGATCTCCCTCACCAACGATCGCACGTGTTTCCTCCAACAAAAAAGCAGGCACCCGACGCCGCTTTCAACGCAAAAAACGACACCACGTCGCATCAAGTCCACCCGACGGACCCAGCCAAGACGGTCAACGTGTCGTCCAGCTTATCACCCGCATAGGAAGGCGCGCTCGTCGAGTTCCTCCGTGAGAACTGGGAAATCTTCGCCTGGTGTCCAGCGACATGCCAGGTATTCCCAGGGAATTCGCCGAGCACCATCTTCAACTATTTCCAGATGCAAAACCTGTGAAGCAATCAATGCGACGCTTCTCCGAGCCGAAGCGTGTAGCTATTGGAGAAGAAGTCGACAGACTACTCGACGCAAAATTCATTCGGGAGATCAAAAAATCTGACTGGGTCGCTAACCCTGTCCTGGTGCCAAAGAAGAATTCGACTGTCCTCCGCATGTGCGTGGACTTCACCTCCCTCAACAAATGCTGTCCCAAGGACCACTTCCCCTTGCCACGTATCGACCAGATCGTCGACTCAACGGCGGGGTGCGAGCGCTTATCCTTCCTGGATGCCTATTCGGGCTACAACCAGATTCGGATGAATGAAGAAGATGAAGACAAGACTGCCTTCATCACCCCTTACGGTGTCTACTGCTACACAACTATGCCCTTCGGGCTGAAGAACGCGGGTGCCACGTACCAGCGTATGATGCAAAACTGCCTCAAAAGCAAATTGGACGCAATGTCCAAGTCTACGTCGACGATATCGTCATCAAAACAAAAAAGGAGTCGACACTCCTCGACGACCTACGCGAAACCTTCGCCAACCTGAAGCGCTACAAGATCAAGCTCAACCCAAAAAGTGTGTCTTTGGCGTGCCAGCCGGACAACTTTTGGGTTACCTTGTGTCCGCCAGAGGCATCGAGGCGAACCCGGAAAAGCTACAAGCTATCCTCACCATGCCACCACCACAAAACTTCGGGATATACAAAACTAGCCGGTCGAGTCGCAGCACTCAGCCGCTTCATCAGCAAGCTGGGTGAGAAAGCACTCCCGTTCTATCAGTTGATGAAGAAAACAGACAAATTCGAGTGGACACCCGAAGCACAAGCAGCCTTTGAAGATCTCAAGCGAGTGCTGACAAACCCTCCAATCTGGTGGCACCCAACGAGCACGAGCCTTGTTCCTCTACGTCTCCGCGACTAATCGGGTGGTCAGCACTGTTCTGGTGGTTGAGCGCATGGAAGAAGGACACTCGCATGGTGTACAGAGACCTGTATACTATCTCAGCGAGGCCCTTTCTGTATCCAAACAGCGGTACCCGCACTATCAAAAGCTAGCCTATGCTGTATTCATGTCTTCACGAAAGGTGGCACACTACTTTGCTGAGCACCCGATCACCGTGGTTAGCTCAGCAGGGCTGCGAGACATCCTCACAAACCCCGATGCAACCGGGCGGGTAGCCAAGTGGGTCATCGAGTTGGGGCCCGAGACATTCGCTACGAACACCCGAAGGCAATCAAGGCACAAGTTCTACCTGACTTCACCACCGAGTGGATTGAAGTACAGCTACCCGACGTTCCGGACTTGTCCAATTCTTGGACAATGTACTTCGATGGGTCGAAAAAGCATGAAGGCGCAGGCGCAGGCGTTGTACTCATATCTCCAAAAGGCGACAAGCTCCGTATGTTCTGCAGATGGATTTTCCCTTTCCCTCGAACAACGAAGCAGAATACGAGGCATTGCTTCATGGCATGCGGATGGCAAAAGCGTGCGGCTGCACTCGACTCATGATCTATGGTGACTCGAACCTGGTGGTGCAGCAAACTATGAAGGCCTGCGACGCTACAGCAGACAACATGATCGCCTACCGCGACCTGTACAATATCATGGAAGGAAGCTTTGACGGGTGCGAGTTACGCCACATTGGACGTGAAAGCAATGAAGAAGCAGACTTACTCGCTAACATCGGCTCCACAAAGGCACAAGTACCACCCGGGTTTTCCTCGAGAAGATTGAGCATCGCTCCATCAAAACAAAGCAAAAAGTAGAGTCGAAAACTTCGATTGCCCCAGCTGCAGCCCAGAGCGCTGCAGCTAGCGTCAACGATCCACCAGTCGAAGTTTTCCTGGTGGAACCAACATGGACGCATCGATTCCTGGCATACCTGAAGAACGGCAAACTACCAGAAGACGTAACAGAAGCTCGGCGGGTGGCCAGACGCGCAAAAGCATACACCATTATCAACGGTGAACTGTACAAACGCAGCATCTCTGGGATATTGCAGAGGTGCATAGCACACGAAGATGGCGACGCCATCCTTCGAGACATACATGCAGGGACCTGCGGACATCACGCGAGCAGTCGAGCTCTCGTTGCAAAAGCCTTTCGAGCGGGGTTCTACTGGCCCACCGCGCTCAGGGACGCGGAGGACATCGTCAGAAAATGCATCGGCTGTCAGAAATTTGCGACTAAGCCGCACGCACCCGCGACGGAGCTGAAGACGATCCCGTTGGCGTGGCCTTTCGCCCAATGGGGACTCGACATGGTTGGGCCACTCAAGAAATCCTCTCGAGGCGGACACACTCACCTCCTGGTGGCAGTCGACAAATTCACCAAGTGGATCGAAGCGGTCCCTATCACAAGTTCGACCGCCTCGGCAGCGGTCAATTTCATCCAGTCCATCATATTCCGCTTTGGGGTCCCTCATAGCATCATAACGGATAACGGCACCAACTTCACGGCTGAGGAGTTCAAGGACTTCTGCAAGGACCAAGGGATCAAACTCAACTATGCATCAGTGGCGCATCCACAGTCGAACGGCCAAGTGGAAAAGGCAAACGGACTCGTCTGTAGCGGGCTCAAGAAGCGACTGTTCGTTCCACTCAAGCGAGCAGCAGGCGCGTGGGTCGAAGAACTTCCATCTGTCCTATGGAGCCTCCGCACAACTCCAAATAGGTCCACACAATACACGCCCTTCTTCATGGTGTACGGAGCAGAAGCAGTCCTGCCGTTCGACATCCGATTCGACGCGCCAAGGGTCACTGCATACGAAGAGGACGACGTAGAAGAAGCACTCGAAGACGATGTTGACACATTGGACGAGGCCCGCGATATCGCCCTTGCCCGCACAGCCGTTTACCAGCAGAGCCTCCGCAATTACCATAGCCGTCGACTGCGCACTCGCTCCTTCATGGTGGGTGACCTGGTCCTTCGACTGAAGCAAAAGAAGGTGCACAAGCTCGCCTCCCCATGGGAGGGACCCTTCATCGTCACGGAGGTCATCGATGGTGGAGCTTATAGACTGAAGCACGCGAAGACGGGAGAACTCTCCCACAACCCGTGGAACGTTGCGCAGCTGCGCCGTTTCTATGCTTAGACTGTTCAGTCATCAAAAATGTAACAGGGCATATGTCGGATAGCTGCAGGTTTCAGACGCGCTCTTTTCCTTACCAGGGTACCTAAGGGGGCTGGAAGGTTTTTAATGAGGCGGCCTGCAGCTTACAAAAAGGAATAAAAATCAATGTTCCTCTCATACTTTTTTCTCCGCAAAAACTTTGGCACACCCGAACGCTCGGGGGCTGCGTCACACGATGAAACCTAATACACCTTAGCTATGCTCGAAGACTCGGGGGCTGGGTTGTAATCTGATCTTGCAAAACAAAAATAATTCAGCACACTCGAAGGCTCGGGGGCTGAGTTGTTTAACTCACAAATCAAATTTTGTTCATTCAAATACTCGGGGGCTCGCCCTCTGTACAAGCAACAAAACTGCATCAATTACACAAGTTTCATATTTGCAACAGCACCCGCCTATTCGGCTGGTTCCTCCTTGGGCTCTACCCAATTCTTTTCTTCCTTCAAAACCCCACCCGATAGACTCGGGGGCTGGGCCAATGATACAGTAAACAAAGTGTATTATTAACAAAGAATCAAAATTACACTCGGGGGCTGCCCTGACCAAAACTCGCGCTCGCGGTGCGCTTCAGTCTTCAGGTTCATCCTTGACAGGCAGCAGATGACCACAAAATTGATCGCGGGTGCGCTCAACCAGCAACTCCGCAGAACGAACAGTGCCATCCAGGTCTCCTTGGTCCAGAGTCGCCCCAATCGCGGGTGGCGGCAGCTGCAAAAATGGCCTGTGACTCCGCACATACGCCATTGCTGCGTTCGCTCCAATCACAAGTTTTCGGGTTAGCAGGTCTCGAATTGGACCTGTATGACGGAAAATATCCAGCAAAGCACGCATCCCTTGTGGTTGTGGCCCGGCAGGAAAGAGAGTCTCGTTGAGTCGCGTAAATGTCATCCGACACAACTCGAGCAGTTCGGCACTCCGCCAGGCACGATCCTTCAGCGTGGCGAGTATGCGAGCATGATACCTGTCAAGCCAAAAATGTTGACGTCCAGTGGTGGGATGGTCGACAACGCTATCCAGACGCTCCTCCACTCGAGCTTTCTCGGCTTGAAAGTTGTCAACAAAACCTGCAAAAACATACGAGTGATTACTAGATCAAGCAAAAGGCGAACGCCAATAGTAGGCAAGGCAAAGGTCATACTCACTTTCGAGTTGCCTGTTTACAAGCTCCATTTCGCCAAGCACATAATCTTCTCGCTGGGTGGACAGTCCTGGCCTCGTCCTCAGTCGATTTAGCTCATTCCGGGCGTCTTTCAGCTCCTGCTTCATTTCCACATACTTGGTCTTCATATATTCCATAACTCTGGCATCATTGACCACCTGCCCTTGCGATCGAGTGGTTTGAGGTTGCGGGGAGCCAGTCGAAGCAGAGGGTTCCAGTGACTGTTCAAAAAGCATAAGAGGTCTCCTTAAACAAGGGATCACAAAATATACTCGGGGGCTCGAGTCCCACGAGAACAATCGACAAATCAAGCAAAACCAGCAGAAGGCAACTTCACATTCATCATCAAACTCGAGTTCATTACAGGCATAAACAAAAGTAGCAATCAAAAGCTACACCCTATGACGCTGACTCGGACCTAGCCCTAGAGTCACGAGTGGCGCGTGCAGCAGCAGCGGCAGCTCGCTTCTCCATCATGGCGATCATGTCCTTCCCCAGTTGGGCTGATCGCTCTGTGATGTCTTCCAGGGGAGTCGAAGGCATTTCGGCTTTCTTAGGAAAGCCGGACACAATCTTCTCAAAATCAGCGACAACTCCATGCAGCTGCATATAGTAGAGCCATGCAAGAACCCAATCAGCTGATGCGCTAAGGCAGATAGATCTGCTAAGCACATTGCAGTATTATGTTTCTGGTATATGGAATTATATAGCGCCCACTTCTATTCTCAACTATATACATCTTTTCGCATAATCAAAACTCTGCAATATATACTTAGAAGATATGATCTTTCCTTGTTATATATGCCGTTTATGCATGAAGTATGTTGATTTGTGCCGTCATACATTTTGTTTGTGTTTGTGTTTAAGCGAGCACAGATCGATATGCCTCGAACGAAGCAGGTGATGAAATACATCGAGAACGCCAAGAAGCGCGAGTTGACGTACAAGAAGCGCCTGGGCAGCCTGGTCAAGAAGATCTCTCAGCTCAGTGCGCTCTGTGGCGTCGACATCCTCTTCATCGACCTCAAGCCAGGGACGGCCGGCACCGGGGGCGAGAGCGGGATCACGACCTGGCCGGCCGAGCGCTCCGCCGTGAAAGAGCTGGTCACGCGGTTCCGCGAGACGCCCCCGGGCCCCCCGAAAGGATCAAGGAGAACCTGAACATCGGCACGTACCTCCAGGGCGAGCTGGGCAAGGAGGAGCGCAAGCTCGTCAAGGTGAAGCAGTGCAGGCTCGACGACGTGCTCACGCTGTGGGACCGCCACCTCGACGACCTCCCCGTCGACGACCTCATCGCCCTGCACCACGCCATGGGCGAGACGCTGGAGGGTGCACGGCGGCGGATCGCCGAGCTCAGCAGCGCCCACGACGTCCCGGCGACATCTGCGGTGACGGTCACGGCGCCCGCGCTGCAGCAGCATGCCCCGGCGTTGCAGTTTCCGGGCAACGCCTTCGACTTGAACCTGTCGGACGCCAGCTCCTCCGTGGGAGCGCAAGATCACTTCTACCTTCCACCGGATATCCTGCCACCGCCGGCCCCTGTCCAGTCGCCCTATATCGGCTTCCAGTTTCGCATGCACCCGCCGTGCATCGCCTTCGGGGCGCCGATGCCGTTCATGCCCTTTCCGATGGCGGCACCGCCGGCGCTCGCTGCGCCGCCGGGTTACAATTTTACCGGCGGGGGCTTCAATGTCATGGATCCCCTGCCGACGGCGAATGCTGGGTTTTATGATGATGTCGCTATGCAGGGTCCGGGACAGGGTTTTGCTGCCGGAGCAGCTATGGCATGCCGCCAAGAATTTCTCGGGTACGGCTTCGATGCCGCCGGGGTGTACGGCTTTGATGCTGCCGGAACCGGTGCCGGGTACGATCTTGAACCCCGCGCCGCCGGGGTTTGGCCGCTGGGTGCTCCCAGTAATCCGGTGGACGCTGCCGCCTACCAGCTGCAGAATGATACGGTGGTGTGGTCGAACAACGGCGTGGGTCACCATGCCCTGGGTGAACAGGAGGAGCGGAGTCGGCTGAGGTTGTTGGATTGGGGGATATAGCATCAGCCTGAAGAAGATGTTCAAGGCTATTTATCTAGTAGGAATTATCTACAAGACTATGAGTTTTTTTTTTACAGTCAGACTATAATGATATAATGTTACAGTATCTTAGTGAAATCGAGTTTTTCTTTAGTTGCACCGGAAGTGTCATCACTCCGTCACGTATTTTATAGTTAACTTTTAGACCACATACTATCTCCAAACCATGCAAAGCATGAATTAATAAAGATGGCTTTCGTATCAGTGTACTTGTTACTGGTTGCTGCATTATCTTCAGATATGTTAACTTGGATATGATTATAGACATGACAAGTACGGAGCAGGCTATTACGTGGTTACTACACTAGTAGAGAACAGGGCATCAGTACCGGTCTTATTGGCCCCTTTAGTACCGGTTGTATATACAACCGGTACTAAAGGCCCTCCACGTGGGCGAGCCTGAGGTCACACAGCGGAGGACCTTTAGTACCGGTTGGTAAAGGTTCCTGCTTTTTTTTGCCCCCCCCCCCTCTTATTTATTCAGGGGGTTTTCGGTTTTATTTCTTTTCGCTTATTTTTCGGGGTTTAGGGTTTCTGTTTTTTTCCTTTTCGCTCATTTTTCAGGGTTTCGGAGGAGATCACGTATAAAGTACTGACTACACATATGAAGTACTCATTACACATATAAAGTACTCTCTTTACATATAAAGTACTCATAATTACAATGGAGATCACCGCTAGCTAGTACATGCATGGAGGGAGTCTATTTTTCGACATAGTGGAATTCACCGAATTCATCTAGGACATGCGTCAGAATGAATCCCGCCAATTCCTCCGCAATAGCTTTCACGCGGTTATGTGGTAGGAGCTGGTTCCGCTTCCTTGACATCTTTAAAAGAAGGAGATCAAATCAGTTACGATCGAAACTAAACACAATTGATGGTAGCAAAATAAAAGTTGTGTATGATATTTACGTACCTCTCGATTTCTTACACTATTGACTCTCTCATTGACCCTCATGTGAATATACTCGCAAACGTAGTATCCACATAGTTCCGTCCCCTGTGGTTGTAGCAGACACCACTATACAAGAATATAATTTAATCAAATAATAATCAAGAGAACGATAATGGTATTAGAAAGATACGCAGACCTAGATACGTAGTAGTACTTACATTGTTAGCCTTGAACTCCAGCTTCAGTTTTCATTCACCGCGTTCTTCCGCGATGAACTTTTTTCAAACCCTGCCCGGAAAAGAAAATGAATTGAGGAGTTATTACTTATACTTTTGATATCCGGAAATGAACGAAACTGGACGATATAGTGCGATTGAAATTACCTCTTGAGCATTAGACGCACGCTTTTGTAATCATCTTGATCTTTCCTCAATGAGTCCCAGACTTCAACTTCTCCTTCCTCGAGTCTAATGATTAGCAGAATGAAGTGGTACCTGCGCACATTTATATACGCAGGTATTCAGAACTCATCAATTACACTTAATATCGGGAAAGCAAAATAGAATGTGTACAAGACAGTAACACTCACCCGAAGTTGTAAGGAAGAAGTATTTCCTTTTTGGTACTTTGTCGCTTAAAACACGTTAGCAAAAGGTCCTCTGTGTCCTCGGCATACAGAGGATTTTCTACGGTCACCACATTAACTTTATCCGGGTCAATGAACCCAATGTCCCAGATTCCTCCCATTCGGCATTCACGAATCTTCATTCTGCATAATAGCGTACAAAAGAATGTTGTGAGGATAATTACAAGCAATGAACGAGCTGAACTATAAATAATTAAATTACACGAATAAATTACTTACAGACAATAGCAGCTGAGTATAGCTTTGTCGAGGGCAAGTTGATTGTACATCTGAAAAAGTTCGGAGAACTCAACCTGCACAGCATATTCTCGGAACAAGTGATGTTCCTTAACTCCCGCCATGAGATATGTCCTCCCTTCTTTTGCGGCGGTCATGTACCAGGTATGCAATTTATATAACTGTGTTGTTAGAGCACTCGGATTTTCGACCAGAGTCAGCCCGAGTTCAAATTTATATTGAATTGCTATCTGCGCTATGGGGAGACCTGTGTCGCCAATGACAACTTCTCCATGCTCGATTTCCCGAGGTTCAGAAGGCACAATGAGCGGGGCGATCGATTGTGCTTCTTGTTCTCCGAGCTGGGCAACTCCTTTCCCGCACGCTTTTTCTTCCTCCTTCTGTGAGGAAAGTACCTTGTCAATACCTCGCTCATAGTCAGAAAGGGGCGGCGGTGGAGGGCAATATAGGTTGTCAACGGTGCGATCTTTTACCTCAGTTGGTATAGTCTTCAGGGGTCAAGTCTTGCCTCCAGTCTTTCCTTTTTTTTCTGTTCAAAAAAGGCTGCAGCCTTGCCTTGTGTGCTCAGTTGTAATTCCTCCATAGTCATCTCGCCAGCTAACTTCTCAGGAGGCTTGACTTCCTTTTTTTTTTGCACGTTTCTTGACAGTGGACGCCGTGAACAGCTTCCGCTTTGTCAAATTACTAGTGGGCGCAGCAGTCGGCTGACGGGACGGCGCGGGCGATGGACTCGCGGTGGGCTCCCAATCGTCGGGGGAGGAGGGTGGACTTTGCTGTGGTGAATTTCTAACCGGAGGAGTCGGTGGCCTTGGCGCCGAGTCTGGAAACTTGATTAAATTCTTCTTCCATAGAACGATACCAAGTTCGATGTCTCCCAATGTCTTCTCGCCTTCAGCTCCGGGAATGTCGAGCTCTACTGAGTTCATTCCCGACATAACTTTCGTGACCCCGACACGAGCAAATCCAGCGGAATCACACCAAAATGGAAGGTTGCTCCAGGTTGATGTGGTAAAGCATAGCCAGTCGCCACCGGAAAAGAATGTTCTTCAACGGCGCATGTAACTCACAATTTGTCTTCTCCGTGATATCATCCACGGGGTAGTGAGCCGCCGACGGTTCAGCAACTGGTTCATCAACTGCAGGATCTTGTAGCTGCGTGGAACCCACGCTGCTTTTCCGCTGAGATGGGCAGACATCGACTGCACGATCTTCTACTCGCAGCTGAGATTCCCTGCTCTGGGTAATTAAGGCCAGTTGCTCCTTCACATCATGCATCTGGCGTTCTAATGCAGTAAACCTCTCGCCTCCCTCTTCTTACTTCTGCAATGTTTTCTATAAGTTGCAGTGTCCTCCGGAAACCCTTCAAGAAAACCAACACCGCCTCCTCTGCCTCGACATCGTCCCCAGTGTTCTTTATTCCCGAGGGCGAGTGAAAGCTCGTCGTCCTCTCTATCGGGAACATATGTTCCCGCCTTGACTGTGCTATTGCGTCTTTTAGTTTTTTGACGACTCTTGTAATTCTTTTCTTCCATTTTCCCGTGCAACAATCAGCCCTGTGTCTGGGTCCAAAACTGCCCCATGCGCGAACAACCAGAACTTGGACCTGTCGGGCCAGTCATCTGTCTGTGGACGGATCCCTCTTTCACGCAGCTCGTTTTCATAGGCCTCCCACTTAGGCAAGGCAGTCTTGTAGCCACCTGAGCCCAAACGATGGTGATACTTCTTCTTCTTAGCATTCAACTTGTTTTGGGTCGATCGGGCCACAGAGACGGCCGATTTCTTATACGCCACAAATTCAGCCCAGTCATCTTTTATCTTCACTAGATGTCCGGTGAAATTTGGAGGTTCTTTCGCATATTTTTGCCACAACTTTTTCTTCCAGTTGTTGAATTGCTGGGCCATCTTGCTAAGAGTCCATTCCTTGACTTTATCCTTCCTCTTCTGTGGGAGATCTGCCGGTAGGCTGAAAGAAGCCAACATCGAGTCCCAAAGGGTATCTTTAATTCTTTGCTCGAGATATTTTGCGCCAATGTTGGCTTTCTTCGGCTGATTCCATTCTGCAACGGTGATCGGGACCATGTCCCTAACAAGAACACCGCATTGAGCTACATATTTAGTGTAGATTCCTTCGGGTTTCTCCGGTGCTCCTTTTATACTAACTTCGTCGATCGACAACTTTGCACCATCCGGCAGCTTTACCCCTTGGTTCGGGCCTCGTGTAGGGATTGACTTAGATCCAGAGGGCTAAAAGAAAAATGTTTCGTTAATATGTGCAATATAAATCTATTAATGCATCTAGCTAGTGATCAACAAGACTTAATATATACCTCGCCGGATTTTTCTACAGAGTTTTCTAACGGCACTTCTTCGTCGTCGTCGTCTCTGAAATTTTCTAACTCAAGTCCCTCACCGGAGTCGTTCAAACATTTCGAGCTAAAATCTTCGTCGTCTTCTTCGCTGGAATCTTCTCCATCGGAATTGGGTCCTGCAGCTATATCACATATAATTGCTTGCATCCGGTCTTCATTCTCCTCGTCTCGGATGAAGGGGACATCGTCTCGGATGATGGGGTCGTCGTCTCGGATGATGGGGGCGTCGTCCTCCATAGCTCAATGTCACTGCAAATTTGTAATTCATAGCAAACAACTTTAAATTTCTTATACACTAATAAAATAACTTTGCTACTAAAATAACAATATTGCAACTAAAATGACTTAGCAAAATTTTCAAACTTATCTAATTTGCTATTTTTAGTAATGTTATTTTAAAACTTATCTAAACTTTAATAATAATATAAACAATAATAACCTATCTTGGGCTAAATTCTAATTTGCTAACAAAATAAACTCTAATTTGCTACACTAAATAAACTCTAATTTGCTAGAATAAAAAAATGACAATGCACATATTTACTAGAATAAAAAAAATGACAATGCACATATTTACTTATTTACTAGAATAATTTGTAACTTAAAATTGCATCGTGTTTCAAATTTGTAACTTAAATGTGCTAATTTAAATTTGCTAACTTAAAATTGCTAACTTAAATTTTTGCTAAGTTTCAATTTTTGCTAAGGTTGTAAAGCACAATCTCAATTTCTAACTTTATGCTAAGTTTCCAATTTGCTAACTTTCAAATTTACTAAAAATTGCATCGTGTTTCAAATTTGTAACTTAAATGTGCTAACTTAAATTTGCTAACTTTGCTAACTAACAAATGTTCTACTAAAATTTCTACAATGCTCCAAAAATTTAGTACTTAGTAAATGTAGCAAATTTAGTAACAAATTTTCATCATTTAAATTTTTTCTACTATGAATTATATCACTAACTATTAACACTAACAAAAAAATTGTACTAACAATTTTTCTACTAACAAATTTTCTACATACAAATCAAAAATATGCATACAAAATTTAGCTCTAAAAATTTAGGATACAATGCTCCAAAAATTTAGTACTTAGCAAATTTAGTAACAAATTAACACTAACAAAAAATTGTACTAACAATTTTTACTAAAATGCTACTAACAATTTGTACTAAAATTCTACTAACAATTTGTACTAAAATTTAGCACTAACAATTTTGTACTAAAATTTTCTACTAAAAAATTCTACTAACACTTACAGTAGGGGCAGTGGCAGGGGAGGAACCAGTAGGGGCAGCGGCAATGGCGCGAAGCGAGGACAGGGGAGGGAGGAAGGAGGCGAGCAGGGGAGGAACCAGGCGAGCAGGGGAGGAACCAGGGGGGCGAGCAGGGGAGGAACGAGGGCGAGGGGAGCAGGGGAGCATGGGAGCAGGGGCGGCAATGGCGCGACGACGGCGCGGGGGCGCGGCGGATCGAGGGCAGGGGCGCGCGACCGCGGGAGGGGCCGGAGTAGGGCGCGCAGGGGCCGCCGGAGCAGGAGGGCGCGACGGCGGGGGCGTGGCTGAGGCCGGAGCGATTTTGGCTTCGCCGCCGGAGCGATTCGTTGTGGAGTAACGTACGCGCGGTTTGTGGAGGCAGTGGGGAAGAAGAGAAGGCCGCGCGGTTAAATACAAAACACCTTTAGCACCGGTTGCGGATAGCAACCGGTACTAAAGACCCCCCTTTAGTACCGGTTGTTATCTGCAACCGGTGCTAAAGGCCTTTTTTTCGGCCGCTTAATTTCCCGCGGGAGAGAACCCTTTAGCACCGGTTGCAGATAGAAACCGGTACTAAAGGTATTTTTTTGGAATTTTTGTTTTCCTTATTCATTTTTCTGTTTTCTTTATTATATTGATTTAATTGTCCAAATTTGACAAACTTTATATCAAATTTAAGCCCTGGACATGTAGAATCTTTTCCTACTGGTTATTTTCAAATTTGACTATGTTGAATGTATTCAAATTTCAAATGGATGATTTGAGTAAATTTGACATAGATTTAAATCCATATCATCAAAAAATTGAAACAAAATTGAAAGAAAATGCATGTTTGAAATAATTTGAATTTCTAAAAATGCTTTTAATATGAATTCTTCTCACTGAGGTTGGTAAGAACCCCGCCCTTTCTTCCCGCCCTTTTTTCAAACAGAATTTTTTCCCGCCACCGTCTTATGCCAAATTTCTTCCCGCCACCTTTTCCCGCACAATTTTTTCGCGCCACCGTTTCCCGCCCAATTATTTCCTGCCGGTTGTTCTATAAAATCCAGTCGAAGGTAGGCACGATACTCACTTGAGCGCAAGCATGGTGTGTATTGGTCCTTGCGAGAAGTGTGTGTCCGGGTTTCACATTTCCGCATCCGAGCATCTCGCAAGGCTTTTGAGCAATTTGAAGGTAGATGGTAGGGTAGTTCCAATTGAAGAAATTTTGCACACTGAGAGTCATCTCGCTTTGCTTGGGGCGAAGCTATGCCGCGATGGGTTTCCGTATAGGACCCCGCTCCAAATTCGTGCAGAAATGCTCAGGCTTGCAGATAAGTTTGACAGGAAAGTTACGAATAGTCCGTTCTACCGAACTGAAGCTGACCGTGATTCGTACGGTCGTTCATGTCTCTGGGTAGTTGACAGCGATGATGACGACAATTTCATGCCGTCGTCAAAGGAAAGGAGGGTTGAAGCACTGAGCAAGGGCAAGGAGAAGAAGGCTGAAGCATCGAGCAAGGGTAATGGCAAGAAGGCTGAAGCTTCGTCCAAGGGCAAAGGCAAGAAGGCAGAATCTTCATCAAAGGGCAAGGGTGGCAACACGGCGGATGGTGCAGGCTGCATCGATGGGAGATAGGTAGAGTCTTTGTTTTACTTGTGTTGTATCGTAATTTGCAGTTGTACCTTAATTTGTTCTATCCAGTATTTAGAACTAGTGAAGTTGTAACGTAGATCTCTAGTTGTATGTTAAATTAATTTATCGATTCAATGTGGGATGTTTCGTATCAATTATAATATGCCTCGTACATAGATAATAATATGTCTTGTACACAGATAATAATATGTCTCATACAGACGAACATAAATATGAATATGTCTCACATACAAATAGATATGGTTTTTCTAAGCCCGCCTTTAGTCCCGGTTGGTCCTTTTCTAACACCAACCGGGACTAAAGAATCACACGGATCGTGTGTTTCTTTCAAACGCTTGTGAGCCGTTGGATCAGGGGTGTGTTTCTTTTGAGGGCTTGTGAGCCATTGGATTTTTAGAACTAGTCCCGGTTGGTAACACCAACCGGGACTAAAGAATCACACGGATCGTGTGTTTCTTTCAAACGCTTCTGAGCCGTTGGATCAGGGGTGTGTTTCTTTTGAGGGCTTAGTGAGCCGTTGGATTTTTAGAACCGTACTGTGTTTCTTCGTGAGCCAGATGACCCTATATATAGCCCCCCTCCCGGGCACTCACGGCACTCATTGTAGTTCACGGGTAGCAGAGAGCAAGATTTCTGAGAGGCAGGAGTTCCTAGAGCGGAGGCTGAAGGTGAACCCTCCCCTCGGTCGGATCCAAGCAGCGGCAAGGGTCTTTGATGATTAGCAACATCCCCAACACTTGTTCGGACGGTTGCATATCATCAAAGACGTCTTGCCGCTGTCTGGATCGAAGGCCGATTTACCGTCTCACGACCACGCGATGATTTGCAGTATACAAAGCATTCGGATTCCCGTCATACAGCCCTACGGTGCATTTGATATGCAGTCACTCACGAGGCACCGTAGGGCTGTATGACGGGGAAACCGTGTGTTTTGGTCAGTTTTGCTTATATATAAGGAGACTCCGCGATGTATTCAGGGTGCTGCCCTCTCCCTCCCCTACCCAGGTGTTTGATCAAATTTCCCACTCATTTTTTCAGATCTCCGCGACAATGTCCGGCCTGTTGGATGCGACGGGCGATGTCCGGGACTGGGCTCCGCCGGGCTGGCACTGGGAGGTGGTATCTTCCGGGACGCGTCGCTTGGTGAGGAATCCGGGTGACATCGTCGACCCGGATCTTGTTTGGTGGAAGTCGCGTGGGCCACTCTCGTTCCAGAGGGAACCGGCCCCCGAGGAGGTGGTACGTCGCCGTATCAGGGAGGAGGACGAGCACGTCAATCGCTATGTGAGCATGTTGGATACGCCAGCGGTGTATAACAGTGGATGGATGGTTCTTCAGAGGGATCCTTCTGACGTGAGTATTGCCCCTGTCATGGTTCCTGCTCTTTGGGTGCGCAGCGCCGGCCGCTCAGGACCCCGTGGCTTAGGACCCGGCAAAAGTTAGTGACATTATTCGTGATGTATTATGGTTAAATAAAAATGGACCCGAGCTATGTATTATGGTTTTCACCACATAAAGGTTTAATACATTACTACACATCACATAAAGGTTTTCACCACATTATTACACATCACCAACAACATCCCTATCTAGTGTTCACTTTTTTCTTCGTGTGTGTCCCTTTCTTCTGATTGCGCCGTAGCCATGGACAATCTTCATCATTTAACACGATGCTTGGGTCAGTTTTCACTTTGAAGGGCGGAATTTCATGAAACTTATTGTAATCTTCTGACAGGTCTGTCTTGTCCTCCACTCCCACGATGTTTCTTTTCCCTGAAAGAACTATGTGGCGCTTTGGCTGATCGTATGATGTATCCGCTTGCTTATCTTTTCTTTTTTTCGGTCTGGAAGACATGTCCTTCACATAGAAAACCTGAGCCACATCATTGGCTAGGACGAATGGCTCGGTGTGGTACCCAAGATTGTTGAGATCCACTGTAGTCATTCCGTACCGCCGGTCTATCTCTACCCCGCCTGACAGGTTGACCCATTTGCACTGAAACAAAGGGATCTTAAAAGAAGGTCCATAGTCAAGTTCCCATATCTGCTGTATGCAACCATAATATGTGTCCTTTGTCCCATCGTCGTTTGTTGCATCAAAGCGGACACCACTGTTTTGGTTACTGCTCTTTTTGTCTTGGGTTTCCGTGTAAAATGTATTCCCATTTATCTCGTACCCTTGGAAAGTCAATATAGTCGAAGATGGTGACTTGGCCAACAAGTATAGCTCATCTCCAACAGTGGTGTTATTAATGAGATGTGTACGCAACCAACTGCCGAAAGTTTCCACGTGCTTTCCTTTAATCCAGAAGTTAGTCTGCTCCGGGTATTCGGAGCGTAAAATATCCATGTGTTTCACGATATACGGAGCCACCAATCTGGAATTTTGTAGAACTGTGTAGTGTGCTTGAGTGAAAGAATGCCCGTCCATAATTCTTGTTGCTTTCTTTCCTAGCGTGCCTTTTCCACGCAGTCTCCCCTCA
>CAMZMU010000100.1:36246279-36399424 GCA_947311845.1 Poa pratensis | reverse complement strand
TGCTCGGATCTCCGTCGTTGCATCCATGGCGAAGTGGGGATTTGGGTAGTGTGTGTTGATGGAGGAAGTGGTGTTGTGCTCTTGGTTAGTTTCTCTACGAACCACGCATGCAGTTGGAAGTGGTGAGAGGTGGAGAGGGAGTATAGCTCGGGATGGCGAGAATAGCACGCAGAGGCCAGATATTTGCTGGGACACGTAGTATTCATGCTGTGGTTCTGGCTTCTGTGCATGAAAATGGAGAAGTTCTATGCAAGAACTGAGGCACGGACAGATCATGGATTAATATGAATGTGTCCATGCATGATCTGCTCCAGCCGTTAACTTCCACCTAGATTAGAAGGAACTAAAACGATCCATGCATCACTAAAATTTATGTTTCCTGTTTCATTAGAATTTAGTGGAAAAAAACAAAGATGGCGTTTCACTTTCACTGTTTCATATCATATATATACCGATATTGACAACTCCAGGACCAGTCTAAAATTTCAGTTTTGCCAGTATAAACAGTTTTCCAGTTCATAAATCAATTTTGAACTACATGTATATCCAAAAAAAGGCGATAACAAACCATATGAAGCAACTCTATTAAATGTTTTGTCATACAAAAAATATCGATAAGAAACAAGATTGTTGTGGAAAATCTTTTTTCTTTCTTTCTCCCCGTGTCCTATAGATATGTTTACCCAGTGTCATGCTAAATTCTCCGACTATTAACATTGATTTTAGAAGAGCGCTTACAGGTAATAAGTGGGACAGATGGTTGCACTTGGTGGAACGTTTGTTTCACATTTAGCTTTCGGATCAACCAGATGTTTTTATCTGGAAACTTACCGAATCTGGATCCTTTTCGGTCAAGTCTATGTATGCAGATTTTATGATCGGGCATACGGCTTTCCTTCGTAAATATATTTGGAAACTAAAAGTACCGCTAAAAATAAAGATTTTTATGTGGTTCCTATATAAGGAGGTCATCCTAACCAAGGACAATTTAGCCAAAAGAAACTGGGATGGATGCAAGAAATGCGTTTTTTGTGACTCAGAGGAGTCCATCCATCACCTTTTTTATTTCATGTCCTTTTGCTAAATCTATTTGGACAATTGTGCACTTTACTTTCAATATCACTCCTCTGACCAGTATAGTAAATATGTTTGGTAATTGGTTGAATGGAATTGATAAAGCCACTAAAACACGAATTCGCGTCGGGGTTTGTGCTTTAGTTTGGGCTATTTGGAACTGTAGAAATGATATGGTGTTTAACAAGAGAGCAAATATTCATTTTTACAGGTTATACATATGGCTACTTTTTGGATCTAATCTTGGGCATGCCTATTACCAGCGGCACAGAGGCCACTTATGGATTTCGGATGCACACAGCTCCCTTTGGACGGAGGCAAACTTGAACTTTTAGTTCTACATAATTTTCAATTCCCCTAATATTGTGACACCCCCTTTGTTTATAAAGGACAAAGGGTAGGGGTCGCCGAACTAAACCCTAACCGAATTGGACTCCTAATCTGGTCCGACTCAGACCGATACAAACCGACCCATGGCTGGTTCGGCCTTAGATTTGGCACACAGGTCTAGTTAACACTACCTTAGACTTTTACATATCATTTAAATATGTCCTAGCGTGTTAAAAATATTAATGTACTCTTTTAAGTTGCACATTCAGCCCACTCAATGGTACAACCTCCTCCACAACAACCTTGCCAACGTCAGCCCCATTCTCCTCTGAAATAGTCGTTGTTGCTGCCGCATTGTTGACATTACCAGTTGGAACATCCGCCTTGTCCATCTCCGTGGACTTCTGAATAAATCTGGAACGCAGAAATTGTTTCAAATCCTCCCAATTAGATGTCCCCCATGTGATACTTTTCGTACACCTTTCTTCACGCCACAAACTAGACACCCTTGTGTCCACTCGCCGGTGCGCAATAACCATTGCAATATGTCCATCAAAATTGCTATCAAGTATGCGACATCTTGCAAAACCACCTTCCATATGAGATTCCCAAGATTGATATTCTGCGAACGTTGCGGAACTGTCCAATCTCCAGTTGATTTGTGTCGCATCATATGTCAAACCAATCACGATATTGACGTAGTCATGATATACGTCGTCCGACTTCTCGGTCACACGATTAGGTCTTGACGAAACCATTTTCTGAATGGCTTCCTCGCGAATACTGCAGCTACAGTACTTTCTAATTTTTTTTACCAATCCGATCTGAACTCAGCTACAATCACCGACCGGAACTCTCTCGATTCAGCCCAACCAATCAGACCTGATCCAACACGTAGTCAACTACTCTTTTTTTTACAGAGACGCACAAAAGAACTGGATCCGATCCAATCTGTATCAACCAAACCGTGTCCAATACTTCCTGACGTATCAACAAAGATACCAAATGATATAGTTGTTTGCCTGATATTTCACCGCAAGAACCATCGGATAACTATTCTTCCAATCACGGGAGTACGCGTAACCTGAAGAACGAGAGAACGAATCCCACGGCGAGCAACGAGGTGATAAACACCACGCCTCACGCCAAGCTTGACAACCCTTGGCAAATCCATGAGCCTTCTCGCCACGCACGATAACTCTTGACAGATTCAACAACACTCATGCCTCTATTTCAAAGATAACTGACGAACGTCCGAGACGCCGTCTACACGCCGGTCCCTTAGGACGGAGGCAAACTTGAACTTTTAGTTCTACATAATTTTCAACTCCCCTAATATTGTGACACCCCCTTTGTTTATAAAGGACAAAGGAGTAGGGTCGTCGAACTAAACCCTAACCGACTTGGACTCCTAATCTAGTCCGACTCAGACCGATACAAACCGACCCATGGCGGGTTCGGCCTTAGATTTGGCACGCAGGATTAGTTAACACTACCTTAGACTTTTACATATCATTTAAATATGTCTTAACGTGTCAACCAACCAACACGATGTCGACGATGCCCACATCACTAAAGAAGATTGGACATGTGAGAAGGGCATGACTTCAGGGCTCAACATCGATCGAGCAAGGCTCTGAGGTAAACACAAGTTTAAATAAAATTAAATAAAAATACAACGGACGAATGACCAGCCTCACAATTTATGCCTCTTTGATAGTTTGTCTTTGTATCCCGGCTAAGTGCGATGAACCGATAGATATGAGCGTGCTTAGAACTCTACGATCTGCTCTTCTCCTGCGCGATATGAGGTTGTAGTATGGAAGGCACCGCCTCGTGAATTTCAGGCAGCCACGTAGGGGGTTCAGTTCATGCTTCATCTGATTAATTAATTAATTAGCGTCTGATAACGCAGCACGTCTAACATGAGAAGACGGCTATCATTTGGTACACTGAACCATGTGCACTAATTATGCCAAAATCCTAGTTATGTGGAGCTTCTATTCCTTTTGCCTTAAACTAACGCCATTGTTGCAGCCGTTCTTACTTCTGAACATTGCCGCGAATGGTTCATTGATCAACCTGCAATTATTATTGCTGAACACATACATGTACTTGAAACCTTGCTTATTGTGCCCGACAAAAGTGCCTTCTTCGCGTTGTTTTGAAGTCTCCTTTTCATCGAAAGTCAACCTGAGGAGAGCTGAGCTAACCCCGCTGACTTCCTTCCGATGCTCTCTTCTATATAAACTCGACCCTACAACAGAGACATTCACTCCACACAATCACACCCCCAGCTCCTTAATCACGATCAAGCCAACTCGAAGTCCTGATTTCTTGCATTACCTTTCCATCTCTCCGCAATGGCGAACGTCGGCTTCCATCTCTTGATTCTGGCCATTGTTTCTGCCACTATTTCCGTCACGGCGGCCATCAGCGTCGGCCCAGAACCACCGGCAAGGAGGAGCCGTTTCCTGCTAGCTGCTGGCACCGTGCACCCGCCTCTGCCATCGTACGACTGCTCCAAGAAGTCCGCCGAAGCATGCCTCGCGCCGGGGAGAGCCGGGCCGACGTGCTGCGGCGGTCAATGCGTCAACACTGTCACCAGCGTGGAGCACTGCGGCGGCTGCAACAAGGCGTGCAAGCACGGCCGGACGTGCTGTGGCGGTCACTGCGTGGATCTACTGTCCGACAAGAAGAACTGCGGCAGCTGCTCCAGCCAGTGCAAGAAGAGGTGCAATTACGGCTTCTGCGACTACGCGGAGTAATACATACTACTTCAGCCTCGTCATTGTGTGCGAGCGAGCGTTATCTCAAGATATATATATTCTACCAGCATCAAGTTACTAACTCATACACGGCTAGTCAGACAGCGGACCATAAAATCTAAATGAGTTGTCGATAATTAATACTAAAGGGCGACAGATGTATGATCAGAACATATTCGCACAGCAGAGAATTAGATGAAAGACCAGTTTCTGTTGAACTGTATCGAAATTAATTTATGATTCTTTGCTGCTGTTCAGAAAGTACTACTCCCTCCGATCCATATTAGTGGACATAGTTTTGTCTAAATTCATATGTATCTAGTTAAGTATTTAGACTAGATACATGTGTATCTAGACAAAGTTGTGCCCACTAATATGGATCGGAGGTAGTACCATAAAGCAGGTTATTATCATGGACAGGGCCCCCGGGCTTGCCGGGGGTGCAAAGCTTGTGTTTTATGCTTTTTTATAGTGATTTTGTCCAAGAACTAAGCATTTTAACCTTGTTTGCTCAGGCTTCCGGAAATTTCTGGATCCGCCACTGACTATGGACACCCTCAACTCCAGGAAAACAAATCCCAAGAGCATAGGCGAATAATGGATGTCCCAAACACCAAGGGCAATCCAGGATTTGAGCATAGGAGGATGAAGACCATGATGACCAGACAATAGGTATAACTCACGGTGGGCGTTCGGGTTACCCGAAAATATCGGGTCGGGTAATTCGGGTTTTAAGAAATTCGGGTTTTGAGAAATGACACCCGAGATTTTGCCAAAAAATCAGGAACCCGACAATTCGGGTACCCGACATTACGGGTTCAGGTTCGGGTTTTCCCGATTTGCCCGAAATTCTTCGAGCATGGGGAAAAGCAGCTTCCAACCACCGGTGACCGATGGGATACGAGGGAAGAAGAAGGCGGCCGGGCGCGTCGCTGCACCGCTCCGTCACGGCACTAGTCGCCGTCGTGGTTGCGCCCCGGCGGCGGGAAAAAGGGAGGCGATCGGCGCGGCGGTCATGCTGCCCTTTGCTGCTCTGAGGCGATGGCGGCAGGGAAGGAGAGGCCGGCCGGCCGCCTCGCGTGATGGGGCGGCGGCCAGGGACGGGAAGATGCGATGAGTAGCTCTATAACTGTGCTGCTGTGGCTCTGCGCGAGTGCGCGTGCGTGCGGATTTGGGAAGATGGCGGCGCGGAGAGCGATTCAGCGGCAGGCTGGAAGTTAGGGTTGACGAGTGCTGGCTGCTGGGTCACTGGATCGTGGGATGCAGACTAGTTACGTGGGAAACTTGGGCTGAGCTTTTGCCAAAATGAGGGATTTTCTTACTGGGCCTTCTCTATTTCGGGTAGTTCGGGCAATTCGGGTGCCGTGACTTCTTACCCGAAATTTCTGAATAAAATTCGGGTTTTCAAAACTGCTACCCAATGTAGCACTCGGGTTTTTCGGGTTCGGGCTATACGGGTTCGGTCTCGGGTTTTTCGGGTTCGGGCTTCGGGTATCGGGTTTTATGCCCACCATGAGGTATAACACATGAATACACCGAATAAATTTAACGATATATGTTTGCAGTTGAAAAGAATTTTATATCTCTACCAGTCAGCAGCGAAGAAAGGACTATCATAATGGGTATCCAAAGTTATTAAAAGATTTTGTTGTAACCGTATAATATATGGAAGCCACAGTACTAAGAGCGAAACTACAAATTATTCGTAGTAGTGACAAACATCTCCAACATTGAAGTTATATTGCAAGAACAAAGGATTAATCAGATTTCTATGTTGAACTTCTTCAACCTCTATAGTTATCAGCGTTGAGGTAGAAGTTAGTTTTGGTGTCTTTTGAAGATTTATGCTACAATCATTTCAAATCCCTACATTTGTGCTGCTTCTACATGTTCTTATTTTATTTTTTTTTTCTGTTTTTTGCGTAACGTCCAACCAATCTATTGATCATCAACAAAGGTATAAAGAATCCCAAAAGTAATAAAAGTTACAAATAAGTCTTGAGACCACCTAGCGACGACTACAAGCAGTGAAGCGAGCTGAAGGTGTGTGGCGCCCCGACCCGACTGTTATACAGTGATGCTGTGTGTCACCGGTTAAGCGATACAACCGGAGGTTACGGGTTTACCAATCCCCGGCCAAAACCTTTGGCAGGCGTTGCTCGGAATGGATCATCGGCAACGCAACACCCCGATTGATGCCTTAACACAGGCACAACCCTCAATGTATAATAGAGAGATCAAGACTTGTGGAACAACTGGCACATCACAGACTCTACGACACAAAGCATTATAGTTCAACTCTTATAATAGAGAAAGATAGCAAATGACATCCAGAGGTCACAGACCCAACATTACATCAAGCGGAAGCAAAATAGGTTGTTCTAAACAACAAGAACCAAATTATGGCCTAAGAGGCCTACAGATAAACATCACAGCGCCAGCTGATCCGGGATGTCCCAAGCTACCACCTGGGATCCCCAGACTACTCGTCGACGTCCACAAAGAACCCACCTTCGAGGTCGGTGAAGTCCTCCTCTGAAACAAAACAAACGACGTTGAGTTCGACGAACTCGCAAGATTATATATAGAGCTTTAGCTCGAAGAAGCTTTCAAGGTTTTATGGCTGTTTTGCATAAAGCTGATTTTATTTAAGAAAACATAACTCAATGGCATCGACTATTCAGAGTATTTTAAAAAGGGGTAAGAAGTACTCTTTTCTTTGATCACCTTTCTCATCATCAACCATCATCAACCACTGTACCTGTTCTACAAAGGCACCTCCCCGAATCACCCTCGAGGAAGTCAACCTTGCATTCTTGAGTGGTACCTTTAGTACCCAGTTTTTAATCATTCCGTTCAAGTTCTTCTATGGTCTTATCGTCCTTTCCCAAGTCGTCCGTAACCGTGGACATGGCTTTTCGAAAAGATTTAACCCTGCAGGGGAGCACTGTGTTTACCTTCGGTACCGCCCGGCTCATTGCCTACACGTAGCTCTCTTCCGGGGAAAGTCGGCTGAGTGGGAACGGTTACAACCTTTACCTTGTTAAAGACTAACCCAGATCATCAGTGAGGACGGAACAGGTTCAGTGCCTTCAGCACCCTGCCCCGTGGCCACTCATTTTCCTAACACCACCATCCTCATTTCTGTCTTAGCCACCATCTCATCGCACGCGCAAATGGAAGCTCAAACTAGAGGACCCTGGCTAGCCCCGCTCAAGTTAGTCGGTCGACGAGGTCTCCATATACCCCACCGAAAGGAAACGCGCTCATTCTTGGTTCAAGAGGTAAATAACTCGCACCTAGGCGGCGAGAGTGAGACAAAACACCACCATACCAAGTGGCCTCTCGTCCCCACCTTTAAGCATCTTATTACCTGTCACCACAACTTCCACCATCATCTGAACACTTCAATAACCTGTTTCCAACATGAAGTATCCATCGGACGGCTAAGCATTTAACTAAGCATGGCTAAGCATCAACAATTCATAGTTAAGTATTTCAGGCCAACAATACAATCCTATGGATAATAGGAGGGAAACAGGTAATTGGCATCGGAATCTTAATGCAACTATAGGATACTCTAATCCAAGCAAATTGACATTTGGAACCGCATGCAATATTATAGTGGAGAAAATATTTGCGGAAAATAGGATAAGATATGCTCAGAGGGGGGATTACGCTTGCCTTGTTCGGGATACTGGTAGTACGGATCCTCGGGGTATTGTGGAGTAACCCCGGGCTTGATCTATCGAAATATAGCAACGGAAGAGCAATCAATCTCCACACATGCTTTAACAAATGCAATGCGCAAACACATGATGGCATGTCCTCTTTAGTGCATTGAACTTATTATAGCAAGGTCTACCCATTTTGAATGGGGTGTGAGATAATTATGTAACAAGAGAGAAATTAGCTCTACCTTTGTTTTTATGTTTTCCTGTGCTATAAGTTCATGTAGACATGCATGCAAGTGATGAAAAGGATCAGTGCACATTTTTATGAGCATTTCGATATAAGGAACACATTTTTCGAGGCCCCGATCAAAAGTTATTTATTTTATAATTCCCCTTTTTAAATATTTACTTTTGATTATTTTAATTCCAACGATAAATATTTTATTTACTCGACTCGAAAGGGAGAGAGGAACTAGTAGGAATCATCGGAGTCGATGTCCCTACGTTGCGAGGGAGGAGCGGGGAAGCATAAGCTATCGGAGAGAAAATGGAAAAAAACAACTTAAAAAAAAAAACAGACAGCCCGGCCTCCAGCCCGGTCTGGGCCGGCTGGCAGGCCGGCCTAGCAACAGAGGGGTCCGGCCCCCAGCCCAACTTGGGCTGGCTCCGAGGCCGGCCTCGTGCCAGAGGCGCTCGGCCTCCAGGCCGGCTTGGGCCGGCGAAAAGGCCGGCTAAGGGCCCGAGCGAAACGGCCTTCGGCCCGGCCTAGGCCGTCTCCACGGCCGGGGAGCGCGATGAACGGCGACGTGCTGTGCACGCACGGGCACGGCGGCGAACGGCTACGGCGAGGACGGGCTAGCGCGTGAAGGGGAAGGGGAGGGTGCGCAACGGCACGGGGTGCTCACCACGAACTAGTTGGCGAGGTCGGTGGGGCCGGAGAAAGGTCGACGGCGCCGAAATCGGGCGCGGCGAAGCGGCGGTGGTCGTGGAAGAAGTCGAGGACGACGGCGACAAATGCGGCGGCCCCGCGTCGATTCCTTGCACGGAGAGGCAGCAGGCGTCGCGGCGGGGCTTCGGCGATGCTCGGCCTGGCACGGAGGGGCGCGGAACGTCGGCGATGCGCCGGCGACGAGCTAGCTAGGGTTCGGCTCTGTGGGGAAAAAAGAGGGGAGCGCGGGGCAGGTGAGCGAGAGGATATGGGAGCAGGGCGACCTCGAGCTCCTCTTCTCCTCGCGGCGCAGCAGGAGGAGCACGGCAGGGAGCTGGTGCGGCGCGAGCAACGGCGGGCTCGGTCGCTACAGCGACGAGGAAGAAGGCGATTTACAAAAAGCCCCCTGGAAGTTTTAAGTTCATCACTGTTAGGTCCTTCCCAGCTATTTTCTAATTACAGCAGCATAAGCACTGATTTTATTAGGGCACCAAATCATTTTATAAAAATTTAATAAAATTTGGGGAGCCTCCCCATATTGAGTAGAAGCTACACAAAAATTGGTGCCTCAAAAGAAAATGTTTTGTACCACTTTTGTTCATAGGGTTCGTTTGAGGCATTTTTGCTAAATTCAAAATATTGCTCCTTTGGAAATTTTATAGCAATTGAGAAATATTATTTCCAAACTCTTGGAACTTCCTTGACAAATGTAAGATGACAAGGATTTGTATTTTGCGAGTTGAATGCTCTCATGGTTGTGAAGTTGGTTGAATCAAGTTTGGTATTTGTTTGTAATTGGTGCCAAACTCATTGTGTGTGGTTTAGCAAGTTGGAAGTGGATGCCATGATGCAATGCAACGAAAAGCGAAAATTTTACTCGGGTTTTTGAGGTTCACAACTTCGGGCTGTTACAATTCTACCCCCCTTACAGGAATCTCGTCCCGAGATTCTAAGGTTGCGGAAAGAAGTCGGGATACTCCTCACGAAGACTAGACTCTCTTTCCCAAGTTGCTTCTTCTTCGGAATGGTGAGACCATTGAACTTTGAGGAACTTGGTAGTCTTGTTACGGGTCTTCCTTTCTGCTTCATCCAGGACACGGATAGGATGCTCGCGATAAGTGAGATCTTCCTGGAGATCTAGCTCTTCATGATTGACTCCATGGATAGGATCTTTGAAACACCGGCGAAGTTGGGAGACATGAAACACATCATGTACATTTGGGAATTTGACCGGTAACTCCAATTGATAAGAAAGATCTCCTCGCTTGGCCAAACGGTGAAAGGGCCAACATAGCGAGGTGCCAATTTCCCTTTGATTCCGAAGCGACGAACGCCACGAAGGGGAGAGACGCGGAGATAAGCTTTATCACCAATTTCATAGTGAATTTCCTGATGGTGCTTATCATAGTAGCTCTTCTGCCTAGACTGAGCAATCTTCAGATTCTCTCTTATGATTCGAACCTTCTCTCAGCTTCATTGATCACATCTGGACCAAAGAGTGCTCTCTCTCCGGTCTCGACCAATTTAGAGGAGTGCGGCATTTTCTTCCATATAGAGCCTCGAATGGAGCCATGCCCAGACTAGCTTGATAGCTATTGTTGTAGGAGAACTCCGCGAAAGGAGATACTTTTCCCAACCCTTGCCAAAAGAGATTACACATGCCCTAAGCATGTCTTCCAACACTTGGTTCACTCTTTCGGTCTGACCATCAGTTTGAGGTGGTAGGCGGTGCTGAAGTTGAGACGGGACCCCATAGCAGTTTGGAAACTCTGCCAAAATTGGATACAAAGATACTTCCACGGTCCGATATGATCCTCAAGGGACCCCATGCAATGGAACAATACGAGCCAAATACAAGTCAGCAAGTTGACTTGCCCGTATATCATCACGGACTGGTAGGAAGTGAGCAACCCTTGGACAGACGATCAATGATTACCCAGATTGCATTGTTGCCCTTTTGAGATTTGGGAAACCCGGTGATGAAGTCCATACCAATTTCATCCCATTTCCACTCGGGAACTGCAATAGGGCGAGAGTGCCGGCAGGCTTTGATGTTCAGCCTTTACCCGTCGACAGTGTCGCATTCAGCAACATACTTGGCAATTTCTCGTTTCATACGAGTCCACCAAATTGTGGCGAAGGTCTTGGTACATTTTGGTACTACCGGGATGAATAGAGAGAGATTCATGAGCTTCTTGTAGGATGAGCTCCTCAAATTCGGTTCTTTGGCACTACCAAGCGGTCACCAAAATAAACAACCCGGATTCATCTTCAGAAACATTTGGCCTTCCCGCTAGCAATGTTCTTCTTGATATTCAGGACCCTCATCCAGCTTCTGAGCATCCTTAATCTGGTCTACAGAGTAGCTTTGATCTCCAGATTTGCAAAGCCAGAGGGAACAATTTCCAGGTTCAAACGGGCAACTCTTCATGAGAGCAGGTTGGGCCTTTCAATCATCAGATTGTTGCAATAGGACTTCCGACTTAGCGCGTCAGCCACGACGTTTGCTTGCCGGGTTGATAGTTCAGACTCACATCATAGTCCTTGATTAACTCCAACCAACGCCTTTGCCTGAGATTTAAATCCGGCTGGGTGAAGAGGTACTTCAGACTCTTGTGATCCGAGAAATCTCGCAACGGTTACCAAACAGGTATGGTCTCCATTGCTTCAAAGCATAAACCACCGCGGCAAGCTAGATCATGAGTTGGGTAGTTGTGCTCATGCGGCTTGTTGGCGAGAAGCATAGCCACCACATGGCCATCTTGCATTAATACACAGCCCAAGCCTTGCAGAGAGGCGTCACAGAAGACGACGAAATCCTTGCTCGTGTCCGGCAGGACAAGCACAGGAGCGGAGTGAGTTTGGCTTTCAGTGTTTTGAAGCTCTCTTCAGCTTCGGCCGACCATACAACTTTTTATCCTTCTTGAGAAGGTCAGTCAGGGCCTTGGCTATCTTGGAGAAACCTTCGATGAATCGGCGGTAATAACCCGCCAATCCGAGAAAGCTACGATGTCCTTGACTGACATTGGAGTTTTCCAATCCAAAATGGACTGAATCTTGTCGGGAATGACAGCCACACCATTAGCGGATATCACATGACCAAGGAAGACAGATTATCCAACCAAAACTCACACTTGGAGAACTTGGCATAGAGGCGGTGTTCTCGAAGTCTGTCAGAACCAAACGAAGATGTTCCTCATGCTCTTCATTGGTTTTGGAATAGATGAGGATGTCATCAATGTAAATGACGACAAACTTGTCAAGATAATCCATGAAGATGGAGTTCATGAGCCTCATGAAAGTAGCTGGGCATTGTGAGACCAAAGGACATGACGGTATACTCATATGAGCCATAGCGAGTAACAAATGCCGTCTTTGGATATCCTCCTTTCTGATTTTTATCTGATGGTAGCCTGACCTCAGATCCATCTTGGAGAATACCGTTGCACACAGCTAATGATCCAACAGATCATTGATGCGAGGAATAGGATACTTGTTCTTGATTGTCACCGCATTCAACGGTCGATAGTCAGAGACTAGACGAGGCACGGTAGAATCCCTCTTCTTGACAAAGAGTACCGGACAACCCCAAGGTGAACTGCTAGGCTGGATGAAATCCATTTGCTCTTTCAACAGAGCCAACTCTTCCACCGGCATACGGTAGGGCTTCTTGGAAATTGGAGCGTACCGGGAAGTAGATCTATGACAAACTCCACACTTCGGTCAGGAGGCATGCCAGGCAATTCTTCCGGGAACACATCCGGGAAGTCACACACCACGTGTATGTCCTGGATTTCAGGAGGGGATTCGCCTTCCATAAAGCAAAGGAGGATCTCAGGTGAGTTGGGTATGATGAACGGAGGCTTGATAGTGCAGACCAATACTTAACACTGTCGCCGGAAGAATTGGTCACGGTGACGGTCTTGGCAGCACAGTCGAGATTAGCCCGGTATTTGGCTAGCCAGTTCATGCCCAGTATGACATCAATGCCACTTGACCTCAGAGCTACCAAAGAAAGGAAAAGAGTAGTAACCGATAGTAATCTGGACTTCAGGAGTAACCCCATCGGTTTGCCATTTGGAGCCAGGAGTGGCGATCACCAAGGGACGTCTCATTTTCTCAAACGGTATTTTGTGGTCTTTTGCAAAAGCTATGGATATGAATGAATGCGATGCTCCAGAGTCAAACAAAACTGTAGCAATTGTTGATTCGTAACTCACCCATAAGACGCCGGGGTCCTCTTCAGCTTCTTCAAAGACGTGGTTCAGGCGACCACGCACAATAGGTCCAGCCTTGCCAGCTGGAGTGGCAGGGGCTCGTGCAGGAGTTATCGCGAGAGGTGCCTTCTGGGGGCACTCCCTGGAGTAGTGGCCAGCCTGGCCACAGGTGTAGCAAGTGACTCCAGGTGGAGCAGGTAGCATAGGACGGTACCCACTCCGCCTACCCCAAGTGTCGAAGTAGTGGGGCGCGGAGGGGTGGCCTGTATCCCGCGGTCGGCATGAATGGAGCACAGGTACGCGCTGTAGGGACAAACACCCTGCGCTTCTTGCTCTCAGAACCCGAGGAACTCTGGTGGTCCCCGTGTGCGGGCCTCTTGGAAGCCTCAAGTTCCTTTCTTCCTTGCTCGAGAGTAAAGCCTGGTTGAACAGCTCCTGGTAGGTCTGGAACCTGAAGGGCAATAGCTCATAGCGGAGCTGCGGCGAAAGACCCTTGCGGAACAGCTCTTGCTTGTCAGCATCATTGGTCACGTCCCTTGGGGCGTAACGAGAGAGATGGTTGAACTCACGACCATAAGTGCGGAGGTCCATCGTCCCTGTTGCAATCCAGGAACTCCCTCCTCTTCAAGTCCATGATCGGCTGGGGAATGTACTCCGCACGGAAGGCAGTGCGGAAATCAGCCCAGTGAAGACATGGTTGGCTGGAAACAAGCCACATGGCTTTCCCACCAACAGCCAGCTGCACCAACCAAGAGGTAGGTGGCAAAGTTGACTTGCTCAGCCACGGGACATGAAGCGCGGAGAACTTGCGCTCCAAAGCACGAAGCCAATCATCAGCTTCCAGTGGCTCCTTAGCATCAGCAAAGGTGGGTGGCTGCGAGCGCAGGAACTCAGTGAGAGTGTTGCACTCGTTCCTCGTGCATTCTGCTGCACCAACTGCTCAAGCAAGCGCTCATTGCGCCCACGGTTCTCCTCAATGGCCATCAAGACCTCAGCCATCGAGGGTGGTGGCGGCAGATCATCCTCATCATTGTGTGGTTACCGCGACCCCACGGCCTCCACGGCCTCCTCGAGCCATTCTGGAGATTTGACAATGACACAGTTAGTATCTTTCCCGAATGGTCGAACAATAGCATTAGCGTCTACACAAGTACACAGACTAGGGACGATAATACATTGTCAACAATAACAAGGAATCAACAAGATAGAACTTGGGTCAAAGATCAGCATCATGTGCTACTAGCGAGAGTTAAGAACACAACTTAACACACTCTAGTTGGCACAATCCGGGACCTTATGTTCAAGTCCTTGGGTTAAAACCCAAAGAAAGGATCAAATGATTAGACTCGGTAGAAACATCTGAGTTGATTTGGGATTGCAACGCAGCGGGAGCAACGTGACACATAACACTAAAGGTCGAACCCAACCCCGTTTCTAATCATTTGAAGTAACAGAGAGAAGTAAAACCTTTAACTCAAATCGAGGTAAGATTGCTCCGAGATTAGAGGGTAACCAGATAAGGAGTAAAAAGAATCCTAAGATGGTTTTCACAACTCATTTTTAGGTTAAAAATATTTTCACAAACACTAGACTCAATCGACCAGTAGAAGGGTTTCCTACAGGCAGTACTGCTCTGATACCAACTTGTGGCGCCCCGACCCGACTGTTATACAGTGATGCTGTGTGTCACCGGTTAAGCGATACAACCGGAGGTTACGGGTTTACCAATCCCCGGCCAAAACCTTTGGCAGGCGTTGCTCGGAATGGATCATCGGCAACGCAACACCCCGATTGATGCCTTAACACAGGCACAACCCTCAATGTATAATAGAGAGATCAAGACTTGTGGAACAACTGGCACATCACAGACTCTACGACACAAATCATTATAGTTCAACTCTTATAATAGAGAAAGATAGCAAATGACAACCAGAGGTCACAGACCCAACATTACAACATCAAGCGGAAGCAAATAGGTTGTTCTAAACAACAAGATCCAAATTATGGCCTAAGAGGCCTACAGATAAACATCACAGCGCCAGCTGTTCCGGGATGTCCCAAGCTGCCACCTGGGAACCCCAGACTACTCGTCGACGTCCACAAAGAACCCACCTTCGAGGTCGGTGAAGTCCTCCTCTGAAACAAAACAAACGACGTTGAGTTCGACGAACTCGCAAGATTATATATAGAGATTTAGCTCGATGAGCTTTCAAGGTTTTATGGCTGTTTTGCATAAAGCTGATTTTATTTAAGAAAACATAACTCAATGGCATCGACTATTCAGAGTATTTTAAAAAGGGGTAAGAAGTACTCTTTTCTTTGATCACCTTTCTCATCATCAACCATTGTACCTGTTCTACAAAGGCACCTCCCCGAATCACCCTCGAGGAAGTCAACCTTGCATTCTTGAGTGGTACCTTTAGTACCCAGTTTTTAATCATTCCGTTCAAGTTATTCTATGGTCTTATCGTCCTTTCCCAAGTCGTCCGTAACCGTGGACACGGCTTTTCGAAAAGATTTAACCCTGCAGGGGTGCACTGTGTTTACCTTCGGTACCGCCCGGCTCATTGCCTACACGTAGCTCTCTTCCGGGGAAAGCCGGCTGAGTGGGAACGGTTACAACCTTTACCTTGTTAAAGACTAACCCAGATCATCAGTGAGGACGGAACAGGTTCAGTGCCTCAGCACCCTGCCCCGTGGCCACTCATTTTCCTAACACCACCATCCTCATTTCTGTCTTAGCCACCATCTCATCGCACGCGCAAATGGAAGCTCAAACTAGAGGACCCTGGCTAGCCCCTCAAGTTAGTCGGTCGACGAGGGCTCCATATACCCCACCGAAAGGAAGCGCGCTCATTCTTGGTTCAAGAGGTAAATAACTCGCACCTAGGCGGCGAGAGTGAGACAAAACACCACCATACCAGGTGGCCTCTCATCCCCACCTTTAAGCATCTTATTACCTGTCACCACAACTTCTCCACCATCATCTGAACACTTCAATAACCTGTTTCCAACATGAAGTATCCATCGGACGGCTAAGCATTTAACTAAGCATGGCTAAGCATCAACATTTCATAGTTAAGTATTTCAGGCCAACAATACAATCCTATGGATAATAGGAGGGAAACAGGTAATTGGCATCGGAATCTTAATGCAACTATAGGATACTCTAATCCAAGCAAATTGACATTTGGAACCGCATGCAATATTATAGTGGAGAAAATATTTGCGGAAAATAGGATAAGATATGCTCAGAGGGGGGATTACGCTTGCCTTGTTCGGGATACTGGTAGTACGGATCCTCGGGGTATTGTGGAGTAACCCCGGCGGCTTGATCTATCGAAATATAGCAACGGAAGAGCAATCAATCTCCACACATGCTTTAACAAATGCAATGCGCAAACACATGATGGCATGTCCTCTTTAGTGCATTGAACTTATTATAGCAAGGTCTACCCATTTTGAATGGGGTGTGAGATAATTATGTAACAAGAGAGAAATTAGCTCTACCTTTGTTTTTATGTTTTCCTGTGCTATAAGTTCATGTAGACATGCATGCAAGTGATGCAAAGGATCAGTGCACATTTTTCTGAGCATTTCGATATAAGGAACACATTTTTCGGAGGCCCCGATCAAAAGTTATTTATTTTATAATTCCCCTTTTTAAATATTTACTTTTGATTATTTTAATTCCAACGATAAATATTTTATTTACTCGACTCGAAAGGGAGAGAGGAACTAGTAGGAATCATCGGAGTCGATGTCCCTACGTTGCGAGGGAGGAGCGGGGAAGCATAAGCTATCGGAGAGAAAATGGAAAAAGAACAACTTAAAAAAAAAACAGACAGCCCGGCCTCCAGCCCGGTCTGGGCCGGCTGGCAGGCCGGCCTAGCAACAGAGGGGTCCGGCCCCCAGCCCAGCTTGGGCTGGCTCCGAGGCCGGCCTCGTGCCAGAGGCGCTCGGCCTCCAGGCCGGCTTGGGCCGGCGAAAAAGGCCGGCTAAGGGCCCGAGCGAAACGGCCTTCGGCCCGGCCTAGGCCGTCTCCACGGCCGGGGAGCGCGATGAACTGCGACGTGCTGTGCACGCACGGGCACGGCGGCGAACGGCTACGGCGAGGACGGGCTAGCGCGTGAAGGGGAAGGGGAGGGTGCGCAACGGCACGGGGTGCTCACCACGAACTAGTTGGCGAGGTCGGTGGGGCCGGAGAAAGGTCGACGGCGCCGGAATCGGGCGCGGCGAAGCGGCGGTGGTCGTGGAAGAAGTCGAGGACGGCGGCGACAAATGCGGCGGCCCCGCGTCGATTCCTTGCACGGAGAGGCAGCAGGCGTCGCGGCGGGGCTTCGGTGATGCTCGGCCTGGCACGGAGGGGCGCGGAACATCGGCGATGCGCCGGCGACGAGCTAGCTAGGGTTCGGCTCTGTGGGGAAAAGAAGAGGGGAGCGCGGGGCAGGTGAGCGAGAGGATATGGGAGCAGGGCGACCTCGGGCTCCTCTTCTCGTCGCGGCGCAGCAGGAGGAGCTCGGCAGGGAGCTGGTGCGGCGCGAGCAACGGCGGGCTCGGTCGCTACAGCGATGAGGAAGAACGCGATTTACAAAAAGCCCCCTGGAAGTTTTAAGTTCATCACCGTTAGGTCCTTCCCAGCTATTTTCTAATTACTGCAGCATAAGCACTGATTTTATTAGGGCACCAAAACATTTTATAAAAATTTAAGAAAATTTGGGGAGCCTCCCCATATTGAGTAGAAGCTACACAAAAATTGGTGCTCAAAATAAAATGCTTTGTACCAGTTTTGTTCATAGGGTTCGTTTGAGGCATTTTTGCTAAATTCAAAATATTGCTCCTTTGGAAATTTTATAGCAATTGAGAAATATTATTTCCAAACTCTTGGAACTTCCTTGACAAATGTAAGATGACAAGGATTTGTATTTTGCGAGTTGAATGCTCTCATGGTTGTGAAGTTGGTTGAATCAAGTTTGGCATTTGTTTGTAATTGGTGCCAAACTCATTGTGTGTGGTTTAGCAAGTTGGAAGTGGATGCCATGATGCAATGCAACGAAAAGCAAAAAATTTACTCGGGTTTTTGAGGTTCACAACTTCGGGCTGTTACAAGGTGCGCCGCCGTTCTCGCCCCTCCCTTACTGAAGCCGGGCAAAGCTTGTCGTAGTAGAGCTTGTTGTAGTTGAAAGACGGGAAGTCGTCGTGCTAAGATTCCGAAGAACGTACCAGAGCAGCAACCATCACCAATCATGACCGTAGATTGGAAGAGCCAAACTTACAACCACATGAACGAAAACTGACTGGATCCGAGGAGATTCACCCGACACACAACTCCACTTGCCTTTCAACGGTGCTAGTCGCACCACCGGAGCAAGCATAGGACGTGGAGGAGCTTATTCTGACTTCAAGATGTCGCCGCCGCCACACCATCCCACAGAAGACACTCGAACAACCTAAAAAGAGGAACGTAAACCTTCCCACCGGCGAGGGGCCGGCGGTCCGCTGCACCTACGAGGCCCCAAGGGCCGCCGGAGGCGGTAGGACAAGCAGCTTCGCCAGCGAGAGAGGCGAAGAGCTAGATCACCTTTTGTAATTAAGGATTCTCTAATCTCATTTGGGGGATGTTAGGTGAAAAACGATTGAAACACTCACGTCTCAGAGTCTCGGTGTCCTAATTCTAAAGAAGAAGTTGAACCTGGTCTCCGAATGATGCGGTATTCTTGCAGGGTGCACCTGAAGGGTCTTGTGTCGCTGCTTCTGCTACGGTGCAAAGCGCCGCCGTGCCTTCCGGCTACCGGAATAATGATGTGTCTCCGGAATTGTCCGGTCGGAGGCATATGAGAGAACGGCGGCGTTGGTGTTTTGTTGTGCCCTAGCGGCTACAGGCGATGACGACCGGACAAAAATCGTAAAACCCTGTACGTGTAGCGAGCAACAGACTGGTCATGGGCCAAGATGTGACTTTCACTCATGCGATTCCCATCCCATCGGACATTGTGGGTTTACAGACTAGTCATGGGCCAAGATGTGACTAGTCATGGGCCAAGATGTTCTATTTTGGTTTACAGACAAAATTGCGGCAGTAAAAATGAAAAAAAACTCTTTCTTATCCTGCGATTTGTTTTTTTAGCCCAAATTATATTATAGCCAATTTTAAAGAAACTTTTGGCGCACATATTAGATGAACGAGAAGAGAGCGCAGAAAGCTGCAGGCGGCCAGACTTGCGATGCATCGGCAGGATGTCTGGTGCCAACAGTGCTAGCTAGGCTGCCGCCCATGAGCTTGTGATCTGCACAAGGATCCACGCAGCTTCGCTGCAGGGCGGACGACGGGTGCTCGGACTGAATCGAGAGACAGGCAGAGTTGACACTTGACACATCTGTGGCCACGGGGGACGAGGAAAGCCGCGCCAGGTCGCGCCCCTCTGACCCACACGCCGGCAAAGGACGAGACCGCGCGAATTAAGAGCATCTCCCCCGCCGCGTGAGCTTCCGGCAAAGTTGCCGGATAGGCGTTGTGTTGTTGGACGCGCCTTATTTCAGAACTTATAAAGGTTGTGATAGGACGATTAGGAGGGCGGTTGTACCTTCAGCGCATCAGAGTTCAAACCCCAAGTTTAATGCTGATGTTTTTGATTTAGACGGAATATTTTTCAGTAGGAGGCGACGTTCCCGTTGACAGCGGAGTGTTTGTGGTGACTTCGTCAATCTCAAGACCTGATCTGTCGACTCAGTTTATCGGAGGTGCTCATAGGATAAGGTGTGCGTGTGTGAGTTCATAGAGGTGAGGGTATGTGCGTGTGTGTGAGCGTCTGCATTGTAGTGTGTTTTGCAAAAAAAAAAACTTAGAAAGGATCTAGAAATATCAATCTCGATTTTTTGGAGAAAAAAAAACGAACTCCAATGTACTCGGGAGCTACTAGGAGTTTTTGGTTTTACACCTCCCTACAGTCAATGCATAATCCATGGCAACTGGAAAAACGGACAAGCACACAAAAGTAACAGAAACGCCGGAGTATTCCGAAGGCGGCGCATCTCTCCTCATCTGCAGTTCTTCAGGGAAAACAAGATATGGAAATGGATCGAGCTGCAGCTAACCCGTGAACAGAGCATCTTCTCCACTGCAGTACAGTTCTTTCGACACGCAGCTCCTTTTTGTCTAACGTGCACTGCAGTGCTCGTCGAACCCACCGCCCCACCAACCATTGTCATCCTCATCACCTCGATTGCTCGAACTTTTTGCGTCAGCTCCTGCTGTCCATCGACCGCTTTCCCCAATGGTTGTGCGGGCGGTTATCCTCATTATCTTCCTCTCGTACTGCTCGGCAGCCGAGGCCATCCGGACGCATGGCGCCGGCTACGTGTCGGCGGTCGGTGACCCCGGCATGCGGCGGGACGGCCTCCGCGTGGCCTGGGAAGCCTGGAACTTCTGCAACGAGGTCGGCCAGGAGGCGCCCGGCATGGGCAGCCCCCGCGGCGCCGACTGCTTCGACATCGGTATAACAAAGCACATTACCAAGATTCATTGGATGAAAATGATGTCGGTCATTCTCGGTTTTGTGATTTAAGCAAGAAGCTCTATTGTTGTGCAGACAGTGGCGAGGACGAGCAGGGCGCGCCGGTGTACAAGGTGGTGCACCGCGTGACCGACGCCGACAACAGCCTCCGTGCCGGCGACCCATTCCCGGGCACGTCAGTAAATTCCACCGTCACCGACGTCGACCGCTACGCGGCGGCGAAGGAGCTCTACCTGGGAGACCGGTGCCAGGTGCCAGACATCCCGGCGCCGTGGCAGTTCTGGATGGTCATGCTGAAGAACGGCAACCTGGACACCACGGCGGCCATCTGCCCCGAGAACGGCCGCCCGACGCCACCATTCCCGCAGACCACCCGGTTCCCCTGCCCCGGCGGCATGGGGTGCATGAACCAGCCGCTCGTGTTCCACAACCGCACCGCGCTGGACGAAGCCGGCCGGTGGCTCCGCGGCGGGATTTTCGGCACGTACGAGCTGGACGCCACGGATCTCGGGAGCAGCGATGTTTCGCACTACTCGGTGATGTGGGAGAAGGAGATCACGGCGACGACGGGCGGTGCCGGATGGGTGTTCCATCACAAGCTTCGTACGTCGGCCAAGTACCCGTGGCTGATGCTGTACCTGCGCTCCGACGCCACCAGGGGCTTCTCCGGCGGCTACCACTACGATACCAGAGGCATGACCAAGATAGTAAGTGGTTTTGTTGTCAAGTGGTTATCCGTTTTTACTGTTATTATACTAGTGGTGTCACAGACTCGAATGCAAACATGCCGTTTTTGTACCTCTTGGTATTTGAAAAATTAGCAAATTCTTAAATTTCAAAATATCGGTTAACCACTCTAAGTAGGAAGGGCTAGACTTAGATCTCTGTCCGAAACAAAAAGACAAAGAGAAGGACAAGAACAAGAACAAAAGAAAGAAACAAAAATTTAGTCGACCCGTGAGCGGTTCTCGTAGAACGACCCGACACTAGTTTCACATGGCGTAGGCGCATTTAGGCTTGGAATTGCATAGCTGAGTCGACGAGTTTTTGAACAAAACGGCATATTGCCTCATTTACTTAAAAAAGTAGGGAGAAAATTTACGTTTAATTAACGGGAAACCGGCTTGAAACCGATCCAAATGTACACGGCCACCCTGGCTACCAACACGAACAACACACACAGCTAAAAACAAGGACAGACGTCGAGGTTGATCACCGGCGGCTGACAGTTAACTTTTACTCTCATACATGTAGATCTAGAATCCAAAGTTGTCCGAACAATAGCAAGCATGGTGTGTGGCTCTCACTTTCGTACGTGTAATCCATTTCCCATGTGAGTAACCGATGAAAGCGTTGCGCTGTCGATCAGGTCGATTAGACTTGTAAGAAATTCAATCGACCCGTGCATGGTTCTCTGATAACGAGTAGCTGCTACTACAATTTCTACAGAGTAGACGCATTTAGGCTTTGATATTGCGTGGAGTCGATGTACGTAGATTCTGACAGTTATAAAAAGCGTATAAAATACTCTCTCCGTCCCAAAATAATTGTCCCAGATTTGCCTAAAAGTTGATATCTAGGCATGAAATTTTCCCACTTTTGAGCAAATCTGAGAACGGAGGGAGTATATCTTTTACTCTCATGCATGTAGATCTAGAAAATGCTCGTGAGAATATATTTGAGATTTGCACAACAGCATGATAGGGACGCAGAACGGCACAAGATCTCCGTTGATGTTCTTTTGCTTTCGGAATCCAAAGTTGTCCGAAGAATATCATGGCGTGGCTCGCTTTCGTCTCATCCATTTCTCATGAAAGCGTTTCGCTGTCGATCGGCAGGTTCCCGAATCACCGGACTTCAAGGTTCGTCTTCACCTGGAGGTGAAGCAAGGCGGCGGACCCAACAGCCAGTTCTACCTGATGGACATGGGCAGCTGCTGGAAGAACGACGGCTCGCCCTGCGACGGCGACGCCGCGACGGACGTGACCCGGTACAGCGAGATGATCATCAACCCGGAGACGGCGGCGTGGTGCACCCCGGCGCGCCGCGACCAGTGCCCGCCGTGGCACACGTTCCGCAACGGCACCCGGGTGCACCGCGATGACACCGCGCGGTTCCCCTACGGCGGGTACCACGTCTACTGCTCGCCGGGGAACGCCGCGGACGCCGAGCAGCCGACGACGTACTGCGACCCCTACAGCAACCCGCAGCCGCAGGAGATCCTGCAGATCGTGCCGGACCCGGTGTGGGGCGAGTTCGGGTACCCTACGGCCAAGGGGCAAGGCTGGATCGGTGACCCCAGGGCATGGGAGCTCGACGTCGGGGCCTTGTCCCACGCGCTCTACTTCTATCAGGTTTGCATGTGTGCCGGCCCTATCTCCTGTCGTGAATTTTAACTGCAACTGTGAAAGAGAAATGATGCATCGTCGTCGTCAATGGTTGTAGGATCCGGGCACGCCGCCGGCGAGGAGGCGGTGGTCGTCGCTGGACGTCGGCACCGAGATATATGTTAGCAAGAAGGCGGAGGCGGAGTGGACGCTCAGTGGGTTCGACATACTTGTTCCCAACAATTGCATCGCATCACAAGGGGGAGACATCAGCAGTTGTTGGTAGATTTGGTGGGAAGGGTCATTCTCATACGTACCACACGCTTGTAAGCAACACGCGCGAGTACTCATCTAACAAATTGAGTGTGTCGTTCCTTTACGAAAGTTATTCCTAGGGCCAGGGTCTCTTTTTTTTCACGCGGCTCCCAAAATGGGACCGAGCTTCACTATCATTTGATGATAACTGAACAAAACAACAAAGGAAAACAGCATCTCTGTGCAACAAAAACAAAATAAGACGCCGATTGTTGTTGTGTTCTGATATTCACTTGAATATTACAAACAAGAGACTGAGTTATATTCCCTGGACCTAATAATGACAGTACCTTATAAGTAGAAGCTCTACAGAACAACACAAGAGAGCCAAAATTTACAGCAGCAGAAGTTCGGCAGGCAAAATGTACACACGTCCCTTATGTATTCTTCTTGCTACCAGAATTGGAGAAGCGGAGCTCCACCGTTTGCAGCTTCTTCCTCAGTTCCTCATTCTCAGCAATTAGACGCTCATACTCAGTAAGCAAGCCTTCAGACTGTTTCCGTAAAGCCAAGATATTTGTCTCAGCAGTTTTTAGTTCCTCTGTTTTAGATACGGACTGGTTTTTGAGCAGTTGAACCTGTTCATCCAAACTGTCGATCTTTTTCTGATATCCTTGAAATTCCTCGGCACCTCCGAGTTTTGCTTCTTCCAACACCCGGCTCTGCTTTGTCACAGCCTCCTTGTTTTTCTTCATCATCCTTAATTCCCTGATATAGTGATGTAGTCGATCAATAACTAACCCAAGAAACAGAGAGTATCCTGCAAAACAACAAACACGGGAAGATTCAATCAAACTGAAAGATCAATTATCTCAGACACTAGTATTCAATTATGTGAAACATTATCCAGTATACAGAAATTATACAGCTCATTCTGCAAAGGCTACAGTATGGTTGGTAAAAAAGGACAAGGGAACATTTCCCAGAACACATTTTTTGGAACAGACATATTAGTATCAATTCCTTGCAAAAGAAACAATATACTTATATCGGCTTTAGTAGCCAACTTTTAAAAACCCAAAATCATGCGTCCCACAACGGCCTCTACCTTGTACCAAATCTAGCATTAAAATGACATAGTCAGTCCTCGTATTAGGGGTAAATATGCTATGTTAACTAGATTAAAATAACTATAGGACTACATGATAATTTGGGCTAACTCATAGAGAGAGAAGGGGAGAGAGGTTATGTGACAGGGCCCATCTTGTTTTACCTTTCAGGATAATTTTTGTAGAGATATAGCTTAAAATGTATATATATATGGGTGTGTGCATCTATCGATGTATACGCCGAGCTGCCGTGTATACCCCTTTTTCGAAAACAATATCATTTCATCACGAACTAATAATCCAAGTTTCATCCAGGAGAACTCTGACAAGATAGAATATCTGCATGTGCGTCATTTATTTCTAGACCATCTCAAATGTAATAAATGCTACTACAGAACTTTCAGATCGGAATATTTTCTCCATGACATTGTAATGACAGTGTCGTCTGCCAGCGCAAAACAGCACTTCTCAAAACAGTTGCATACACAGATGGGCAGTGTGCTTTAAGATGTCCCAAGTTCGGTCAGCTAAGCATATAAATCAGCGCCGAAAAGAACACACTCGTAGTCCACAGGTCACGCACCTCAGCCAACATGGTGAGCTCGCCGGCCCATCTCAGCAAGCACCTAAAACCACTCTACCAGCTGGTTGTGAACAACTTCCTCCTCATCCTCGTCGTGCCAGTCACAACAGCCGGCGTTCTCTGCAAAGCCGTGCAGCTAGGGGCTGACGAGATCCTCTCCCGGTTCCATGGCTTGCAGCAGGTTCACATTTTCCTCGTCATATTCCTTCCATTTGCCTTGACCACCATCTGCATCATGCGCCGCCCACGCAGCGTGTACCTCGTGGACTACGCGTGCTGCCGACCAAAGCCCAACTGCCGCGTGTCCATTGGCTCCTTCACTGAGCATGCTCGCATCTCGCCGTATATGAACGATGGCAGCTTCCGGTTCCTGACGCGCATGCTCCAGCGGTCTGGCCTCGGCGACCAGACCTACCTCCACCCGCCCTCCACGACATCCCGCCATGTTGCAGCCTGAGCTCAAGCCGCGACGAGGCGGAGCAGGTCATCTTTGCCGCCATGGACGACCTGCTCGCCAAGACGCGCATAAGTCCAGAAGCCATCGACATACTCGTCACAAATTGCACAGCGTTTAACCCGACACCAAGCCTGGTCGACATGATCATTAACAGGTACAAGTTACGACACGACATCCGGAGCGTGCACGTCTCTGGGATGGGGTGCAGCGCGGGCGTGATTGCCCTAGAGGTCGCGAAGAACCTCCTGCAGGCAGCACCGCGGGGTGCGCATGCCGTCGTGGTGTCGACGGAGACCACGTCGTTCGTCAACTACACCGGAAAGAACTGGGCGATGCTGCTGCCGGCTGCCCTCTTCCGCATGGGTGCGGCCGCAGTGCTTCTTTCAACATCAAGGTCGGACTCCCGGTTCCGGCTCACGCACATAGTACGGACGCTCACGGCCGCGCAGGACAGGGCGTACCGGTGCGCGTACCAGGAGGAGGATGAGGATGGACAGACAGGGGTGAACCTATCCAGAGACCTCGTGGCCATTGCGGGAGAAACACTCAAGGCCAACATCGTAGCCATAGGGGCCATGGTTCTCCCGCCCTCGGAGAAGCTGCTCTTTGCACTGTCGCTCGCAGCGCGGAAGGTGCTGGGTCGGAAGATCAAGCTGTACATGCCTGATTTCCGCACAGCGTTCGAGCACTTCTGCATCCATGCCGGTGGCCGGGCAGTGATCGACGCGGTGCAGAGTAGCCTGTGCTTGTCGGATGAGAACGTTGAGCCATCACGGATGACGCTTCACCGGTTCGGGAATACCTCGAGCAGTTCTCTGTGGTATGAGCTGGCATACATCGAGGCCAAGGGACGGACGCGGAAGGGTGACCGGTTGTGGATGGTCGGGTTCGGCTCTGGGTTCAAGTGCAACAGCGCTGTGTGGGAGTGCATCAGGTCACCCAGCGACACCACAGTTGGCGCGCCATGGGCTGATTCACTCCATCAGTATCCTGTGAAGATCTAGAAAGTAGGCTAAAAGACCGTGCATGTACAAGTATATGGCTTCAACTCCAGACAATATTATCTATTGATATGTGGATGCAAAAATATTTCCAGAATGTAATTTTGTTGTACTTCATCTAAAAATAAATGATGTACTTATTGGATAGATTCTTTTGGAAAGGAGATTAAAACCCCCCCGGTATACAGAAAGACTCAATAAAACTGAAAGATTAATTTTCTCACACAGTATTCAATTATCTGAAAACATTATCCAGCATACAGAAAATATACAACTCATTCTGCGAAGGCCACAGCATTATGGTAAGAAAGGAACAATTCTCTGTAGACATTTTTTGAAACAGACATAATAATCACTTGCTTGCAAAAGAAATAATAATATACTAATAACCCAACATCATGCGTCCTACAATGACCTCTACCTTGTACCAAATCTAGCATTAAAACAACAAAAGAAGTTCTTGAATTAGGGGTAAATATTGTTATGGGGGGAATGACTGGTCAGCATGAGTATTCACATCACTGTTTCCCAAACCAACAATGTCCCGGAATGTGATTCCGAATTAATTTATGTGGTTCCATTATGCACCAAAGGAGGAATCATGATGTACCAATTACTGTCGATTACTTATACAATGCAACATGAAAATTTCTTTGATATATGTTGTGATGAACAAGGTTGTTGACGACAAGAACTAAATTTCAAGAAAATGGTCTCGGGTAAATATATTGATAGGAGAAGAGACTAACAGAAATAGATGTATACATATTTAAACTCTACACTAAATACTATTATTTGATGTCCTTCAAAGTATATGTAATCTGTTTTGATCCAAGTTCACGGGTATCAAAAATTCCAAGTCCTGACCACAATAACTGTTTCAATAAATTCTAACGTTGTTCCATTAGAATCTATCAAGTTATAACACTAAATTATGCCCAATAATACTTCAGTAATTGTCGACATCAATTTTCTTGTTAAAAAAGCTTTATTTTTCTGGACATATATTTTATATTTTCACACATAAATATTAATTGGCACATTTTCCAAAGGAATGATTTATCAGTACCGTTACGCAGTCTAAATTGAACAACCCTAAATGCACACGCGCATTTCTCATAGAAGATTCTATCTGAAGATAAATTTCTTAATTAGCACAAGGAGACCCTCTAGCGTTTTTGCAGAACAAATGACCAGGCATATTTTAGACAACCAAGCCATCCATAATCCTTTCGCAGACTAATTCTTCCTCTAATTTACCAAACCATGTAAAGTTTCATTGAGACGGGCGTTGGTTCTTCTGATAAGTTACAACTTACAACAGAGGACCCAACGAGTATAATTAAAGCAGAGCAGAGCAGTCATTAAAACATACCCATGAGCGATGCCTCGAGGAGGTGTCGGCTGGCGAGCACCTGGTCTGTGGGCGTGAGCTGCGCGAACTCGCCCTCGCTGCGGCGGATCTTGGCGATGCTGTACACGCTGGAGGCGAGGACGACGAGCATGGTGGCCGCGATGGTCCTGACCATGACGGGCCCGCGGCCGCGCTTGCTGCGGTCGATGGCGAGCAGCGCCAGGCGGCGCGCGGGCGTGCGGAAGAGCAGCACGACCACCAGCCCCGCCTCGGCGGCCAGCAGCGCGAAGAGCAGCTGGATCATGGTCGGCGCGGAGGGGAGGAGAACGCAGCGATCTCGAGGGAGACGAAATGGGGGAAAGGAGGTCCTGCGAATCAGGGCGGATTCAGGGTGATTTTTAATGGACGGAGCACGGCTTCTGGATTCTGGAAGTCGGCCGGCCTCGTTCGTCTTCCTTTTCTTGGCTCGCTGGCAGCAGATGAGCTGCAGACCAAAGAGAGGATTTTTAGTTTATTTGGAGGAGAAAGGCGATCGAGGTTGGCTCCTAGCTCGACGTGGTATGGTGGGAAGCACCGTCGGCAACACCGTGTGCCGCGTGTGCGCACTGTGCTGCAAAATTAACGAGCCCGTGTGGCCCACGCTGTCGACCGTCCGGCGTCCGCCACCTACGCTGCGGGAACGTCCTAGTCGTAGATGCAAACTTGTGGCATCGTCGACCGTCTGGGCTTAGGCTTACTGTATTTTTTTTAAATCTGACCCTTTTACGAAAGTAATGATAAATTTGTCCTCTCTGCAAAATTATTCTCAAATCTGATCCCTGAGGTCGGCCACACAGAGGATGGCGCCGACCTTGTACATGTCGGCTCAATCATCATTGGCGCCGACCTGATCCAGTTTTTTTTTTTTAAAGTTTTTAGGAAAATTGTCCAACTTTCTGAACTGAACAAGTTCGGCTCCATCCTTTTGGGCGCCGATCTTAAGAGGCCAGATTTGAAAATAGTTTTCAGAATAGACCATATATGTGTTTAGTTACTCAAAATGGCCAGATTTGTCAAAAAATACTTTGTATGTCGGCTCAGAAAATGCTTTTATACCCCTCCGTCCACAAAAGATGTGTCAACCTAGTCCAAATTTAGATATATCTAGACATGATTTAGTTTGTAAATACATTCAAATTTGGTATAGGTTGAGACTTCATTTTATGTACAGAGGCAGTACGAAAAATGGGTGTGCGGATAGTATGTGAGCGTCTGTGTTTTTAAAAGAAATAGAAATCCTTTCTCTTGATATACTACAAATACAAATATGATTGATGAAATGCAGTGGAAGCTACTTTCTTTGACATAAAAGAGGCTGATAAGAGTACACAAAGGAAAAGGAAAACGAAAGGCGTGTTCGGATAGCCGCATAGACCTCTCGGTGAGCTCCCCCGCCAATCCAGGCGAGGAGTCCCTCCAAGCCGTGCCTCTTTGTCACGTCATCGGCTGCCCGGACGGAGGATCTCCGGTGGAGGAGAACATGAGCCCGACACGCGAGCCCGTGCGAAAGCGAATTTGAAGGAACAATTCGATGTGCTGCCATCCATACCGTCGAGGTCATCAATGGTGATTGTTGTCTGGCGGGTGGGACCCTGGGAGTGGGGCAGAAGAGGAAATCGAGGATTACTTTGGGCAGTTATGCATTGTGCCTTCCTCGTGGCCACACCTAGCCAGGGTTTCTTCTGCTTCTCTTCTCACTATCCTTGTCTGGATTCCTCGCGATTTGGTGGAGACTCGCCAATTCGAAGTTCATGATTGCTTCCTCGCCCGTCTCCCGGTTCGATTAGTCACATGGCCGAAGCAATTCAGTTTCGCTCTCTCGATTTTTGAGCCACCTTCACGACAGCGAGACCTTTGTTGCAGTAGCAAGGAGGGGCGCCACGAATTGAGCGCAAGGAGGTTGTGGGCGTGGCGGCGTTGGTGGTGGAAGTGGTTGAAGGAGATATGCCCAAGAAGTAATAATAATTGTTATTATTAATATATATTTCATAATTAATGTTTATGTTCCGTGTATAACAATTATGGTTTCTGAATTTTGATTAAGGGGAAACGCATACGCATGTGTGGAAATATAAACACCAAGTATAGTACCACTACTGACTCTAAATACTAACTCTCATTGGTTTTATGATGGCCATGTTTTCCTGCTGCAGGAAAATAAAGATATGCTAAATATAGTGGTCGATTTGTATAAGGAACTTATAGGAAAAGAGAAGAGAGTACCCATTCATCTTGCGGATGGCTTTTGGGTGGAAGAGGACATAGTTACTGAGGAAGAGAACACTTTATTATATGCTCCCTCCAGCCCATAAAAAGTGTCGTGAGAAAATATGCTAGGCAGCACGATTCATACGTACAACCTCCGACGTTCTTTTCGGATCAGAGGAAGTAGTTATTTCTTGGAAGGAGAGATCAGAGAGGAAATCTTTCACTCTTATGCCGAAGGTGGCCCCGGTCTAGATGTGTTTCCTTCCTGTTTTATCAGGGTTTCTTGGGAACCATAAGGAAGACCTGATTAATCTGTTCCATGACTTCGACAACAAGAGGGTTGGTTTGTACCGAATTGATTTCTCCACTGTTACTTTAATTCCGGAGGCTTATGCCACGAACCTTAGGAGTAAAACTTATACATCGGTAGGTGACTTACATACGAGAAAAAATCTTATCATTAAAAATCATGTCATGTATACAAAGCCAAAGCGATCAAATAATGACAAGCGGTCCTACCTTAACAAGAGTCTTAAACTTGTTATCCATTCCATGTAGCTAGTTGTTAAAAAATGTTTGCAACACTATGTGGTGGATACAAGTTAGAAATTATTTGTATGATTGACTATGTAGATAGGGCCAATATGCAATGGAAAATAAGTGATTGATCGTCTCCTCATGGCTCATGGTGACATTATATGCACTTGGAATTTCCATGCCAACTTCATCTTGAAAGATTTTCTTTTGTAAGTATATAGCACACAATATTTTTATTTTTAGCGTATCTTTTCTTTGTTATGATTGTTTTTTTTTTAGATAAACTTTGTTATGATTGTCACAACTGGCTAGATCAATGCTCTATACACCCGCAAAAAAAAAAGCTCTATACAAAGAATTCACCATTCCCATTCAGATTTCACCAAAAGTCATCAACCTCTTGCATGAGTTGGACCAGTGCCAAACGCTCAATTAGAGCATTTCAGGACGCAAGTCTGAAGCCAATCAATCAAGCGATGTACATGTCTAATCGGGAGGTCAGGGAGGCGGAGGTTTATTTTGCCCCTGATCATTTGGAGGACGCTCAGCACGGAAAAAAAAAATCTAATCCCATTTTGAGGGCCCGATTGGAATGTCCGAAAAAACTCCGACACCAAAATATTTCCGAGATTGTCCACATGATCCGTCGTATTTCGCGCGTGCCCGATGCTACCTCCGTAAGAATTTACACCCGGATTTTGTTAAAATACTGTGAACCAATCGGCCCCGATGGATAATATTATGGCCATAATGTCAATTTGCTCACCTTTGTTCCTTGCCTTGTTCCTGAATACACTTGCTGCTGATAGGATCCATGACCCAACTTTACCCGACCCATCATAATCAGAAAACAAGGGCTTTATAAACCATGTACTCGTCTTTGCCTCCTGCCTCAACTTGAAATCTTCTTGGCGGGTCCCAAATAGTGGAAGCTTTCAGATAGTACATCATGAAACCCAGCAATAAGAGTCCTCCTCCTTTATACCGAGTTCGAATTTCTGCCAGAAAAGCAATCGGAGAGAAGACAAGCCACGCTTCGTCCTTGCCATTTCTGCTGCTGAAGAATTATCTCTTGGAGTTGCCATGGCCATAAGCTTTGGAAGGAGGAAACTGAGAGGGGAAACAGGAGGCCATGGCCGGTGCCGCCATTTCCACGTCCACTACCACCTGCCGCGCAAGCGGGTCTGTACCTTCTCCCTCCTCCGGTGGCTGCCTCGCCCCTGGCTGTTCTCTTGCGTGTTGATTCCTATTGCCCTGTTCTTCGCCGTGCTTACCTTTGTGGTGTCATTTATCTGGTTCACCCTGCTCTATTTCGTTGCATCTCTCTTGAACAAGGATAGCGACCACGAATCCTTCAAGAACAGCAGCTTTGGCCGTGCCAGCGACCATGTCGATAATAACAGCAGAGAAGGCTGCGTGCAAGAAGGAAAGCCGGCGAAAGGGGAAGCTTTGAGGCATTCGGCGGAACTGCTAGCTGGTGATTCTGCTACAGCTGAAATTGTTGCTAGAAAGCTGGAGATTAAAGAGGTGCATGTTGATGGATTCTCTCAGGCATCTCGGAACATAACAAGGATTGCTTCCGCTGATGCCTCTCTCAACTGCGAGGTGCGTACTACCAACGACAAAGTTGTCGAAAATTTGAGTATCTTTGAGGAATTTTCTGGAAGGCATGAGGAACAGGATGTGCCTGTAGATGGTTTTATCGATGAACACAACATCAGATTGGTCAGCAGTAGCACATCAGGTGATTCACTTCCATCTGTATATTCCATTAATTTGCCTCAAATTCATGATTTGCCTCACATGAACAAAGTGATAGAGATGTCATCGGACTTTCTTGTTGAAAGCAATCAAAATATGATTGTACCCTCAAATACTTCATCTCATTATAACATTAGTGGTACAAGTGAAGAATATGGTGAAGAAGTTTTTAAAGATAGGAAGGAGTTATCAGATTGTACTCCATATGAAATTATTGATTTCATTGACAAGCACGAAACAGGAGATCAGGGACTTGACAGTGCTTTGTCGGAAGATGAGATAGTCGGACTATTGACATCTTCAGATGGTTCAGTCCATGGCAGGGTTCCAGATGAACATAATAAAGAGAGCACCAAAGAAAAAGATGTAGAGAGGGTGCCCGAATTGCTTATTGTTAGTGTAACGACCCTGGAACATTTCGATGAACAACGAATACCTGCTGTTCGGATTATCCAAGCAAACACAAACCAGAGTGTAGCTGCTTCAAATGAAGTTCATGATTTCAGCAACGAGAATGAAATTGGTCATGAAGATGATAAACTTGAAGAGGCTATTGAGAACGACATAGTTGAGGCGTCCGATCAAGCAAGTGTAGCTCGTGATTTCGTCGAGGACAATCAGACAGAGACACGGGCACTTGATGATTCGGTAAATGCCGGCATTAGTGGAGAGGTGGTCTCACGGGTGAGTTCTGAAGATGAAGCTGATAAAGTTAACGATAACTCTCGCCCAGAGGTGAGTACAGATACTAGCATTTTTGTTTAGCTTCTTCATTGACGCTAATTGAGTAAAGTGTCGTTGAAATTTTCCCGGGCTCATGTTTCAATTTGATTTGAAGGGAGCGCGTCGTGGATTGCCACTTCTCAGGCTGTCCCCGTCACAGTGGTGGAATTTATGTGGAGTCGTTGATGTGTTTGCTGGCTCTGAGGATTAAATCAAGGCGAGAAGCAGGGCCCGTTCTGATGCCACTCAGGCTTCCTCTGGTCCACTGCATTTGTTAGGCTTCTGTTTGCTCTTTGCTGTAACGTTGTAATTCTTAATGTTATAAAGCGTTCCGCTTGTTTATAAAGTCAAGACAGCTATGCTTGAATCAGGCTGCCTTGTTTATAAAGCCAAGTTGTTAACATGTTAATTGATATATTGCATTCGTCCCGTATGCTTTTCCCCTAGTGCATTCGTCCACTATGGTCATTTTGGAGAGACATAAAAGTGAGGGTAAACTTTGGGTTGCCTGTCAAGGCCGAACGTTTGAGTGAAACCATGCCTGGAGAGTAGACCGGTTGTAATAAAATAAAATCGTTGTTAACTCCTCCTTAAGTAATAGATTGGGGCAGAGTTTTTCCTTCATTTTAGAAGAACTAGTAGGCCTTGGCGCGGCGGCACGCCGCGCCCGTGGGCAGACTCCGTTAACGTATACCAACAGAAGGCGACGCCATATGAACACTCGACCGAGGCGAAGAAAAGGACGTACCAACCAGTTGTCAGGTCTAACAGACTCCCCGTCACATCTTTTGCTGGCCGTAACCCTCCGTCTGCCGGTAGCGATGAACAACAGAAGTCGGAGATGGTGACTTCCTGGGTAATAGAAGGGTGGCCCGTGGAATGATACACCGTGGCTCACAGCGACGGTCCCTCTAAAACTGCTAACCCAAGGCTCCGCCATCGATTCGTTTCTCACGCCCAATAATGAAGCAGAGATATACGACGCGCTGGTTACCGCATATTGTTCAAACATGATTAGATAATCACGCCGTCTTTACACTGTAGCGTGAAGCTAGATGTGACAAAGGCAACTCAACATTCCGGCGTAACTTTTAGATAGCTGAACAGACTAACAAAGGATGCACTGTAAAGGCAGTACTCACAAGAAATGCATTGCGAATCGCGATTGGTCGAACCATTCTTTCCATCGAACAGTTATCATGACACCATTCTGACGCAATCCAATTGTTTGTTCTTTCTTTTCCATCTTAGAGGAGCGTTCGTTTCCCTACCATCTACACGTTGTCCTGTTCCATCCGTGAATCGTGATCGTGTCCATGTTTGGTCGCTGGCTCCAAGCATAGACCAAGGAGTGCCTGCTGTTCGATAGGGCTTACAATCTTCCCAGAAGTTTGATATGCGTGCGAACAGCCGTAAACACATCCGAAACACGAATCGACGGAATTCCAATACGGGGCGCATAAATGCCAAATTGGAAACCCGAAGCGACTAACTACGTTGATACCGAAAATCGGTTTACGCATCATTCCGTCAGACTTCCTATATATATACTACACCCACGCCCCCCAAACTCTCTAAAAAACACATGCGCACAGCGATGGCACCCACAGTATACTAGTCGGCCCTCCCCTACGAACTCGTCCGCCGCATTGCGGATACATTTCTCCACGCCAACGACATCGACTACTACATGAACCTCCGCGCCGTTTGCGCCGACTGGCGCGACAACACCGACGACCCGCGCACCATGCTTCTGGATCCCCGCTTCCGCCCTCGCGGATGGATCTTACTCGGAGCACCTGATGTAGACGGCAATGGAACCAGCCGCCATTGTACCTTCGTCAACGTCGACACCGGCCGTTTCCTAACGAAGAAACTTCCGATTCCCCGATTCAGCGAGTGCATCGGATCTACCAACGACGGCCTACTGGTATTCGAAGAGCTCATTAACATTAATAGAAGGGTCACTCTCTACATCGTTAACCCTTTCACCCTGAGCAAGATCGGCGGACGAGTCGAAACAACCTATGATTCTCGACGGGCACGAGCGTCAGAGGTACACGTAGTAGTGTTTGGGAATGATCACACTGTTCTCTATATTTTCTCAAGGTGGAGATTCAGCTGCCTGCGAGGATCTGTTAAGTGGCATCGTTCAGTTACGACACACGGCCTCTTTGATTTGCAAACCGCGGTAGAATTCAGAGATCTGGCATACCTCGCGGACGCGAGAGGAACCGTGGCTGTCTTGCAAGATCGACCCTTCTTGGTTCCTCTGGTTATCGTACACGAGACATGGGAAAGGAACGACAGCTTATCCACCCATCTCATCAACAACGTCGAACAACTCCTGCTAGTGCGAGCAGGAGGGGATTTTGGCCTCGTCGAGTTATACAAGGTTGATCTGGAGCACAAGGCCATCGAGAAGATCAATTCCATCTGCAATCGTGCAATCTTCCTGGGGCCTTGTCGCTCCATTTCCGTCAAGGCAGACAAGTTTCCTGGCATCGAAGAAAACGGTATCTACATGGACGATTGGTGGAACTCGGCGCATACATATAGACTGTATCGCATCAACATCCACCCAGACAGAGAGCTCAAGTTTCGCAGGCAGCATGACCGCAACGAAAGCTACTAAGGGTGTGTTTGGTTGAGCTGTAGATTCCTGAAAATCAGCTGTGGGAAATCTGCTGTGGAAAATCTGCTGTGAGAAATCTGCTGTGGGAAAGCTGGAAGCTGTTTGGTTGTAACAACTGCCAACTGTGAATTCGATACGAAATATCTGTAATGACCCTTCGCGTCTCCACCATCTCCACCCACTCCCTCTCCCTCTCGATTTTCTCCCAAAGTTTCGCCAGTAGATCCGGAATCTGGTGGAATCTGGGGTCGGACCAACTTCCAGTTTGCACTGCAGGAATCTGCTGCTTCCCAGAATCTGCTTCCGGCCTGGGAACCCTTTGGTTCAGATTCCAGCTTCCAGGCAGTGAATCTGCCTCAGGAATCCCAACCAAACACAGCCTAAGAACGTGTAGGCAAGGACGAACACCTTGCGGAGCGCTTGGAAGATCACATGGTAAGCGCGTGCTATCTGAGTTTGCATATGAGTTGTCCGATGTAGCAGGTGCAGAAGATCGCAACTCCGTGCAATGTAAAAATAAAAAATGCAGCGTGCATTGGTGTTTATTTTATTGATTCTCTGATGACCAGAAAGCTAGATAGGTGTTCTAGAAAGGAAAGTATTTTCGAGATTTGTTATTTGTTGACTCTCTGATGACCAGAAAGTCAGATAGGAATGCTAGAGAGGAAAGTATTTTCTGCCGGATTGAGCGGAGTCAGCCGGATCGGGCGAAGCCAGCCGGACGGTGACGGCTTATGGAGGTGTCCTATGAAAACATCCAGCGGCACTTTCTTTCTTTCTTTATAATCCTGGCCTGTCAGCCAGGGTACAAGGGATCGGCGGCAAAAAATACGCACCCATCAACACAGTCCACCCCCAATCCGTCTATAACTTAGAGCCTGCCAGCGCTGTACAAGCCTCCATCATCTGTAAACGCTTCTACGTAACAAAGGCAGCTCAAACGGAGGAGTTTGTCTGCAAAGAACTGGCACCTCGGTCCCTACATCGGCACCGTCGCAGCAAGTCACGCCAGAACATAGGTAGTCGAGAGGTGCGTAGCCACACGGACCTTTGGGAAAGACCCTCTGCCGATGTAGCACGCTGGTGAGACGGCTGTTGCCATCTGAAGCAGCAGCGCCAGCACGGACGACACCACTACCTTCACGGTCTTGCTCTGCAGAGAAACCAGGCGCCTACATCTTTCACAATTCTCCTAACCACGACGCTGAAGCCTATCCGTCGTTCAAATCCCATTTTCGATGACAACCACGTGAAAAGCCTGCACGTGGGAGGCATCCAATGTTTCCAAACTTGAGAAGACATTGTGGAGAACGCAGGAGGAAGAGAGTGAGCCTTATAAGCAGACTTGGCCGAGTAGACACCATCATTCGAAAGTTTCCATGATATTGAATTTTTTACGTGTGGGCTTAGTTCAGCATGTTGTAGCTTTCCCCAAAGAGCGGTGAATTGATCGGCATAGCCGGTTGTCACACCGAATACAACATAGCTAAAAGAAAAGAAGAAAAAAAAACAGCGACATATTTGTTTCCACTCTACTCCAACGGCCAGGATCTAACTACGCTGATCAATTCCGTGACTGGAAGACCGCGGGAATCAGAGCTCATCGTTGCCTATCTTCATTAAACCTTGCAATCCATCCTAGAGCTGGTCCCTTGTTTCACCCCCGGCGTGCTACCACACTCTTGGCACTCTTTGGACCTCGACGTCCACGCTTCGAGGCGGGGGAGAGTGCACGCCTTACCTGAGCGTAGCATTGCTGTCGTCGTGTTTGTCGGCGCCTAGCTGCTCGGAAAATGGGAAGTTGAGCTTGGCACGCGAACCGCGGAACTCGATGGCAGCGCGGTCGTAGGCCTTGGTGGCCTCCTCTGCAGTGTCGAATGTCCCGAGCCATTTGCCGACCTGGGTTCCGGATCTCGGCTGCCCACCTCCCCCATGACCGTTGCCTGACACCCCGATACTTGCTTTTCTTGTTCCTCCTTCTCCTCTGAAACCCTGTTGCCTTCGTATCAGTCACGACGGTCATGCTTGGCGCACCACTGTCCAATGCGATCACCTCGGTCGCCTGCGCGTCGAAGAGCTCACACCCGAGGCACCCGTCCACCCTGCAAACCACGCACACCTCCGCGCGCGCCACCATCGCCGGGATTATTTCCGGCGCCGGTGTAGTGTACCCGGAGATGACTTGGAGCAGGGCGGCGACCATCTCGTGCTGCTCCTGCTCGGGGGAGGTCGCTCTGCCTGCGAAAGCCGGGGTGGCCGTGGGGCTGGTGGCTCTGCGACCGCTGGGCTCGGCGAGGGATCCTTGAAGTGGCCGTCGAATCAGATCATGTACTCCTAGCTCGCTCCCATTGTCGCCGCGATGCTGAAGATCACACGTGTGGGTGTTCTTGCTTGCCTCTGCTCCTGCTGCTGATGTGCGTCTCCTTGCTACTGCGCTGCTGCTACTGTTATTTGCGCTTGTGTCGAGCTCTTGTGTTTTGCGTGTCTCTCAGGTGTTGTTTAAAGTGAGCGGAAACAGGAGCCGGAGAGAAGAGTTTATATACGACGCTGACGTCGAAGTGCCAGCGGCTCAAAAATACACGACGAAGCGGCGTAACATCGTGATTAGAAAAGCTAAGAAGTTCCGATCCGCGAAGTCAGTCCCGGCAAAAGATGCTTCATTAGCCGAACAAGTAGTGTCGCCGATCCACGCGCTCAGTATCCGAAGGCTCCCAACCACGTCACCAGTGATTGGCGGGAAAGAACACGTTTTCGTCGGCTGAGCGTACACCGAGTCCGCCTATGTTGTACAGCCTACAACGATTATGGAAATATGCATTATCCTTAAAGGTTCCATGTAGTCGCCCGTCGGCTATTCACGTCTCCAGTCATGATGTGAATAGCCATCCGTGGACTCCTCGAATGTTCATACCAAACCCATTCAATAACTGTTTGTATCCCAATGCCTAGAATCAACATAAACCCCTCGGATTCCTGCACTACGAATCCAGTCTTCACAAGAGACGCCTCGCTAGCCAAACAGGCAGTGTCGTCGGTCCACACGCCCAATTTCCGAGGGCTGCCAACCACGGCACCCGTGATCGATGCCCGTACTTTGCAGTCTACACCCAGCGCGTTTATGCTCTGCAGCCTACAACCATCATAGATATCTGCACCATCCTTAAAGGCCCCGCGTAGTCATTCGTCGACTATCCACATCCCCGGACACGACGTGAATAGCCAACCGTGGACTCCGCGAGCGTTCATACTAAATCCACTCCAGACCTGTTTGTATCCCCGTGCGTAGAACCGATATAAACCCCCGGGGCCGGTTGCAAGACCGTCAACCAGACGCTAGCACCTTCACGCCACAATTACCAACCAGAACACAGAGCCACCACTGACAGTTGCTCGTCCCCAATGTCGCCCGCGGCGGAAAACCCGCAGCCTTGCTACTTCGAGAAAGAAGGCATGAAGTTCAAGGCTACCGTCACTCAGCGTGCAGCAACGGTAGAGGAGTGGATACGCCGCGTCAAGCAGGAATTCCTGGACAACATGGAAGCCAAGTGCGTGGGACTTGACTGTGAATTCACCAACGCCCCGAAGAAGGCAGAGCGAAGGTATCTTCCGGCAGAGAAGAAGCAGCGTGCCGCCGTTCTCCAGCTGTCCGTGGGGTACGAGACGCTTGTCTACCACATATATCAAGCCGACGCAGTGCCGGAACTTCTCCGGCAGTTCCTGGGAGATAGGGAGATTCTCTTCTGCGGGGCTGCAGTAAACAATGGTGCGCGCATGTTAGAGTACTATGGAATCGACATTGCGCGCACGTGTGACCTCCAGAAAGAGATCCCACATCCTACAAAGAATCATCTCCTGGCACTGTATGATCTGGCCAACGCCTACATCGGTACAATGCTTGATAAGAAGGACCCGAAGATAAAAAAGCTAAATCAAAAAGGATGGGGCAAATCTCCGCTAAGCCTGGACCGGATCAAGTACGCTGCTCTAGATGCTCGCCTGGGTTTTGAAATTTTTAGGAAACATCGTAGGCTAGTTGGATACAATAGCTACACAGATTATGAGCTGGAAAATGTATTCACGCATAAACTCGCGGCAACATATATGCACGCGTCCGCTGGGCGACCAGGTGTACACATTAATTACCCAGCCATCTCCGTGGCATCCCGAGCTTGTGGACCCAATGGATGTCAAATATTGTCTTCTCTATAATATATAAGCCACGTGACTTCAGCCTCGTACGACCCTTCCAGCCGACCGCCTCTGTCCGACTGACTTGCACGTCAACTGCCTGACTGCACGTCAGACAATGCACGCAGGGCATATGACGAAATTACTCATCCGAGGGCGACACACAGCCCTAAATCTAGTCGACTAAAGGGTGCCCCTCTTATTACGGGCTTGGTGACTCCGTGGTTTATGTCCTAGGCAACCCTCCATCCGGCGACCTGCTGATTTCCGTCTCGTGCGTCAGCTATCTGGACCATATGAGAGTGCCCATGCAGGCTACCCGAGGTCTGACTTATATAGGCGGCTAGACCTAGGGTTTACAACGAAATTACGTGTCCAGAATAATACACATTTCTGTGCCTAATCGGCTTAAATATTTCGCCTTTATAATAGGATCGATGACCTCGCAGACCCATGTCTTGGGCGAGCCTTCTTGCCGTCTGCCTCTCGCCTCCCACTTTGTACGACAGCTATCTAGACCGAGTGGCAGGGTATGCTTACACGCTGCCTGAGACCTGACTTATAGAGAAAAACAACGAAAAAGAAGGTACGGGACGCGGCCTGAGACCCAAGGGTCACATGTAGCGAGGGAAGAAGTAAATGCTATGGCATCGCTTATGGCATGTCGCGATGTTCCCCAGAATTACGTCGTTAAACAAACCATATGCCCCCTCCCGCTCCACCCGCTCTCCCCTGTTACAACCTATACAGAGGCTTATAGGCCGAAAACAAGTTTGGTCACTGAAATACAATCTTAGCCTGGGCTGACGCTCAAAACAAGTTTCGTTACTGAAATACAATCTTAGCCTGGGCTGACGCTCAAAACAAGTACTGAAATACAATCTTAGCCTGGGCTGACGCTCAAAACAAGTTTGGTCACTGAAATACAATCTTAGCCTAGGCTGACGCTGAAGACCGCTTCCCAGTAGAGATCAGTGGCTCTGCCTCGCTAGCCTTATCCAAGTCGCAGACTCAGCCCTCGATATAAACATGCGACTACTTAAGTAGGCGTCGTATAACCAGCCTGGCACTGGACACACATATAAAGGAACCAGTTAGCAGCCACGTGTAGTGGCTCACGCGGTCAATATGATTGGACAGTTCAGCTTTGATTCTTTCGACGGAAGTCACTGACTACACCATGAGACTATTGGCAATATATCCTACGTGACACCTAAAGATAGACAGTAACAACGTTGTCAAGCCTCGTCCATAAGGTGGCCCGTGTCGTCACCTTCACTTGCACCCTCGGTCAACTCCGTCTTTCCCAGCTGAGTGACCTAGGCCTTGCCATCCTCAGCCAACTCATCGTTTGTTTCTGAAGCGTTCTTTATCATGTCGTCAACAATGATATCGCACTGCGACGCTTGGTCTCTTGTAGAGGCCCGCCGTACTCCTGACTTAAACCCAGAACGCTTCACCCTGCGGAAAACAGGCGGACAAAAATGTCAACGACGTGTAAGAACTGGCAGTAACTAACATTACCTTTTCCGAGGTATAGAAATGCCCGAGCACTCGTCGTCGTCCTCATCAACTTTGGCAAAGATGTATTTTTTCTTTGGCCAGTTCCATGTTCGGTCACCTTGGGGCCTCATGTTTGCGGACCAGTGTGAGTTATAGTCGCCCAGGGCCAACTCGCTGCCTCCCAGCGCCAACGGCTACAACAGAAGGCAGAAATGCATATCGTTAATTGCAACTTGTTAGCCTGATACATCCCAGGCGCTAAGTTAACAACATCAAATTTAGAGTCGCAACCCTGTAAGCAGGACACTATACACATGGAGTAATTAGCACGTGACCCGCCCTGTGTTTCAGCAGTAAACAGCATCAATGCCACCAAGATCAGTGGACGCCAAAAAACGGTCTGCCTCTAAATTAGGCAGTTTCTTGGTCACACAGCTACAACAACGCCCTTATTTATCAGGGACTGTACATAGACGGGAAATTCACGAGAAACAAAAGTGTGACGCTAAAAGGAGGTGCTAGCCGAACTCTTGACAGAATAAACAAGCAGAACTCGTAGGAACCACTCACTCCCTACACCGACGACAGCTGAAAGTATTGGTGCCCATATAATGTGAGGACCCCGGATTAAGTACCCGAGATACTCGTTATGTTTCCTGCAACAATCCCGTGATCAGTCTGTTGCTGCACATAACTCGAATTGGTATCACAGAACATCCATAAATACCGAATAGAAATACTTACGTGATTGAAGTCATAAGCTTCAACAGGTACTTGCAGCGGAAATTCACCAAACAACGTGGAGCCCAAGTCATTCGCCTTAACCCTACAGGCAGCTGACTGGGAAGCGCCCTAGTTCGCAAAGACGCCAGTGAACTCCTCTTCTTCGAACTGCTTCTTCTTCCAAAATCTGGCTAAGACAATAGCCAGGGACGAAACCAATATGAGTACATTTGATTGTACTCGCAAACTACCCCAACTTGAGCATGCACTAGTTTTGATAATCTTTCAATAATACCTTTATTTTTAGAACAAAACATCTCTATACCGTCATTGAAAAGGGAAGAGTAGATCTTTTAATCTTGTTGAAGACAAAACATTTTGGAAAGTAATTTCTCAATACCGGGGTTGGAAACAACCCTTTTTGGAAAGTAGTTTTTTCACTATTTTTGGTTGAAAAAGGTAAGAAGTCTTTTTAAACCTTTTTCTCGAAAATATACCCTTTATTTAAAAAGGTAAGAGTTCTCTTTTAAAACTTTTCCTCGAAAATCACCGTCTTGTCCACAGCCCCATCCTGGTCACTTATTTTCCAGCAACATCATACCACCCCCTCGGTATAGTTGCCTAAAACAATCTTCACTTCATTTTCCTTTCAAACTCAAAACTTTGTAAAACTTGCACATGGCCGTAGTAGTTCTTCCCAACTGTCCATATCCGAGGACTCGGCTATTCGAATAGTTTTACCCTCTGCAGAGGTAGCACGCTTTTCCCACACCCATCCGGTCACTCATCGTGTCAGCCACGTCCCGCCATACCAGAGGTATGCGAAGTTGAGTTCCCGGCCATAGCCTGTCCTTTGCTCATGCTAGTATAGGACCCTGCCGCTACGACACTTTCCACCGACACTCAAATCCTCAGAAACTAAGTGTGGGGACTCGTAGTTCTGCCCGGCGGACCCAAGGGAGCCCTTCAATCCTCTTCCTCCGACACGCTCATACCGGCTTCCGATAGACTTCAATGAAGAGGACCCAGGTCAGGGGGTAGGTCCTCAGACCATCCCCTCATGGAACGAGGTTCTCCTCGTTATTGAGGCATCCAGTACTAACACGAGCAAATTATATGACTACGCCCTTGCCCATATGTGGGTAAATGTGGTCGCACAGGTTATTGGTTGTTTGGTAAGTACCAGGACACAATGTGCATTTTTCAGAAACATCACCATTCACCACTTCTCAATTTCATCACCGACATCTCGGCATACCATAATTCATCCAAGGATTTTCAAAGGAGTTTTGAATAAACAATGTTTTTCCCATCCTATAGTTTTATTTAAACAAACTGATATTTCTACCTAGAGTGGCAAAATAGTTTTTCATAAACTTTTGAAAAGGTTTTCACAATCATTTCCAATTCTCATAGCAAAATACTTTCAGTCAAACTTGGGTGGTTCGTAATCCCACCAAAAGATTTTCATAGAAGGCTTTGGAGTAAAACAAATTCATTTCGAAATCGTTGTAGACCATTGACACCTCTATATCGGGTGTCTCAAGAATCTACTTGTATTTTGGGAAAAGGTTTTCAAAGTCATAGCTTTCGTGGCAAACACCACATAAATCATTTATGCTAGTTATAGTAAAACAGGTAAATCAAAATAGATGTATATAGGTGCAAGCTCAGTGAAGTAGCTTGCCTTGTTCAACACAGTGGTACTGGTCCTGATCTTCGGGTTCAACGAAACCTCCTTCTTCGATAAATCCGTCAATGGTATCGTCTAAACGTTAAACAAGCAAAACAAACAATCACTACACTAGCTCAAGCATTATCACATCATTACAATCACGAATGCTACAATTAGCTACTGCACACATCAAGCAATACGAGGTGGTTTTAATTTAATTAATCTTTATTTAATTAATTTCAAACTAAGGCAGAAACTAGTTGTACACCAATTAATTCACCATTTAATCTATGTTTGTCAAAAAAATTCAAACTAAATTTCTATGGATAGCTACTGATGTGTAGAAGATCACCCAATTGGATTGGGGTCATTTGGAGTTACCAAACTCCCTACACATTTGTTTTAGTTCAGAAGGTTTTCAAACAAGTTTTAGCTACCAAACAAGTTAGGTTGCTCCAAAAATTAAATCCTCTTAGGGGCAACTAACTTTGGTTACAAGTGATCTAACAATATTGGTTTGAGCTTAATTGGACCTACTGATAAATCACACTAATTGGTTTAGTGCAGAAGGGTGCACTGAAGTTCAACCAAAGGCTAAGGATTTTAGACTACTCAATTAATTCTACCAAAATTTGGGGAGCTAAAGGATCCTAATACAAAGCTACCAAAATTGGTTTCAAGTTATTTGGATTTATAAAACTCCAGAAACAAATGGTTTAGTGTTTTAAACCTTCTGGAGCATTTTTATTAATACATTTTTATTATTTATTTAAATGAGATGAGACCACTTTGGTGAGTTAAAGAATTTTATAAGCTTTCCAGAGCAGTTTGGTTTGATTTAATTGGACTTCTAGAACTCAAGTTATTGAATTTCTAATCTAGATCCAGTACTGAAAACCGTGGAATTTGGAAATTCTAAAACGCTGGAAAAGAAGAAAACCCTGAAGGGTGGGGTCCGCCCGTCAGTGACTCAACGGAACGTTCCGCGCGCGTTTTTTTAAATTTAAAATGCTGACGGGTGGGGTCCACCAGTCAGCGACTGATTACGCGAACCGGTACGCTACCGTCGATTTCTAATCGAACGGCGCCTGGAGCTCGCGGTCATCGACGACCTCAGACGGGCGGCGCCGCGGCTCCGGCGACGGCGAGAAGCACGGGGAAACTCACCTAGGGCTCGGGAGGCTGCGGAAAGAGGTGGATCGACGGCGGGGATCGTGGGGAAGCCTCTGGGATGAGGTGTGCTTGCTGGGGAAGCTTCTGGCGGCGACGGCGAGCAACTCCACCTCCGCGGCCGTGCTGCAACTCCGGTGCTCCTTCTGCTCCGCGTCTGTGCACCAAACACGGGGAAACGGCGGCGGGTAAGTGCGGGGGTAATGGTGAGGCTAGGATGGGCCAGAGAGGGGAGAGGGGAAGCGAGCAACGACCTGTCCGTGCTCGACCTCTTCCTCGACTCCGGCGAGAAATCGAGGACGCTCGAGGCGGCCTGGGCCTGCGGGACAGCGTCACCGCTCTCCTAGCGGTGCACTGAGGGGTGGAGAGTGAGGGAGGGGTGCTGGAGTGAGCGGTGGTGAGGTGTGGAGGCACGGGTGCGGTGGCTTTTTATAGCCGAACCATGGCGTGCGGTGGACTGGGCGCAGGAGTGGTCTAGGGAGGGGGATAGCACGCCATTGGTGTCGGTGCTGCACGGCGACGACCGTAGGGTATCTAGCTAGGGTTTAGGGGTAGAGGGGTGCACGCGCGGCTGCGAGAGCGAGCTCGACACGGCACTGCGTCCATGGCGCGTCCGCGGAGTGGACGGATCGATTCGGCTGCTGCAGGCCACGAGGGCTGACGGGGACGTGTCCCTGAGGTTGCTGGGTGGCAGAGGCGCGTCTGCGACGAGCCACGCGAGCTGGGGTGGCGTGGAGGAGAGGATCGGGGTCGGTGTCCACGCGCGGCCAGAGCTTGGCGAGCGTTGACATGGCGGCTGGCGCACGGCGCCTCAGGGTGTCAGGGCGCGGTCATCTCCGTCCAGACGAGTGCGGTGAGGGTGAGAGGACGCAACGGTGCAGGGCTGGGCCAGCGGGGTGCCTCCTCCGCACGATTTCGTCGACGGCCAGGGGTGGACAGCACGGTGGCGTGCGGACGGCGGCGGCCACGAGCAAAACAACCAAGTGGCACGCTTCCCTCTTGCTCTGGAGACTGAGGGGAGTGAGGGGGAGAGTGTGGAGCAAGCAAGCCACGCAGGGATCCATCCAATCGACGGATTGGAGCTCGGTTTCGTGGATCGGAGGATGAACACGGGCAGTGCCCACCATGTGCTCGATGAATCGTCTCAATGAAAATTAAATTCAAATTTCTTGAATTTAATTCCATACTTGATTCATAAGTATAAAGCATGGATTTTTGGTAGGGTGCTAGAATTTATTGGATATGTGCAACATGGCACATTTTGTGATTTGGGAAAGATAAAGAAAGAAATGGAATTTGAAATTAGGATTTTTAGAAATATTTTTGGGGAGGGAAAAGAATATGAGAACAAAGAGAGAGTGATCACATGTCACCCCTCTGAACTTGTTTTAAAAAATAAAATTTTATTTTCTTGACAGGAGGAATTTTGTGTGACTTTTGTCACAAGATTTTATGTGGGAACTTTTTATTATGTTTCTTTTCTTTTCTTTACATTTTTGTTTTAGCAAACAAACCAACACAAGCAAGCACAAACATCAAACACACAAAAATAACAAAAGTTTTTTGTTGGCCCACATTTTTGACTAATAAAACTGGGTTACAATTTTGGGATGTTACAGATCCTTCCCCCCTTAAGAATAAATCTCGTCCTCGAGATTTGCCCAGGGGTACAGGAGATACGAGGGCAAATTTTTTTTTTTTTTTTTTTTTTTAGAAAAGCTGTGTATTCACTTTCGTGTATACACGGGTTTTGAAAAACAACAGGGTTTTTCTTCAAAATACCCCTAGCTGTGCCACCAATAATTGGCTTATGGACACAGTGGGTTTGTTTTATCCGAGGAAATTATCTTTGCAGGGGGTTTTACAGGAAAAGCGAGGGATAAAGGATAGAGGGACACGGGGGGTTTAACTGCTGACTCACTGGCATGTGGGGCCGGGGCCCACCTGGCGGTCTCTCCTCCTTTTCTTCTCTTCTTCTTCCTCGCTCGTCCTGGTTCCGCACTCGCTCCGTTTTCAGTGCGCAGAGCACTCACCCGCGGTACTGCTGCGCGTGCTGTCCGTCGATGCAGCGGCAGACACGGCTTTGGGGACACGATGCCTAGGTGGTTTCGCGCCATTAAGGCGAGTACGGCTCGCGATTCCTCCACTTTCCCGCGTAGTGCGGTGTCGAGGAGCGGCGTCCGAGCTCGGTTTATAAACTAGCGACCTCAAAGAACATTTCTTCTATCGCGTCGTCACCATGGGCTTTATTACCGATTTCTTCAGAGCCTACGTTGATGCGATGGAGGACGCGGGCATCATCGAGGGCTTCTTCATCTTCGTGCTCTTCGTGTTCTTGATTTCGATGGTGTACAGCCTGCTGTTCGTAGCAGTAGTCCTCTTAGCCGTGGCCTTGTGCAATTTGTGGTCTGGCGCTGGGGCTGGTGCTGCGACGGTGGCTCAAGCGGCGCCGGAGGAGCCAGCTGCGGTGGAGGAGCTTGTGGCGGTGGAGGAGCAAGTTGCAGCACCGGTGGAGGAGGTGGCAGATCTTCCGGCTGGAGGTGAGCAGGCCGCTCGAGCCGTCTGCCGCCGTCGGGCGGCGCGCACTCGGCTCTGAGTGAGCCAGGCTCATCCTCTGGTGGCGTCATGGAGCTCGAGAGGGAGTAGGAATCTCTGGGGTGCCGTTTCTGAGTACTGGCAGTGTTCTTCGTAGGAGTAGAGTCTGTATCCTCTGTTTGTTTTTCTGAAATTCTCGCTTCTGTACTGCACTCCGTAGTTGTATTGATCTTGTCTTTGCTGATGACCTGGGACAAGATTTGCATTGTCGAAATCTTCTGGGTTGTCATGACTCTGGTCTTGCAGCACAGATAGGATGCAGAGGTACTAGAGTAACCTTGCTTTGGTGAGAAATATATATATTTTTAAGGGAAAATAACACTGCATTATATGGTCTCAACCACTGGCAGTGGTAGCATAGCATTTCAACCATATAGGTTGAACACAACAACTAAAAACACCCTACAAGAAGTCCTTCTGTGTTCCAGCGAGCATTGACTCCCAGCAAGCATTCTACGGCTTGCGAGGGTTACATCTCGTGGAGGGCTCGGGCCCCTTTCTTTAACATGCAAAATGCACAAGGTTCATATTGGGTGAGGAACCTTGTGGGAGAAGCATGTAGGAAACCACACACAAAATAATTTGCATATACAAAATAGTACTATTTAAAGTTTGCATTAATTCCCAGGGGTATGCGTCTGGGGTCACATACGGTTCCTGGTTTAAGTGATCTGTTGTTTCTTTTTAAAACTTTTAACTGAAGAAAAAGCATGACATTCCATCAGGTGTCAACCAAGTGGTTAACAAGATGATAAGAACACCAAGTTTTTATTCCGGCTGATTGATATCAGCCGGGAACAGACAACAACTCTGCATTACAAGAAACACGAGAAAACAAACAACACAAACAACAGACTAACAACTTTGTTGCTCCACACGCACAAACATACAAACGCTGGTCAGGCTGACTGAACCTGGGTCTATTCTGCCTAAGAGGTTCTAGGAGTCGGTGAAGCGCGGCCGAGACAAAGAGTGGTGTCCACATCTCCATCTTCCACGGGGTAGGGAACTACAGACACGCCTTCGGAGACTACACCTTGCTCCTGGGGTGGCTGCTGAACTCGGGCTAGGGCTTGCGTCACAGATGCATCAACACTATGGTCCAGCAAATCATCTAGGATCGACTGTCTTGCTTCCTGAGCTTGCCCACGGTGGGAGGTGGGTAGGTTCCTCGCTCGACTTAGTTCCAGGTGGGCTCGACCAAGGTGGCGCCTTGTAATTATGAGTTCCGCCATCAGGGAGTGGAAAAATCTTGTCATTGAGGCTCCGTAAGTAACCAGGGTGATTACGGCAGGGTCGACTTCCCTACCGATGGGAATTTGAGCAGGCTCCACTCCAAGCGGAGGAGTGACGGGAAGAAGTTGGAAAGCTCGACTCTGCGCCATCGCCGGTTCTGCATACCGGAGACGGACAAGGCCTTCCCAGGCTGCTACCTGGAGGGCTTGATCTAGAGTAGGCATGCTCCTACCATGGATCAAGTAGGCCTGACTTGTGCCCAACGGACACGAGTTGATGTGCACGTCGACTTGGAATTCACGCCCAGCAGGCGGGAGGGAGTTCTCTAACACCACATATCGGGGGCGAGCAGGGTTAGCAAGAATATGGCAGACGGCCTTCCAAAGCATCAGTGGAAACCCGCCATGATCTTCGGCAGTGGTTTCCAGAATGACCCTGGGGTTTGCCATTGGGTGGCTTTGGCTCGGGAGAAAGGATAAGAACACGGGATTCCTGCCTCAGGGGAGTTGGGTTGCTATGGACGGTGAGTGAGGGTGGATATAGATGGCAGATGGAACGGGACCTTATATAGGCTAGGTTGTGTCGGCTCCTTTCTATTGGAAGAACCTGGTGAGCGTCTCTCAGGTAGTGGGGACAAGTCTTACTGTACTCTACTGTGAACTGACGCCTGGCCATGCCGGTTAGGCAGGGATGGGTCAAATCCGTTGACTCACTGTAGGGGAACGTCACAAACAAACAATAAACACACAAGGTATATGTGGTATCGGTGTACGCCTAATACTCGTGATAGTGGGTAGTATACTAAAGTTCCCTAGGGGCCTTGGTTATAATTAGTTGACGAAGTCTCCATTTCATCACCTCGGGCTTCAGCTGGTATACTTGGGATTGGGGTTGCCACTGGAGTAGAATGGTTGACGTTGAATGAAAGTCTTCAGAAGTCTCTTGCCTTGTTGATATCGATGAGATTGGCATTTGTAGATCAATGAACTTGATGTTGAATGTTGAGTATTTGAGATGGTTGCTTCTTCTTTGTAGGTGCTAGCTAATTAGGTCTCTTTTGGGTTCATCGTCAAGTATTTTGAACAGGTAAGAAGGAGTAGAGAAAACCTTGGTAAAATTTAAAATAGAAAGGTAAGACTCAGAAATAATTTGAGAAGACGAAAAGAGCGGGAGTCATTTTTGGACTTCCCTAGATAAGGATATATTTTTGGTGTTAACATATTTTTAACAAAATATTCTCTTCCTAACTAACGTCCATGCTAACTAAGGTCTGTTACAGTCAGGATGGCTCTGATACCAAGTCTGTGAGGACCCCGGATTAAGTACCCGAGATACTCGTTATGTTTCCTGCAACAATCCCGTGATCAGTCTGTTGCTGCACATAACTCGAATTGGTATCACAGAACATCCATAAATACCGAATAGAAATACTTACGTGATTGAAGTCATAAGCTTCAACAGGTACTTGCAGCGGAAAATCACCAAACAACGTGGAGCCCAAGTCATTCGCCTTAACCCTACAGGCAGCTGACTGGGAAGCGCCCTAGTTCGCAAAGACGCCAGTGAACTCCTCTTCTTCGAACTGCTTCTTCTTCCAAAATCTGGCTAAGACAATAGCCAGGGACGAAACCAATATGAGTACATTTGATTGTACTCGCAAACTACCCCAACTTGAGCATGCACTAGTTTTGATAATCTTTCAATAATACCTTTATTTTTAGAACAAAACATCTCTATACCGTTATTGAAAAGGGAAGAGTAGATCTTTTAATCTTGTTGAAGACAAAACATTTTGGAAAGTAATTTCTCAATACCGGGGTTGGAAACAACCCTTTTTGGAAAGTAGTTTTTCACTATTTTTGGTTGAAAAAGGTAAGAAGTCTTTTTAAACCTTTTTCTCGAAAATATACCCTTTATTTAAAAAGGTAAGAATTCTCTTTTAAAACTTTTTCCTCGAAAATCACCGTCTTGTCCACAGCCCCATCCTGGTCACTTATTTTCCAGCAACATCATACCACCCCCTCGGTATAGTTGCCTAAAACAATCTTCACTTCATTTTCCTTTCAAACTCAAAACTTTGTAAAACTTGCACATGGCCTTAGCAGTTCTTCCCAACTGTCCATATCCGAGGACTCGGCTATTCGAATAGTTTTACCCTCTGCAGAGGTAGCACGCTTTTCCCACACCCATCCGGTCACTCATCGTGTCAGCCACGTCCCGCCATACCAGAGGTATGCGAAGTTGAGTTCCCGGCCATAGCCTGTCCTTTGCTCATGCTAGTATAGGACCCTGCCGCTACGACACTTTCCATCGACACTCAAATCCTCAGAAACTAAGTGTGGGACTCGTAGTTCTGCCGGCGGACCCAAGGGAGCCCTTCAATCCTCTTCCTCCGACACGCTCATACCGGCTTCCGGTAGACTTCAATGAAGAGGACCCAGGTCAGGGGGTAGGTCCTCAGACCATCCCCTCATGGAACGAGGTTCTCCTCGTTATTGAGGCATCCAGTACTAACACGAGCAAATTATATGACTACGCCCTTGCCATATGTGGGTAAATGTGGTCGCACAGGTTATTGGTTGTTCGGTAAGTACCAGGACACAATGTGCATTTTTCAGAAACATCACCATTCACCACTTCTCAATTTCATCACCGACATCTCGGCATACCATAATTCATCCAAGGATTTTCAAAGGAGTTTTGAATAAACAATGTTTTTCCCATCCTATAGTTTTATTTAAACAAACTGATATTTCTACATAGAGTGGCAAAATAGTTTTTCATAAACTTTTGAAAAGGTTTTCACAATCATTTCCAATTCTCATAGCAAAATACTTTTAGTCAAACTTGGGTGGTTCGTAATCCCACCAAAAGATTTTCATAGAAGGCTTTGGAGTAAAACAAATTCATTTCGAAATCGTTGTAGACCATTGACACCTCTATATCGGGTGTCTCAAGAATCTACTTGTATTTTGGAAAAGGGTTTTCAAAGTCATAGCTTTCGTGGCAAACACCACATAAATCATTTATGCTAGTTATAGTAAAACAGGTAAATCAAAATAGATGTATATAGGTGCAAGCTCAGTGAAGTAGCTTGCCTTGTTCAACAAGTGGTACTGGTCCTGATCTTCGGGTTCAACGAAACCTCCTTCTCTATAAATCCGTCAATGGTATCGTCTAAACGTTAAACAAGCAAAACAAACAATCACTACACTAGCTCAAGCATTATCACATCATTACAATCACGAATGCTACAATTAGCTACTGCACACATCAAGCAATACGAGGTGGTTTTAATTTAATTAATCTTTATTTAATTAATTTCAAACTAAGGCAGAAACTAGTTGTACACCAATTAATTCACCATTTAATCTATGTTTGTCACAAAAATTCAAACTAAATTTCTATGGATAGCTACTGATGTGTAGAAGATCACCCAATTGGATTGGGGTCATTTGGAGTTACCAAACTCCCTACACATTTGTTTTAGTTCAGAAGGTTTTCAAACAAGTTTTAGCTACCAAACAAGTTAGGTTGCTCCAAAAATTAAATCCTCTTAGGGGCAACTAACTTTGGTTACAAGTGATCTAACAAATTGGTTTGAGCTTAATTGGACCTACTGATAAATCACACTAATTGGTTTAGTGCAGAAGGGTGCACTGAAGTTCAACCAAAGGCTAAGGATTTTAGACTACTCAATTAATTCTACCAAAATTTGGGGAGCTAAAGGATCCTAATACAAAGCTACCAAAATTGGTTTCAAGTTATTTGGATTTATAAAACTCCAGAAATAAATGGTTTAGTGTTTTAAACCTTCTGGAGCATTTTTATTAATACATTTTTATTATTTATTTAAATGAGATGAGACCACTTTGGTGAGTTAAAGAATTTTATAAGCTTTCCAGAGCAGTTTGGTTTGATTTAATTGGACTTCTAGAACTCAAGTTATTGAATTTCTAATCTAGATCCAGTACTGAAAACCGTGGAATTTGGAAATTCTAAAACGCTGGAAAAGAAGAAAACCCTGACGGGTGGGGTCCGCCCGTCAGTGACTCAACGGAACGTTCCGCGCGCGTTTTTTTTAAATTTAAAATGCTGACGGGTGGGGTCCACCAGTCAGCGACTGATTACGCGAACCGGTACGCTACCGTCGATTTCTAATCGAACGGCGCCTGGAGCTCGCGGTCATCGACGACCTCAGACGGGCGGCGCCGCGGCTCCGGCGACGGCGAGAAGCACGGGGAAACTCACCTAGGGCTCGGGAGGCTGCGGAAAGAGGTGGATCGACGGCGGGGATCGTGGGGAAGCCTCTGGGATGAGGTGTGCTTGCTGGGGAAGCTTCTGGCGGCGACGGCGAGCAACTCCACCTCCGCGGCCGTGCTGCAACTCCGGTGCTCCTTCTGCTCCGCGTCTGTGCACCAAACACGGGGAAACGGCGGCGGGTAAGTGCGGGGGTAATGGTGAGGCTAGGATGGGCCAGAGAGGGGAGAGGGGAAGCGAGCAACGACCTGTCCGTGCTCGACCTCTTCCTCGACTCCGGCGAGAAATCGAGGACGCTCGAGGCGGCCTGGGCCTGCGGGACAGCGTCACCGCTCTCCTAGCGGTGCACTGAGGGGTGGAGAGTGAGGGAGGGGTGCTGGAGTGAGCGGTGGTGAGGTGTGGAGGCACGGGTGCGGTGGCTTTTTATAGCCGAACCATGGCGTGCGGTGGACTGGGCGCAGGAGTGGTCTAGGGAGGGGGATAGCACGCCATTGGTGTCGGTGCTGCACGGCGACGACCGTAGGGTATCTAGCTAGGGTTTAGGGGTAGAGGGGTGCACGCGCGGCTGCGAGAGCGAGCTCGACACGGCACTGCGTCCATGGCGCGTCCGCGGAGTGGACGGATCGATTCGGCTGCTGCAGGCCACGATGGCTGACGGGGACGTGTCCCTGAGGTTGCTGGGTGGCAGAGGCGCGTCTGCGACGAGCCACGCGAGCTGGGGTGGCGTGGAGGAGAGGATCGGGGTCGGTGTCCACGCGCGGCCAGAGCTTGGCGAGCGTTGACATGGCGGCTGGCGCACGGCGCCTCAGGGTGTCAGGGCGCGGTCATCTCCGTCCAGACGAGTGCGGTGAGGGTGAGAGGACGCAAGGGTGCAGGGCTGGGCCAGCGGGGTGCCTCCTCCGCACGATTTCGTCGACGGCCAGGGTGGACAGCACGGTGGCGTGCGGACGGCGGCGGCCACGAGCAAAACAACCAAGTGGCACGCTTCCCTCTTGCTCTGGAGACTGAGGGGAGTGAGGGGGAGAGTGTGGATCAAGCAAGCCACGCAGGGATCCATCCAATCGACGGATTGGAGCTCGGTTTCGTGGATCGGAGGATGAACACGGGCAGTGCCCACCATGTGCTCGATGAATCGTCTCAATGAAAATTAAATTCAAATTTCTTGAATTTAATTCCATACTTGATTCATAAGTATAAAGCATGGATTTTTGGTAGGGTGCTAGAATTTATTGGATATGTGCAACATGGCACATTTTGTGATTTGGGAAAGATAAAGAAAGAAATGGAATTTGAAATTAGGATTTTTAGAAATATTTTTGGGGAGGGAAAAGAATATGAGAACAAAGAGAGAGTGATCACATGTCACCCCTCTGAACTTGTTTTAAAAAATAAAATTTTATTTTCTTGACAGGAGGAATTTTGTGTGACTTTTGTCACAAGATTTTATGTGGGAACTTTTTATTATGTTTCTTTTCTTTTCTTTACATTTTTGTTTTAGCAAACAAACCAACACAAGCAAGCACAAACATCAAACACAAAAAAATAACAAAAGTTTTTTGTTGGCCCACATTTTTGACTAATAAAACTGGGTTACAATTTTGGGATGCTACATATAACCAACAACCAAAGAAACTTAAAAAGAGCCTTACGCGTAGGTAAAACTAAATTGGAACCTAGAAGCAGGTTAAAACGTACGTAATACCCAGCGACATGTCACGAGTCCCCAAGGCGTGTTAATTCAAGACTCTGAGAAAAGAACCGGAGAACGACAAGCCCACGCCGCGTAAGAGATGAGAAGCAAGGATTACCTGCTCACAATGCGTCAAAGCGGGAACGGCGTCGCCACCGCATGGCCGCTCCGATGGAGAGCCGTCAGACTGCAACTCCCCCAGGTAACTTGGATCGGCGAAGGACGGGGACCGTAAGGCCAATCTTGTATCGCCGTGCCCTCCCTCCAGCCCTTCTTTCGCTGATGCGTCTGAATGCGTTCCCTCCGCCGCATGAATACCCGCCGCCGTCAGTGATGCGACGGAGGGGACGGCTATCCAAGCCGTCGTATCCAAGGTGGTGCCCGTCGCCGTGGTGACCAGATCTGGTAGCCACCCCTCCGCCGATGCCGCTGGCAGCTTCTGAGGCGAGATCATCGGCGAAGCACGCATTCACGCCCCCCGACGGAAGAAACCACGCCGATCGAGTGCCCAGGGGAAAGAAGACAAACGGAGGAGCGGTAGATGGTCAATTTTTTACCAGTGGTAGATGGTCTATTTTTTACCAGACGGATAAGACCAGCGCACCGAGGTCATAGAGCGGCGGTGTGAACACCACACTACCAAGGCCACGCATCCTCCTTGCGACCGGTAATTTCGTACCCACTCAACGGCGTGTTTTGCCATCTAACCATGTCGTCTCGGTAATTACGCACGTTTTATTGAGAATTACGATACATATATATTTCATGGACAAGGCCACGATATATCGTTTAACACCGATCGGCAAAAAAACATACAACGCAGCCTCCTATATTCTACATACCCCTGCCTGGATGAACTGGCCGTTTAGCGCTGCACCCAAACACATGTCTTCTTCCGCCCGTCTACAGCAGGTCAGAAAACATCGCCTCCCGTTCCACATCCACGCGGCACCAATACAGACTTACCATGCAGAACAGGTGTTGTATACATGATCCTTCCCCACGCGCCTTCCTTAGGCTGCAAAGCCCCACTTTAACCTCGTCAACTGGCTACTGGATATTCAATGCGACCTTTTCCTCGCCTCCCTTATACGTCACTAAACCAAGCGGATTGGTAGCAGCGTCTTCAGTTCGTCTCCTTTTTGCTGCCTTCCGAATCAGGTCGCTCACTGACAAACAATATAAGATTTGATCAGCAAATATGATAGATGTATAAATGCACGGAGCATATATGAATAACCACCTTGACCTAGTGCTATTGCGTAGGGATATAAAGTGAACGAAACAGTTTCAAGTCCTAGCTTTTTCCACCGCATCGTGATGATATCTACTCATAATACTCCTTCCTTCGCCCGTACAAGCACAATATCTCTACCCTCCAACGCGCGGAGAATCCTTACGGGGTGTGTCCAGTAACACGGATAGGACGTATCAAGGCCAAGGAAAGCAGCCAAATCAACAATCTTGTGAAACATCCAAGCATGATCTCCCATTGACGATCCTGTACTGTACCACGTCTGCAGGGTAAAACCCTTGACGACCACAAGGCCAACACCTCCATTACGCCCCCTGATGACGTGAACGTTGCACCTGAATATATCACGTGTCTCCTTGGGGCATTGAACATAGTACAGAGTCGTCGTCACGTTGTTGAAGGCAATGATGTAGTTGGACTTAGTTAGCCTGTACAAAATATCCCCTACGAGAGTCGCTAGCCTGTTGTCGGTCACTGACATATTGGCAGTAGATGCAACCCAGTACTCCCAAGTTCCTAACTCTGACGAGTTCCTCTTGACCTTGGCAAGGCCAGGATATCTACTCGTTGATATCCAAACAACCCAGAAATTGTCTGACTGACAACAGTGTGTACTCCATCCACCACCATTTCTTGAAAAGATAACTGTGCCATTGAAAGGCTCATCACGACTATAGATGTATGGTTTCTCTATCAGTGTCTCAGTCTTCCTGATTGAATCCCAGATATTTAACAACGTGGAAGTACGATACCCACCGTTAAGTAACACATGACCGTCGCGACACCCTAGGACGTATATTCGACATGAACAATTATCTTCACAACTCGGAAGCGACAGCGATTTCAAAATGTGTAGGTCAAGACTGTGCTCTGTGATAAACCGTTTGTCCTCATAGAAGTTGGTAAAGAAACCTAACAACGGAGCTCCTCCACTGTGTGACAAGATTAGCTCCTTGAAAGAACTGCTTTCCGTATATTGCCTGAACATTCTACAAGCGCCTGACATCGCCAGTAACCAGCGTGGTTATGGAGGAACCCTGACAAGAATCTGAGCGACTGCATCGTCTGGCATTCCCGTGATGCTTGGACTAAAACCGATAGCATCGAGTTAATAGCGCAATCTGTCATTAGAATTACCTAGCAAAAGTGTACTGTAAAAAGTATCTAGGCAAGCCATTCTCGTCATACTTGTCTAAACGGTACAACGCATATCAAAATCTCTCATATTGCATCACTTGAAAGTATAAAAAATGAGTAGAACGTACTTATAAAATACGTAACCAACACAGAGCATCGGACGAAGTACCTAAAAACCGAGTGCGTCGTAAAATATCTAACGGTAACGAAACAAACCACTACCTTACTTGTTTAGACAGCACAACACGTAATAAAAAACAACTACACAACACATAACACATCACCAAAATTAGCAAAACAACAAGATTCATCATCGAACTGCCTTAACCGCAGAACGCATAAGCAAAAGCATACAATGGAGGAAGTCATAATATAAGTTGTCAAGGCTGCATCATGCAACATCAAAATCACCTTCTGCAGCAAATACTGCATAGCCCAAACCAACTGACCACGAAAAACAATCATCTAAGCTTATTGCACCTGAAAAAGGCTGGGTACAACTTACGAAGAGGTCGATGAGTCTCGAGCAGGTGCCGAGGCCGTCGCCAACGAATGACAAGGTCCATCCGCAGCCACAACCTCACCCATTGACGATCTCTCCGCAGCCGCGGGCACATCATCCATCAAAGATACCATATCCCGGTGCGGTACTTTGTTACGCGAAGGAAGTCTCCTAGCAACAAAATAGACAGCGAACCGTAAGCGTACCAGCAAAATCTGTCTCAAGAAATCAAATGTGCAACCAATAGTGCAAAAAAAGGCCGGAAAGATGAGCGCCAAAACGCCAGCAAAGAAAACCAAAGTTAACCAGCCAAGAACGGCCCATAATTCGCAGGAACTCGTCCGCGCCAATACCTAGAAGTACCCAACAAGAAGAACATATCATTTCTACAACCGCAATCAAGAACAAACGGAGCCGTAAATGCTAGCGAGAATACTTCTAGCGTCACGCAAATGGAGTGCTATCTTTCGCCCTATACTTGAGCTCTTGATCCGGTACGACCAAAAAAGACGGGTCGACCAAAACAGCAGGGGAAAATCAACTGCGCCAATGCTGAAAATGACAATAGCAGTGCAAAGCTATGCAGGCGCGCTCACCCGGTGGTCCATCTCCATTCCGGCCGGTGTGGAGCTCGTGTTACCGCGATGTCGCTCCAGCAACGCGCCACTGAAAATGACCCGAAGAGACTATTCCAGGTAGTCTTCTAAGGCAAGGTATATATATATAAGCACAGATAAGATAAGCAGCGGCGTATCCGCTGACCTCTTACATGTTCGTAAGAGTGCACGTGTGCCTACACGTGGCAAGGACATGATTGCGGTGGCAACCAGGCGAGCCGCTGGTAGCCGGCAATCGGACGCGCCGCTGACCTTGCCAGAATCTCACACTTACGCGTCTAGCCGTACGGAAGTGCAGCCCTCGGTAGCATAACCACTGGGAGGGATAAGAGTGGCCCGCATGCGAGGAGTAAAACACAACATGCGACGCTGCGCCACAGAGTATACAATACCTGCGACGCCTCCAAATATCAAGCCGACTCTAAATATTTAACCGCCATTCCAGGATCAGAACCCATAAAAATAACGGTACTGCCAATTTGAATGGCATAGCAAACCAACTAACAAGAACAAGACTGACGAAGTCGAACCACACGTAAAAAGTCTAAGCTGCATCTCAACAGGCTACATGTATAGCCAAGCAGACTGACATCCGCTCTTCGAATTCCAAAAAGACGTTCGTATCCGGAAACGTCAGTCCCACGTGAACACATCGTCTTCCGGTATGGTCGACCCATACAGAGACTCGCCTCACCTCCGGATTCCCGCCTAGGAGGGTCCCCGCATTCGATCTCGACTCCCGCCTTTCCTGCCCAGGCCGTCACCGCGTCCCGGGTCCAACCACGCTAACGCTACCCCGACTGACCTACAACTCCAGTGCTTGATATTGCCTGATATCGTTGCCCAAGAAAGATCACGTCGCCTTAACCGAGTAACAACCCTAACTTGCGACGCGCATCAGTGACCACGTGCGCAACAATAGCGTGATTTACCTGGTGTCCTGTGTGCCTCGGAGGGCAGCGTCGTAGATGGTATCTTACCTCTTGCACGACAACAGCGTGTCCTTACCACGCCTGGCGCTTGTAACATACAGGCACATAGCCTACACAGGACGGTGAACAACACTGCTACCCTATAGGGCGCAGTAAACACGTGATCTCCCTTACACAACAACAACGTGTCCAACCACGCCTGGCCACCGGGACGCATAGACGAAGAAGTACGACGGCTCAATCACAAAAAAAGGGGCAAAACAACACAATAAAAAATACGTGTAGCATCAGGAAGGACCGGGCGTAAGAAAGAAAAACACCTTAGCACACAATCTCCTAAACCACTTGTTGACGACAAGCCTTCTTCCTCACATCTATTGCCTCAATTTTGGAACCGCAATAGATACGTGAAAACAAGATAGCCAGGACGGCCGATGACCCCCAATAAATTCCCGACGCACACTCCTCCTAGCCCTCTTCTTCTCCACATCGTGACGAACAGCCATGTCGTCTCCACCGATCCCGTACCCTGCTCCAAATGAGGATAACATCACAGGAGGACCTAAACATGTCCAAGCAGCCCGGTATTCGTTCCATCATCTCTTCTTAGTTTCGTTAGAACTTTACCTTTCAATACATACAGCCGTCTCGACTCATCTATGCTTCTTCGCACGTAAACCTACAGGGTTGGTAGTTCCAGCGTCGCCGTCTCGAGATCCATCTCGGCAGAGGAACGTATTATCCAGCGCCTCGAAGCCTAGAACATAGCCCGGACAGACCAAATGCTCAAAACCCTCCAGCAAACTGTCGCATACCTCGAGTTGTCAAACAATGGTTACACCGACGCGGAGGCGGCATACAAGAGGTCCGAGCAATACACCAGAGCCCTAGAGAGGAGCCAGGCACGCAACATAGGCCTGATTGAGCAAATCAAGCAACTCGAAAATCAGATTCGCCTACAAGACCAGGAAACTGATCTCATCTGCAAGGAGATCGAAACAGAGACCAAAGCAGCAAGGAAACGCCCAACAGGGACATTGCGTTAAGCCTAGTTAATATTACGAACCGGGCTACTCCCGCGCAAGCCTGCGGCAGTTTGATACCCGTCTGCAAATGCCATCACTTAGGCTTTTCCATCAGCCTAAACGAGCATACGTGTGTACTCATATAGACATCACATGTGTAACCATACAGAAAGTGTGTCTACGCGCACTTTATGGACGCAAAACGAGGCGTACGGCGATAAACCAACTTCACGTATATTCCATCAGGCTCACACGCACACAAATCAGATCAGCTCATCGTCTTGCGCACCCCGCTCCCACTCCCTTTCTCTTCTAATACATGTCATTCCTCCGGCCGTCCCTATCATCGTGAAGCCAGTCCTCTTCACTTCACTCAGAATTTAGTTGCCCCTCCTCTCATGCGCGAGCGCCCCTCAGTTCTTGACGGCACCGCGTAACCATGCCGTTCGCAGAACGCCCCGCTACTGCCGAGAAAAAGAACACCGCAGGAAGATCTGCCGCAATGTTCAGGTACTTACCTCAACATCCGTTCCACCGCATCCACTCCGCCCTTTCTTCCAATCGATTATAGACTGCTTTTCCCTTTCTGAAGGCCTCTAGATTGACTACACAACAAATCCAACCATATATGTACATAACTTCTGCAGGGCCGATGAACCCCCTTCGCACGAAAGGAAGACCGCTACAACGGCGTACATCGAAAAGCTGAAAGCCTTACTGGCAGACAGAGACGATCGGCTAGCCAAGGCCCTTGACCGATGCACCGAGCATTCCAGAGGACTAAGAGAAGCTCAAAACTATCGCACGCAGACCCAAACAAGGGCGTCGGAACTCTACGCAAAGCTCAACTCAGAAGCGGTTGCCTACAACGACCTTAAGAAAGCCGTCCGCGTCCTCGAAGAAAAGATCAAGCTGCAAGGCAAACACATTATTCTCCTCCGCAGGAAACTCGAAGTTTCCACGCGAGAGAAACTCAAACCATGATGCCTTCCAGGGCTAAGTACGTCGTATTGCTCCTGCGTGAGCGTGTAGGTTACCTGGTACTACTCGTCTATTCCTGTTCACAAAGGCTTAGCAGCAAGTCCCGAATGAAAATATATGTACGCACCACTCCAAAACCTGAGCAACCATCCATCAAGAAGTCACGAATATAGCCGCGGAAAGCAGCAACGTCGACTCAATGGGCCGAAGATCAGAGAGGCTGCGCTATATCGAATCTATAGAACCCGAGTGATCGTCGATTAACTTCAAAACCTGGAACAACCATCAATTAAGAAGTCACGAATGTAGCCGCGGAAAGCAGCAGCGTCGACCCAAAAAACCGAACATCAGAGAAGTTGCGCTGTATCGAATCCATAGAACCCGCATGATCGCCGATTCGCAGCAGCAACCGTACAAACCAAAAGAAGCGGCCTTGTGAATATTACACTCCCACTAATATTCCACAAAGTTCAGATCGATATTAAATATTCCAGTTTCTCCAGTTCAGCGCCTCTGCGAAGGGATCAGGCAGCGAGAAATCATGCACAAGATGAACATAGTTCATCAAGTTCGTACCTATATCTTTAAAGCGAAATTCAGCCCGCGCAGAAGCCCTGCGCTGTAGATGCAATTTCTTTCGCTCACGAACAAGCCACTGGTCACCCCGGTCCTCATCGATGCCAATCCTCATCAGCTTCAGCGCACTTGCATTCACAACAAAGAACTTAGCGAACCTAGCCTCGCGGGGTACCTCGGTAGTCATTCAGAGTAACTTCCTTGAGATGGCGATCAAGGCACTCAATAGGATTACTTCTGTCATATTGTAGCCTGTTTTTCGGCGTCGGCCCCCTCGATGCCTATCAAACAAGAAAACAAGCTAAATGTAATAGCAACAAAAGAAAAAAAAACAACCGAGCAAAAGAAAACGGATCGAGGTCCAGTTATATCTACGTTAAGCATACCTGACGAACGGTAAAGTGACAGCGTAAACCCGGGCAATACACTAAAGGTAGGAGGATCACAAGAAAAAATAAAACTCAGCCAGTTGCATGTCCAAACGAACCCTACTTCAGAGGATGTAGAGAAAAACAGCGCCTAAATGCCAGCAAGAAAACAGGAACTTTCGATCCCTAAGACGGAACACGGTCGTAAGATGACAGATAGATTTTTTATATTTATTTATTTAAAAGATGGCTGATAGATAGTGCCATCAGCTATAGCCCATACAGATCTTCTCTTTGCGCAAACGCAACTCGGATGCCTATTTCCCGGATGAAGGCTATACTGTAACTAATCGGAATAAAAACATTATCACTATAGATGCTCATACAACTCATCCGAACAAAAAAAGAAAGCTCACGTCGATGTACAGCTTCTCTGTGCACGGGAAACAAACAAGGAAGCCGACAGCTGCATCCAAGCTAGGGTCAACAGAGAAAGCCAGCACCTTGACCGTACGGAAAGCCGTAGCCAGCCTATTGGGAATCATCTTTGCACCACACCGAACACGCACCAGAATGGTTAGTGAAAATGCAAGCGGCAAACCGAGAGAACAACAAGGGCATCAACTATACGCCGAGAAAGCCATTCTACCTGAAATGTTGTAGATCCAATAACAAGCTTCGAACTACACTAACTTGAGTAGCCCAGCAACGCCAATCTTGGCGCATTAATGACTCTGGTCGATGTCCAACCGTCTGGACTAAATACACTCAATCTCTCAAGCAAGGGTGCTTCCTCGACGACCAGGTCGCGGAGCTGGAAACCCGCCCTGGCGTAACTCTAACAAGACAGGCTAATCGACCGTAGAGTCGCCGACACTATGCGGAGATAACCGTCCAGTCCGTGGAGACCACCGATCTGTAGACTCTCCAACACAGTGCAAGCACAGAGGAGACGCTCAATGGAGCTGCTCGATGAGCCAACGCCATAGAGGACGAGATGCTTCAGAAGAGAGAAAAGAAGCACGAACCTAGCCTCTATCGGGGGAACGGAGCACTGGGCAAACCTGGCGCGGCGCAGCGTGGGTAAGAGGCGGAACATCGAAGCCGGCAAGTCGAACAATGGTGGTCCAGTTTCAAAATGGAGCTCGTTGAGGCGACTCAGGGCGCGGCACTGGAACCATTTGTCGATATAGGCACCGACAGCACACAGTTGAAGCGGAAGCTTCGGATGGAAAGGCGCGTGGCCGGACTGTCGTGTGCGGCGAGGATCTGCGAGACGACAACGAGGCGATCACGATCCAGGCGGTATAGACGATCATCGACGACAAGGTCGAGAGGAACGGAGCGCCATAGGGGCCTCCACCGCTTGGAGAGAACAGTGGTTCGCACGCCATATTTGACGGGCAGAAAGGAGATGACCAAGCACAACATCTCGTCGGGGAGGAGGTCGAAGAAGTCAGGATCTACCTCGACCCGCATGCGCTTGGTCGACGGCTCCTCCTCCAACACAGACGGCGGCGTGAGAGGGAACCAGCTCGGCAGGGCGAACTCTTGCGCGTGCGGCAGCATGGACCTCTGGACGCACATCAGCGGCGTCATCTCGGCGTTGGAGCGAATCACAATGAATCGATCGAGACTTCCTGGGTGATCTCGCGCCTCGTCCTCCATTGCGACCAGCGGCGAGAAAGCAAAAAACCCGAAGCTTCCTCGACGGCAGGGTTTTTCGGACGTGAGACACGCGCCAAAGCCGATAGGCCAGAAAGGCAGTGGTGCTGGCTAGACCTGCAGGCGGAGATGACAGCTACGATAAAAACACGTCACGAGTACGAAGGAATAGATGAAGCACAATGGGCCTCATCGATGCCTACTCCCCGAGAAAGCCGGACCACCACCGCGCGTCCTGGATGCCCTATAAACAGACGACTGGGTTGTACATAACATGACAAAGTACGCCGCCATTCCTAGCAAGAGAGCCCGTCCTGTCGAAAACTGCCCCCGCCTAACTCTCTATCACAGCCTCATTGACCCTCTCCCGTTTGCACGCAACACACTCAACAACATTCTCTACATGTTCAACAAGACGACCCGTTGTTCTGTTCGACAGAGGACCCCGTCAACAGACCTTCACGACATGCATCGAAGCGGATAGGCCAAAAAGACGGTATTACCAGCCGGACATACAAGGCAGAGCTAACAGGCGCGATGGAAACAGGCCACGAGCGCAAAAAAAACAAGCAAATCACAGCAGGACTCGCCGATGCTCACTCCCCGGAGATCCGAGCCCCACTACATCGTGCTCCGGGTGTGAAAGAACAAGGATGTCGCCTAGAGGGGGGGGGTGAATAGGCGATTAACTTTTCCGGTTTAGGCTTGATAATTGCGGAATAAAACTAGGTGTTTAAATTAACAAGCCAACAACCTAAATAAACTAGGCTCACCTATGTGCACCAACAACTTATGCTAAGCAAGACAAGCAACAAGCATGAAGGCTATCACAATGTAAAGTGCATAAGTAAAGAGCTCGGGTATAGAAATAACCGAGGCACGCGGAGACGAGGATGTATTCCCGAGTTCCTCCTTTTTAGGGGAGTACGTCTCGTTGGAGAGGTGTGAGGCACCACAAAGGTCGATCTCAATGCCACAAAGGCTCACCCTATTGTCCGATGAACCGCACCACAAAGGATTGGTTCACCTTCCACTATCGGAATCCTTCTAGGCGGAAACCGGAGCCTTTACAACAACGATCCGGGGCACACACCCACAACCGAATTTGGGGCTCCCGAACAGCAACAAGTGACCACACAAGGTCTCAACCACCACAACGGCGTCTAGGGTCCAAAGACCCAAGAGTAACAAGTTCACAAACTTTCAACTTTCACGAATCCTCGTGGAGAGCACAAACCGATGCACAAAGCAATGGCAAGAGCACAAGTGCTCAAATCCTTCACTCTCAAATCCCACCACAAGCAACTAATGCTTATGGGGGGAAAAAGAGGAAGAACAAAGAAGAGAACCACACAAGAACTCCAAGATCAAGATCTACTAGGTTCCCCTCACTTAGAGGAGAGATGGATTGGTGGAAATGTAGATCTAGATCTCCTCTCTCAAATCCCTCAAAGATATGCAAGAATCATGGGAGGAATTGGGAGATGGGCAATCTTTCCAAGGTCAACAATGGAGGTGAGAGATGGGGAAAAACGTGCTTAGAAGAGCTGGCCGGCTGGAGGTAGGTGGAGGGGTATTTATACCCCTCCCAGAAAAAGAGTCATTGCAGCCAACTTACACCGGAGACTCCGGACCACGAAGGCCAGGGACTCCGGACCAAGAAGGGCGGAGACTCTGGACCCAGAATGACAAAAAAAAGCCGATGCAGGAAACTTAAACCGGAGACTCCGGACCACGAGGGCCGGAGACTCCGGACCACGAGGGCCGGAGACTCCGGCCTAGGCGGAGACTCCGGGGATACTCCGGACCAACTTCGGACCCCTATACCGCAAGCGCCGTCCGTGGGGCTCTTCGCTCCAAAACCAGGGAGGCCGGAGACTCCGGCCCTGAGCACCCCTGAGGCCGGAGACTCCGGTTAGGAAAATCAACAGCAAAACGGCAAAGCCTGAAATGTAATAACTTTCTCGTTCGAACTCCAAAACAGGTGAGACCAATTTTGTTGGAAATATTAAAGGTCACAATTATAGAGGGGATACCACACATGGTAAGATGTGGACCCTATCTCGAAGGTGTACCGGTAATATTTACAACGCCGAGAACGCAACAAGTTTTCCAAACAAAATCCATTCTCGAAGAACTTGGGCTTGTCATGAAGATCACGACAAGCACCAAAACCCAACTAGGAGAAAAACCAAATAAGAACCAAGAAAGATGTTGATGCCAAGTATGCAAAGGTTTGAGCTCTCCACAAAAATGCGATCAAGTTACTCACTTGAGAGCCCCTCTTGATAGTACGCCGTCTATCCTATAACCCAGTCTCCTACTAACACCATGAGACCGGTAAAATAGAAACCCTATCAAGATCATACCTTTGCCTTGCGCATTCCACTTGAGCTAGATGATGACGATCTTGACCTCTTCAAGTGGACCACCTTTCTTGATTGCGCTTTGCTTGGTGAAGACTCATATATCGCTCCCCCATACACCAAGATGGGAGTGCTCTCTTAGGAACATCTTCACTTGACCATTATCTCCAAATGGGTTGCAAGCTTCAAGCATATGATATCTTCTAGATGCCATCTTGAACTTGCACATCTCAACCTTGATGACGATCACCACTTGACATCATCCTCCATGAGCTATAAGAAATCTTCCTTTTGATGCAAGCCCATGGAGAGATACCTAACCCTAACAAAGGAATGCCACACACACATAATGGGTTAGTTCACAAAACTGTATGGACAAATTCTTACCATACCATTAGATCACATGATCTCACATGGTATATCATTTAGCTTTGTGCGTTGATCAACTTGAAACCACTCTTTGCACTTAGTCTTGATCAACCTTGTATCTTTTCATCTTCTTGATCATATAAATATGTCCATCATAATCAATGATCTTGATGGCATACAACCTTTAATCCAACACATGGAGTTCAAGCGATGCCAATGGACAAACCTATAAGAATAACTCAATACAAACATTAGTCCATAAGGATTGTCATTAATTACCAAAACCACACATGGGGCAACACATGCACTTTCAGGGTGTCGTATAGCGAGAAGCCTGAACTGTCTATAGCATAAGGAAGTACACTACCATAATCAGCAAAACAGTTCATCCAGACAGAAACTGCCCCGCCTTACTCGGGTGCCACACCGAGAACTCTGGAACTGCTAGGCAAAGCTAGCACCAGGATCACCGAACCCTCCCAGTCTCTAGTTCTGCCTCGACAGGCGAAGGCCGAGACGAATCAACGGGAGGCTAGGGTAGCCTAACGACGTCGGTAGCTCAGGGAAATAGAAAAACGTGCGCTCCCACCCAGCAGTCACCCCAAACCAATATCAGGGTGACCAGAGCGACAGGGCACCACACCGACGGCACCACACTCCAGATCAGCATAGCCCTCACACGCAGTCCTTCGAGTAAGAAAAAACAGGGAACACCACAGACCAAGATAAGGATGAACGTTGAAGTACCCCTCACAAAAAGTAACATATAGTGTAGTATAAGCAGACGCCTAGATTGTGTATATCAGGACGAAGCACGCTGCTATTCCCAATGAAAGAGTTTGCCCAGACGGGAACTACCCGACTAACTCGGGCGTCGTACCAATAATTCTATCGCAGCCTCGTTGACCCTCTCCTCACACCCCTGGGAGCCGAACCCCACCGGCCCGTGTCCTGAGCGCCGTGTAACCAGTCGCCTGGTCCCCATACAACAAGAGGGAACATGCCACCGTGCTTAATAAAAGAATTCAGCCAGTCATGGGCCATCCCGCCTAACCCACACCTCACACCGAGAACCCTCTGTCGCAGCCTCATTGATCCGCTCATGTTCGCTCATAACACACCCGACACACCGAGCCCCACCACACCGTGTCCTGCGTGTCGCATAAACAGACTGCCGAACTGTGTACAACAGGAGGAAGCACGCTCACGTCCCTAACAAAAGAATTCACTCAGACGGGAAACAACCTACTAACCCGGGCATCGCACCGAAAACTCTCAGTCGCAGCCTCATTGATCCTCTCTTGTTCGTACACAACGGCCTCGAAAGCGTTTGCTCAATATTTACCTAGGCGACCCGGCTCTCTGTTCGACGGTGCGACGAAATCGGACCGCAGACACAGAGAAACAGATAAAGCACAACGGGCATCGACGACGCCCACACCCCGGGGGGCTAAGCCCACCACCCTGTGTCCTGAGTGTCACGTAAATAGGCACCTGAGCTGTGTATAACGAGAGGAAGTGTGCCGACATCCCTAACAAAAAGAGTGCACCTAGACGGAAACAACCCGACTACCCCGTGCATCGTACCGAAAATCACTGCCGCAGCTTTATTGATCCTCTCCTATTCGTACACAACGCTCTCGAAAATGCTCGCTCCGTGTTCACCTAGATGACTCGGCGTTCTGTTCGAGTGAACCGTGACCCTTCAGGTGTAAAACCCCGCCAACAGACTATCAGCGTTCCCGTCCATGCACGAGGCACGCCTGCCCAATGGTCAACCTGCTCAACAGCGAGACGGGCCGGTCGTGGTTTCTACCATTAGACTCTGTTTTTACCATTTAAGTTTTTTATGCTTGTACAACCCGGACATCCATCCCATCCTCCTACCGCCGCCAAAAACGACCAGCGATAACATTCTTGTCACATCGCCCTGCGATGTCATCCGCTCGCCATCGACCAAGCACGAACGCGCACGACGGAGCAAAAAACGTGGCCACGGGGCACCGAACGTCATCGCCTCGGTCGTCGTGCATCGAACCAGAAAAGCACCCGCAGAGTCGACAAATAAGCAAAGAGTGATCAAGAGCTAACACATAACAATCAAAGAAACACAGCGAGACAAACACATGCACATCGCCAGCAAGGATACATGCACGAAAAACAACAGCTAGAAAGATGCAAGCCCATACAATCGCCACCAAGGATACATGCACGAGACACAATAGCTAGAAAGACGCAGACCCATACAACGAGCACGAGGAAGGAGGCAAACAACACACAACGCTACACAAGCACATATAACAAGGAAGCAAATAACGCAGACAAACGACCAACATAACATGCAGACAAAAAAAAGAACACCGTGGCAAAAAACAGCGGGCAAACAAATAACCCCGGTGAAAAGAAACAGATATCGCAACATTAAAACCACCGTCAGAAAAAACAGGACCAATATCTACTAAAGATGCCGCCGTAGAATGAACCGAAGAAGCAGCCACCGAGAGACACAACAAATAGAGCAAAGAGCGAACCAAACCAAGGAAGCAAAGGAACGGCAGCAACATTCGAACCACCGTCGGAAAGAAACAGGACCAAAACATACCAAAGACGCCGTCGTAGAACGAACCGAAGAAGCAGCCACCGAGAGACACACCAAATAGAGCAAAGAGCAAACCAAACCAAGGAAGCAAAGGAATGACAACAAAAGCTAAAACAGAAAGAAGAAGAAAAAGCGAGATGGAATGTGTGCACGCCAGGAGAGAATACGAGTGGAGCAAAAAAGAAGGAAGAAACAAAGAACACACAGAAGTAGAAGAACGAAACGCACCGATAGACACGGCAGAGGAGAAAAAACACCGACATCAACCGTCGGAGCCGCCGGAAGGCAACCAAAGAAGCGGCCACCAACGGCCGAAACAAACACAGCAAGGAACGAAGCAAAACAAGGAAGCAAACGAATGAAAGCACAAGCAAGGCAGGAAGAACAGCAAACGAGATGCGATGAAATACGCTGTATATATAGGGAGGAGAGGGAAACAAGCCGGGCGAAAAAAAACCAGGAACACGCAGAAGCACGAAAATAGAAGGCAGCGCCAGCATCGCACCCACGCGGCAAGCCACACGGGCATCAGACGCACGAGCAGCCCCACAAACATATAAGCGTCAAGAGCGAACCAACACGTGCCAACCAAAGGGACAAGTCAAAACAAATACAGTCGGGGCACAAACGAGAATACACGCGGAAAGACAGCAAAGAGGGTCCACCTAACACGATACACAGACGCAACAAAGAAAGAAGCCTCCACGAGAAGATGCAGGAAACCCACCAGCCATTAGCCGCCAAAAAAAAACAGCAGCCGGTCACGACCCAAACAAACGGAGAGCAACCGGCAAAACAGGGTAGGCAACCGGCCACAACCGGGAAGACCTCGCAAACACCGCCCCTGCAGGTCCCCCCCACCGGCGTCACCAGCTAAAGCCAAGCCTCGACCGGAACGACCAGCGAACAAACACCGTCAAACAGGGAACACCAGCAGAGAAAAGCACTGGGAGCAACCGGCGGAAGCACAAGGCAGCAACCGGCAGAGACGGGATCACGTACGACAAACAAGAGGAAGCAGACAAAGAAGGCACCGAGCGGCACCAGCGCAGCCAACCAGCGCAACACACGTCAGTCGCCACACGATAGGCCGACGGGGCGCGAGGCGCGGAGAGAGCCGGAAACCCACACGCTTTGTTATAGTGTAGTATGGTATATCTGTTTGAAACATTGTTTTTATTATGAATTGTCACTGCAGAATGTATATGTGAGATGTCTGAGCTACCAGTTCAAATAAACTTATGCATTTTACTTATTTTTTATTATACCACACTGTCATCTCAATTGTCTTCCGAGTGAACTCCTCACAATCACAAGAACTAGAAGAGGAATGTACTAAGTGGAACAAAAAAATAGTGCGTTTGATATATATCATGACTACAAGTGGAAAAAATTTGGACTCACGGAAAAACAGTTCAGCCGCATGTGGAACAAATAAAAATTACAAGCGGAACACAATATTAATACAAACAGGAATACAATTTTACCGCCGTAGAAACATAGCAATTATAACCCGAATCAAAAAATTAGAAAAAAAATAGCACCCGGAGAACAAATCAACACTACAAGATGAACACAAATTTGTTCTAAGTGCATAAATTGTGAAATAAATAGGTCTAGAGTAGAAATTGGTGTAAAAAAAATTAGCAAAAAAAAAACTAGTCTAAAATATGAACCAGTAGAAAAAAATTGACAAGAAAGGAAAAACACAAAAAGTTCTATCTTGTAAAAACGTGAACCAAGTAACCAAGAAAATTCAAAAAATCAAAATTTTAAACACATGAAATAAAAATAAGAAAAGAACAATGAGAAAAATAAATGAAGAAGAAAATTAAATGAATAGAAAGAATACTGACTGGAGTAGCACAAAAATTAATTCACGCCGCTTAGTACAAAAACCATCGCATAAGTCAGATACTCATTTTTGCTCTCGATCTCGAGGGATCTCTTTAGTTTAATTTTTTAAAACTATATTTATAAGTTCTAAAATTATGATTTTTTGGTGTATAATGCATATCCTACAAGCATGTAAAATCACCTTGCAATTTGTTTTGGTAATATTGGGCTACATGAAAATGAAAAAATATTTTATATTTTCGAGAGCTGAAAGTGTGTATAGTCATACTCACACATTGTCATTTTATGTAGCTTAGTATTTTAAACTTAAAATTTGCACGCTTTGTGTAATACATCATTGACATGATTTTTTTCTTTTGATTTTTAAAAGCTTGTAATTTGTTTTATTAATTGACAGATCATTTCGATCTCATGAACTAGTTCGTTAAGCCTCTCTCAGTCACTACATGTATATTTATACCCTCTCTCTCCCCAACAACCTCGTGGCCACCCGCTGAATCGACGTCTAGGTCATCTTCTCTCTAGGTAGGTGAGAATTAATTGTTGTGGTAAAAAATATGCATGCGTGAGATGAAGAAATAGATATTGTTGTAGATATGCATCTCCTTGCGGTGTCAGGCATCCTAGTTGAGGAAACCTTGTGTTGCTCGTGAATCATTTCACGATTGTATTTCTTTTTTCAGGGATTGTACATGCGTTGCCAATGTTCTTGTGGGCGAAGCAAAGATGATTGACTCAATCGACTTGATTAACTTTGATTACCTAAGACCAGGTAATAGACAGGTAGATGGCCCTTTTTATGTTCAAGGGGTGTGTGAGCACGTCTTTTGTCGTCTTATTCGCTATGAGATTCGAACAATGCAGCAACAGGTTGCTCATGTCTCCACCGTGGTTCGATTTGCTATGAGATTCGAACAAAGCAGCATCAGGTGTTTGATCCAGCCTACAAGCTTTCTATTAGTTTGTGCTTTTCGGGGCTAAGTGGGTGCGGCTCTGAATTTAGTTTTGGCGGTAGCAGTTATATCCAACCGGGAAAACACCATTCCGTGACGGTAACACTTATTTATACTAAACTTTTGTACTTTGTTATAATTCATTTTCTTGACTTGTACATATTTGCTTATATACTATGATTTCTGAAGTAAAACAGTTTGACAAATATTGAATATGTCGATCTTCCATGGTTATATCAGTGTGATATTATTGTTCAGAAATACATTTGTTTGAATATAAATCGTATTTTGTGGCAATATATATGTATTCCTTTAGGCAGAGGTAGACAACATGACATTCAGAGGATCTTTGTGTAACTTCAAGTTTTTGAAGGGTTTCTCGTGTTCGTGTTTTTTGTTCCTCCAATTAATTGTAGCATGCTTGTTTAATTTAAATCATTGTGGTAGATAAATCTTCAAATGTGAGCAAATTTAAAAATGCCATCTCACTGGCACTTGTCTAAATTATGATCTACACTTGTGTGTTTGCGTATTTATAAGTGAACCTAAATAATGGATGATTCAAAACCTTAAAATAATTATAATCGCATATCTTGGTAGATAGCTCTAAAGGTGTACCGTCTAATGGATATATTGAGAGAAGGTTCTAGTGTGCAAGTACGTATACAAGGTTATAAAGTCTAGATCATATGAGGTGTTGCTACGCCTGCATCAGTCGTGGTGGATACTGACCTTTGCCAAAGTATACGTCAAAACACGAAGATGGATGGTTTTCGTCATTCACGATCGTAGAGGTTCAGACACTACAGTAATAACGTAGTACGGCGTTTCGAAGCTAGCTACAGTGATGGGCAGTGACGAACAGTACCGTAGCATTTTTGTGAAAAAGCCCCTGTGTTTTATGAAATTTCGGAATCGGTCCTCCCTACATATAAACTGAACCCTAACTCAATTTTCTGAAAACTCAGGGACCTTACTGCAAAAACTCACACACATCTCGACCTCTCCTCCCCGTGCTCTCTTCCGTCCTCTGGCCGTAACCCTAGCCGTACGGCCGCCGCCGCGGCGCCGCTGTCTCCGGCTTCCTCGCGACGAACCGAGGCCTCCTAGACCTTCGCCGTGCTTCCCTCTCCCTCCTGGTCGAGTCGTGCTTGCTGGGAAACCAGCAGCCCGACGAGTTTCGCCGTTCCCTTCCGCCTCTGTCCGCCGCCAGCGAGCTTGATTCTGGCCGTACTCGACCTCGCTCAACGATTCTACACTTCCACGAGCTCCAGGGTGAGTCCCCGGTCCTCCAGGACCTCTTTTCCCTCTCCCTCTTGCTCCAGTTGCTCCGGCCGCCGTGCTCCTCCTTCGGCCGCCGCGCTCGAGTGTCGCCGGAGCAACTCCGGTGACCATTTAGGGGCGGCGCCGCCACCTTCTGGTCTCCCACGACCAGGCGCGTCCAACGCGCCTAGCGGCGTTTGCTCGCGCTCGCCCGTGCGTCGCGTCCACTGTTTAAGATATCTTCCGATATTCCGATAAATCGGCCGATTTATCGCTTCTCGGCGTCTAACCGATAAGATAAATCAGCCGATAAATCCGTCGATATGCCGATAAATCGGCCGATATGCCGATAAACCTGCCGATTTACCCCTTATCTTAGGCCGACCGATAAGTTTCCGATAAGCGATATCCCCAACATTGGTCGCGTCCGTGCGCAGCAGGAGCTCAGCTCCATTGCTGATGTCATAATGACGTCATCACTTCCGTTGTTTTTAATTACTTTTAATTTCAAAAAATTGTTTAAACTTTGAAAAATCATGACTTATTCATTTTAAATCAGAAAAAATGATTTATATATCAAAATGATCAGAAAAATGATATCTTTTTAATAATGTCCTTATCATGCATGTTTAAAATAATTACATTGGTGCCATTAGTCAAACACTATTAAACCCTAAATTTAAAATATGGGTATGTTTTTATAAACCCATTTAATTTGGCTATGCATCTGTTCCGGCAGCCGTGAGCTTTCTCCAACCGCCGCGTGTGGGTCTTGATCTGTATATCTGCAACAGTTTATTGTTTCTTCTTGCTAGGTCTAGCGACGAGAAGTTGATTTCTATATCCATCTAATCCTCTGGCCTGCCTCCGATTGATTTGTCCAACACATGATGGAGATGCAATCTCTGCCTTCTCAAAGCCTCTTCATCGTGTCCTATAAATTCTGCGCCTCCATGTCTCCATGGCATGAACGGAAGTAATTCAATAAAAGTACAAAGTTAGATTTCTGCAGTAATTTTCCGCAACATTGGCACGAATTGGCTCTCAGGTCAGTGACACGGCAACAATCTTCCTGCATCTGATCGCAAGTTATCAAAGCTCTCTTCTCACCATTTATTTTTTGCTTGATTTTGCACACGATGTGTCGCTTCTCATGAACCAATTTGTGTTGCTGCAGTGGATCAACAACAAGTACGACATCATTCCGCTCTTGGTCCTCGGTTTATTTAATTTCCCAAGAGTGATGTCTGATTGGTGTGATGGTATGTAAGCAAGTGGTACATCGAGTCGCATATATGAGATATGCAATTCTTGGTGGTGGTAATTTCTTGCCTCTCAATTAAAAACTACATAACGTTTTTTATATTTATGTTTATATGGTTGACTAAAATCCTGAGAGGAATAGAACTTCGTCTTCTCTTTATGCTTGGTGTCTTCTAGTATTTGGCAGATTATTCTCACATGAACATTTGATATTCTCACTGTTGGTCATCTAACTTTCTTCTTAATTGTTTTGTAGCTCGGAGCTGATACAAGATGATGTTGCCCAGGGCACTATCCAATACTCATTTGTATTTCAATCTTTCGTTTTTCATTTCTGCTGAAGAGACCCTTACTACCATGTATTTACAGACGCGCATTACCAAGTGAGTACTCCTTTTTGTTTGAGTCATTTCCTTCCCCTTGACAAGATCTGCTTTACTTTTAGCCTGATGGCAAAGTGGAGATGTCATCTTAACATAGGATTCTGTTTTAGTTTAGGCTGATCAGAGACTTCTCAATTAGGTTGTTTCATAAGCTTTACACGATTTTTTTTATCAAATAAGCTTATTGCTTTTGTGCCTTCTTTTTAGAGATCGCCCATGCTATCTTAGGTCTAATGTTATGAAGCAAACGGTCATGGTCTTGCTCTCGCGATCTGAGTTTCGCCACCCTATTGCCGCCGCCGCCGCCGCCGCCCGCCCCGCCCGTTTCCTCTAAGCGCCGGCCGCCCTGAGCTCCCCCGGGATATGTCCACCGCCCCCCACTCTTTAGCCTCCGTGGGTCTCTCATTTTGAGTCTCCTGCGCCTCATACGTGCTCGTCTCCTCTCCCGTGGATCTCGGTGAGACCTTTTCCCTCCTGTGATTCTGGCCTCGCCGCATCCCCGAGTTGGACTTCCCTTTGCGTGGTAGTGCCTAGGCATACTCTGCAACCATTTATCCCTTCCTCGGCGATCTGAAGCTTTCCGCGATGGCGGACAAGGGGAAGATGACCTGGAGCGCCTCTTCTTCAAGGGGACCCCGCCAAGGTGGAGCAGATGAGGTACGCGCCAACAAGGACCGCGTTACTAAGATGCTGAATCGGCTGAATCTTGCTGCTGGTGAAGATGAGAAGCTGGTCTGGAGTGATGAAGAAGATGAGGCCCCCCCCCCCTGACAAAATGGTCTCTCATTGGTAAAGTTCTGTCCCCATCTCTCCTGCATGTGAATACCATCATGGGAGCGATGCCTCCTGCATGGGGTAATCCGAGGGGTCTGAAAGCTAGGCCTGCTGGAGATAATATGTTCATTGCGGATTTCGCCACTTTAGGGGATAAAAACAGAGCTCTGGAAGGCACTCCTTGGGTGGTGAATAGGCATGTAGTGCTATTACAGGATTTGGACCTCAACTTGAAGCCCTCTGAGATTGTCTTTGATAAGATGTTGGTTTGGGTTCGAATCCTGGATATCCCTTTCACTGGGATGAATGAGGTTAAAGGAACCAAAATTGCTAGACTGGTGGGTGAAGTGGACAGAGTGGATGTGGACGAGGGAGGAGATGCAGCTGGGTGTTATCTTTGAGCTCGGGTCTTTATTCCAATTGAAAAACCTCTAAAACGGTTCATCACCATCGAAAGGAAGAAGATCAATGAAATTTATGTTGTTCAATATGAGAGACTCCCTTTCTTTTGTTTCTCGTGTGGAATCATGGGACATTCTGAACTAGAATGCCCGGACCCAACTGGCAGAAATGGTGATGGAAAGAGAGACTATGATAATAGCCTGAGGGCTCCGGAGATTAAAAGGACAGGCATCCAGAGCTTTGGGGCGGCTGCCGCTAGCTCGAATTGGAGCAGCAATCGCAGTAACAGGAGTGGCTCTCACTCTGGGTCCAGAGGTGGCAACTACACACCTCAGCACAAACCCATGGCACCAGATATTGATCCGCCTGGGGATGATGATGATGTGATAAGTCCGGTGAAGAAGCCCTCTGCTGGCCACAGAGACCCGGACAGTATAACTGATACTAGCAGGCAACTATTCTCTGCGGGCAAAGGTGATGGAGGAAAGGTGAAGAGGAAAACAAAAGCCACTAAACCTTCTACGAAGCAAGGTTCGGTGGCTGAAAAAATCCTTTTGATTGAGGGAGGAGAGGCGAAGGCACCTGGACTCCTTCAGGTGCCCAACTTTGTTGGTGGGGAACTCCTATTGTCCCCAACTTCTCTGGTGGACAATGCGGCGGTGAAGAAACACAAAAAGGATGAGGAATTCTCTATTTCGGCGGGACCTGCAGCGCAGGCCCGCCCCACCCAATGAAAATCTTAATCCTGAACTGCCGAGGGTGCGGTGCATCCGAGGCAGTTCATGAGCTCCGCGATCTCGCGGAGCAGTACAGGCCGGAGCTGATTTTTCTGTCAGAAACCAAGATGTTGGCAGAAAAGGCAGAAATGTTCCGTTGGAAGTTGGGTTTTGAAAATGCTATTGGTGTGGATTGCACTGGTCTCAGTGGGGGACTGGTGCTCATGTGGCGCACTGGCAACATTGTGCGATTGAAATCTAAGAATAAATCGCATATTGATGTCTCGGTCAGTAATGATGAGCTGGCTGGTGGTGAGTGGCGTTTCACTGGTTTCGACGGTGAACCGCGCCGGGAAAATCGGAAGGAGTCTTGGTACTTGATGAAATTCCTGCGTAGTATCACTGCTCTTCCGTGGATGTGTGCTGGGGATTTTAATGAGGTGCTGGCTCAAGAGGAACACTTTGGGCGAAATTTCAGAGAGGAATGGCAGATGGAGGGCTTTCAGGATGCTGTGGATAGTTGTGGCTTCACTGACCTAGGGTTTTCTGGTCTGCCTTTCACCTGGGACAATCGTCAGGAGGGGCAAAATAATGTCAAGGCCCGGCTAGATAGAGCTTTGGGTGATGAAAACTTTATCAATAGGTTTGGGGCAACGTCTGTCACCCATGTTCAGACCTTCGAATCTGATCATTGTGCGCTGGTTATTGATGTTCAAAAGCGTGCGGTGCTGGTGGCTGGGAGGAGTGCTAAGCAATTCCGGTTTGAGAACATGTGGACCAGGGACCCGAGCTATCAAACTATGGTGAATGATAATTGGGATCCTAGAGGCAATGGTCTAATGGGTCTGAAAGCTTCGCTGTCCAGACTGAAAGGCTCTTTTCAATCCTGGAGCCATGAGGTGTTTGGCTCTGTAAAAAGGCAGCTGAAGGAGGCAAGAAAGAGACTTGATGAGCTCAGAGCTGAGAGCCTGTATTCTGGCCCAACTAGAGCTGAGCATGATCTGCTTAAGCGTATCTCTGAGCTGTTGGCTAGAGAAGAAACCATGATGCGCCAATGCTCTCGGATTCAGTGGTTAGCTGAAGGTGACCGGAATACTCGGTTTTTCCATGCAAAATGCCGAGAAAGAGTGCAGCGTAACAGGATTCATCATCTGAAGAAGCCTGATGGGACCATTTGCGATGATCAGCCAGGAACAATTAAATTGTCTGCAGTTTTCTTTGTGGACCTTTTTCACTCTCAAGGCAACATTGACTCTGATGCTATCCTGCAGTTTGTGCCCAACAAGGTTACTACGGAAATGAATGATTTCCTGGGGAAACCTTTTACCCCAACAGAAATCAGCCAGGCTTTATTCATGATGAAGCCGAACAAGGCCCCAGGCCCAGATGGCTTCACTGCGGGCTTCTTTCAAAGGCACTGGTCGCTTGTTGGTGATGTGGTGTGCGAGGCAGTCTTGCAATTTCTGGAAGGTGGCCCGATGCCTCCTGATATCAATGAAACTATGTTAGTACTGATTCCTAAAGTCAAGCACCCTCAGGAGATGTCTCAATTTAGGCCCATTGCAATGTGTAATGTCCTATATAAAATTTGCTCCAAGGTCCTGGCCAATCGGCTTCGCTTGATCCTGGATGATCTCATTGCTGAGGAACAGAGCGCCTTTGTCCCTGGACGGCTTATCTCGGACAATGTGTTGACTGCCTATGAATGCATCCATTATCTGAAAAAGAAAAAAGGGAAGTCTGGAGCCTCTGTTGTGAAGCTTGATATGGCTAAGGCTTACGACAGGGTGGAGTGGAGCTATCTGCGGGGTATCATGCTCAAGCTGGGCTTTGCGGAGAGCTGGGTGAACCTTATTATGAAATGTGTGGAGACTGTCAGCTTCGCTGTGAAAGTTAATGGGGAATTATCTGAAGTTTTCCTTCCTACCCGGGGTATCAGACAAGGCGATCCCATATCTCCTTATTTATTCCTCCTCTGTGGTGAAGGTTTGTCTTGCCTACTTAAATTCTCTGGTTTGAATGTTCTAGCTAAAGGCATTCGGGTGGGTATCCATGCGCCCTGGATCTCCCACCTTCTTTTTGCTGATGATTGTCTTGTGTTCACCCAAGCCTCGTTGAGTGGTGCTGACAGGTTGCAGCATATTCTGGACACATATCACATGGGCTCGGGCCAGCTTGTGAATAGATCAAAATCTGCTATCTTTTTTAGCAAAAACTGTGATGAGGAGGTTAAAACTATTATGTTGAATAGATTGTCTATTGACCGTGAAGCTCTGGAAGAGAAATATCTTGGGCTACCTACTGCTCTTGGTAGGCAGACTGTCTCTGCCTTTGACAAAATCTGGGCCTGCATTAAGAAATTGCTGGGGGGATGGTGTGAGAAGTTTCTGAACCCTGCAGGCCGTGAAATGCTGATTAAAGCAATTGCCCAGGCCATCCCGATTTACTCCATGAGTTGTTTTGTCCTCTCAAAAACTACCTGCAAGAAGATCATGTCAATTGTTTCAAATTTCTGGTGGGGTGGAGATGGGGAAAATAGAAAGATGCGTTGGAGGAGATGGTCTGAATTAACCCAGCCTAAAGCCCATGGTGGTATGGGGTTCAAAGACCTCGGCCTTTTCAACACTGCTATGTTAGGAAAGCAGGGATGGCGCCTTATGACTAATTCTAACTCCCTATGTGCCAAGATTCTTAAAGGGAAATACTTCCATGACTGTGACTTTCTCCAGGCTCGTCAAAAGAGGGGTTCCTCCCACACTTGGCATGTTATTCTTAAGGGCAGAAAGGCTCTGGAATTGGGACTGATTAAGCGCATTGGCAAGGGCGCTGAGACTAGCATTTGGGAAGATAGGTGGATCCCGGAGGTGCCTGGTTGCAGACCCATATGCAAACCTCCTGGTGCTGAGGCGGATCTCGTTGTTGAACTTCTATCTCCGGATGGTCGGAGTTGGGATGAAAATGCCCTAAATAAAAATCAGTTGTTCCCTGACGTGCTGGCGGTGAAAAGGATACATCTTGGTTCCTTACCTGCGGATGCCTGGGCCTGGGAGGGAGAAAATAATGGTCTATACTCTGTTAGATCGGCTTATAAACTTCTGGCTGCTAATGTCAGAATCTCGGAGCTTCATGCCCAACAGTTTGCTTGTCCATCTTTCGATGAAAAGAACTCTGTGTGGTGCAAGATTTGGAAGTTGGCTGCACCTCCTAAGATCAAGGCTTTCTGGTGGAGAGTTGTGCATAATTTTGTCCCGGTTCGAGCTATCCTCCACAAGAGGCATACGGTCTATCCCATTTCAAAGCAATTTTGGGTTTTGTTCAAGGAGTTATTTGATATAAAACTCCCTCATCTGCATCCCCTTACATGGGCTACTGATCTGCTGGATGGATCTCTATGCCCCTCTTCGGATGCTTGTGCCATTCTATGTGGTATGTGGGCTGTTTGGAAAGCCCGCACGGAACGGCGTCATGGTAAAACACCTCTGAATCTTGAAGCTGCCTGCAGATGGGCTCGTGACACTGCTGCTGATTTGGTTGCGGAAGCAAAGATGCTGGATCGCTCTGTCCCAACTGTGCTGGAGATTGCGAAATGGTCTCCTCCGCCACTTGATACTCTGAAAGTGAATGTGGATGCAGCTTTCGACCAAGCCTCTCTAGCTAGGGCGACAGGTATGGTCATCAGAGACCATCGCTGCTATTTTATAGCTGCCAAAGCAAAAAGGTATGATCATCTACCTAATGTGCTGGTAGCTGAAGCCCTTGCCTCCCGGGATGGTGTCCAACTATGCCATGATATCAGAGCTAAACATGTTGCTCTTGAAAAGGACTGTCAAAACCTGATTGAACTGTGGAAGACTAGGAAGAAAAACAGATCTGAGGTGCTGCCTATCCTATGTGATATTCAAGAAATTTTGAAGCATTTTAGTACTTTCAGTTTTAATTATGTCAAGCGGGCTGCTAATATGGTGGCTCACTGTTTAGCTAAGCAAACTTCTGTTGCTAGATCGGAGAGTACCTGGATGGAACAGGCTCCGGTGTGTATCACCTCATGTATTCAGCATGATAACTCTATGGTTGCTGTTTAATATATTTCCTTTAACTCGCAAAAAAAAAACATCTGCTTTACTTTTAACCTGATGGCAAAGTGGAGATGTCATCTTAACATAGGATTATGTTTTAGTTTAGGCTGATCAGAGACTTCTCAATTAGGTTGTTTCATAAGCTTTACACGATTTTTTTTATCAAATAAGCTTATTGCTTTTGTGCCTTCTTTTTAGAGATCGCCCATGCTATCTTAGGTCTAATTTTCTTTTTTTAGTGTTGTGATGATCAGCAACTTCATAAATCCTACGCCAGGATCTTTATCGGTTTTCATGAACGTACTGAAATGTCAATTTTCATCTTATGACAAAAAATATTGCTTCAATATAAATCAGGAGCCTCTCGATTTAGTATGTGATCCCTCTAAATAAGCACTTCAAAGTTATATTTGTATTTTGCTCTAGGATTTTGAATCCCTGCTCTGGTTTGCATGTGTTCAGATGGTTTGGTAGTCTTCTTTTGCTTGAGATGACTGTCTATTGTTGTTGTTCAAGGAATGTTGTTTGCTTACAATACTGCACATTTTAGTATGAATGTGTAGAGAAAATAAGAAGTTTTTTTTACATCTGACAGTGATTTTGTAGAATATGTTCTACACTTCTACTACAGTTTTCCTTTGCCTGTTATTCTCTCTTTTCTAATTTTGGATGAAGGAACGTTGTGCTTTGCTCGAAAACTATGATGACACTATGTATACTAATAGTTGACTATTGCGTCATATTAACGAGAATTATCATACCGTTTTATCAATCAACTAGCGCTTCACCATGATAGTCGTTGGATTCAAAAGTTTTATCACTCACACGCGTAAATCCTATTTGCTTTCCCTGGGCTACCAATTTCGTGGTTTATCTACTTATTTATTCATCATTATGCTTCCAGTAGCTAGCTGATGGGCTTTTTAGTAGAGTTCTACGCTTACGGCATGCGATTACACTGCCATTTTTAGTAGAGAACGCTTATGAGATCACAAGTATATGAATTACACTGCCTATTTTTTTTTGATTGCGTTCTAAAGAGCAAAAAATATGATATGTCTGTAACATTTCTGTTCTTCACTTCTACCATCTCCCTGAGCTGCAAATTTTATTTCGTGTTTCTCTTTCCATAATCGGATGAGGTAACGACTATATTCTCTCTACACCTTTCGTAGGTGTTGTCATGTAGATCAAAGAAAATAGGAAGGCAGTTGATACTCAACACAAAAAGTGCATTGGTCAGTTCTCACTATCAACTATTATTCATCTGTCATTGTAAGCCTTTGGCCAATTCCTTGAACTAAGCCCTTGGAAGGTGGTTTATGAGCTGCACTTAAAGAGTCACATTAAAAGGTTGTGGACAGCTTTAATCTTCTCGCCTTCTATTGTGATGATCATCAACTGATTGTGATCCCTCTGTCGCAACAGTGGAACATGGGGTTCCCCTAGTACTGCCAAAGTGGGTCCACCCCATGTGGGCCTAAGATGAAGATGGACAAGACCAAGACTCAAGTCAAGCTGGCGGGTTCACCGTCAAGACACGCATGGCCTACGTCGACTAAGGGCTCCGGTCCTAGGGACCTTCCGGGTCCCCGAATCAAGCAAGAAGGCCAGGAAGGACCCGAGAGCCCGAGTTCCCGGCAGGAGGCCAGGCTCCCTCTCGGGTACTTCCCTACGTCCCTGTGGATAAGCACTCCACCTCACCGCGGAAAACTTGGGAAGCAAGGCGAAGGCAGCGCGGGCGGGAAGCACGTCCCGTGGTGGTGTCAGCTCCTGTCCACCTCCAAGGCGGACGCTCCCACCTAACCCAAAGGAGACGCTAGGCTGAGGAGAGGCCACGTCTCCCCCTAAGCTAGATGAGGAGGGTCCTTCACCCCGAAGGTCCCTCGTGCTCCTCACGTGACCTTGTGGCAACCCCTTAGCCTATAAAAGGAGGACCAAGGCACGGGAGGAGGAGGAGAAGATAGAACAAGGACGAACACAAGCTAGAGCCAGAGCAAGACTAGACTAGGGCTGCGGAGGTAGAGAGGAAGATGATCTCCTCCGGGTCAGGATCTGTCCTTCTTCTACCTCGAGCCAAAACCCTTCCGGGTATCCTGTCCGGGAGGTTCCATTGTAAGCCACACTATGAAGAACTCATCAATCCAGACATGCAGGAGTAGGGCTTTTAGCCTCCAGGCAGCCTGAACCTGGGTAGCTCCTTGTGTCCCTTTGGTTGCATGCTTTGATCGTGGAGAGGAGAGCTTGATCTAGACTCCGCCCAAGAAGACGATTCTCAGCCTCCTTCGCGCCCCGTGCCGAACCTAAAAGGGGGTATCCTATACTCCCGGTGTCCGAGCAACGAGACACGACACCCTCTAATTTGTTTCTATGGAATAGGATGAATGTCTACAACTTATCTCCGATTGGCAAGCTGGTTGTTCCTTTCTGATTCATACCTTTTATACTTTTATGTGTTCCAATATGGATTTCTTGGTTCCTACTAATTTACAAGTTATATTACTAAAAATTTAACTATCAGGGTGTAGAAAATTCTAGAAGCTCTTTTCGAGTGGGGAGAGACACCGACGCAAAATGAAAAGGTATATGCTGCTTACTACATCTAAACCATTTCTTTGCTATTATTTTACTAGGATTATTGCTTTCTTATATGTTACCACAATTGGATGTCTATCATTTGAAATTGGATTCCGATTAATGTCAGTTTTCCATCTACATAAACCACCTGGGTGATTATTTTCCAGAGGCGCTAGAGTTGTAGGTCATTGTTGTTTCGTAGATTGCCATTGGTTAAAAGGAACTATTCTCTTACATATATTTCTATGGTTTGACTGCTTATGAAGAATCAATAACTCTGGGTTTGGTAACGAGGACTACTTAATCTTCGCGATTCTAAACCATTCCTTTAGTATGCTTTGGACATCTGCAATACTTTAATAAAGCATTGTTTGCAAAATATTACGTTTTCCTGTAGGTCTACTGTCGCCGATCGGCTATTATTACATTGTTTGCTATATATATGTGTGTGTGCTTTCCATAAAATTGTTTTCGCAGTACCATTTGTCCTTAACGTATACATAATTTCCCTCTGATTTGTCCTACTTAAATTTTCAAGGAAAAGGTTTTGTTGAGGCGCTCAGTTTAGGTACGCTTCACTTATTATGAGAGATGATTTTTTGTATCAGGAAATGGTACATTTTTAGATTACAAAGAAAAGAGCCATTTTCGAGATCTCATCATACCGTAAGGTCACTTCTTTCCACAATCGTCGTCATCCCAAGGTCAGGGGAACCTTTTCTTATTTTGTATTCTTCATATCTCTACTTCTCCACGCCAGGAACCACATTTACTTTCATGTATTTCCTTCCATGTATGGACATGAAAATCACAACTAATGCTCGCGACATACCGTCGAAGGGGCACATTGTTGCAATGCTGCATGACTAACCGAGGTGATCCCCAAAAAGGTTGTTCATCTCCGGCAATTAATCTATTTAGATTCTTGCAGCCGCAGACATGCAGTATTCATAATTCAACATTATGACTGTGATTCATAATTGAGTAGTTGTAGCCTGTGGCTGAATGTTGTAAGCTTTCAGTGTTCTCTTTCTGAGCTAACACAGTTTAGCACTGGAGGTGGAATGTTGGAACCAAATCTTGCTTTTCTAAAAGTTAATAAAGGTTGGAAAGTGTCAGTTTTCTTTCCTGCAACCAGTTCGAGTTAATTTGATTTAAATCTAGCTGTAAAAGAGAGTGGCCTAAATCTGCAGTATGGAAGTGAAACTGCTATTTTGCTTCCCGTTTGATCCACATATCTTCGCTTAATTGTGCTGGTTGCTTACTATTCACTAGTAGAAAAATGGGCAACAAAACCGGTTCTATAGGGCCTTTAGCACCGGTTGAGCAACCGGTGCTAATAAATCGGCACTAAAGGGTACCCCCCTTTAGTACCGGTTGCTTACAAACCGGTGCTAAAGGCCTCCACGTGGGCAGAGCAGAGCGCGCGCAGGCGGAGGACCTAAAGGTTTCTGCTTTTTTTCTTTTCGTTTATTTTTCAGGGTTTAGGGTTTCTGTTTTTTATTTTCGTTTATTTTTCAGGGTTTAGGGTTTCGGAGGAGATCACGTCGATGCACAAAAAAAAGTTTTTCGCACACGTGAAGATCACATAGCACACATACAACTTGGTATATATATGTAGATCACTCCTAGTACATGGAGGGAGGCTACTTGTCGATAAAGTGCAATTCTCCGGATTCAGGTATGACCTCCGTAAGAAAAATCCCGCCAATTCCTCCGCAATTGCTTTTGCGCAGTTTTCTAGTAGGAGCTGGTTCCGCTTTTTTGCCATCTTAATTTGAAAGAAGGAGAGCAAATCAATTATATGAAGGAAACTAACACAATTGATGGTAGCAAAATAAAGTTGTGAATGATGTTTACGTACCTCTCTAGTTCTTTGAGTAATATCTCTCTCGTTGACCATCATGCGAATGTACTCGCAAACGTAGTATCCACATAAATTCGTCCCAGATGGTTGTTTTAGGCACCACTATACGAGAATAGAATTCAATCAAATAATAATCAAGAGATTGATAATGGTATTGAAACGTGAAGTACTACTTACCAAGTTAGCCTTAAACTCCAGCTTTTCTTTCCACTCACCGGGTTCTTCCTCTCTGAACTTTCTCCAAACCCTGCCCGACAAAGAAAATGAATTGAGGAGTTATTTGACCGATATATCAGGAAATGAACGAAAGAGGCCGATATAGTGCGATTGAAATTACCTCTTAAGCATTAGACGCACGCTTCTGTAGTCCTCAGATTCTCTCCTTAATGAGTGCCAGACTTCAACTTCTCCAACCTCGATTTTAATGATCATCAGAATGAAGTGGAACCTGGACACGTTTATATACGCGGTTATTCATCACTCATCAATTACACTTAATATCGGAAAAGCAAAATATAGAATGTGTACAAGACAGTAACACTCACTTGAAGTTGTAAGGAAAAAGTATTTCTTTTTTGGTACTTTGTCGCTTTAAAAACGTTAGCAAAACATACTCTGTGGCCTCGGCACATTGTTCTATGGTGACTTCATGAATTTTATCCAGGTCAATGAACCCAATGTCCCAGATTCCTCCCACTCTGCATTCACGAATCTTCATTCTGCATAATTAATAGCATACAAAAGTATGTCGTGAGGATAATTATAGGCAATGAACGAGAGCTTAACTAAAGAATTAAATTGCACAAATAAATTATTTACAGACAATAGCAGCTGATGATAGCTTTGTCGAGGGCACGTTGATTGTACATCTGAAAAAGTTCTTCGAACTCAACCTGCACAGCATATTCTCGGAAGTAGTGTTGTTCCTGAACTCACGCCGGAAATAGATTTTCCCTTCTTTTGCAGCGGCCATGTACCAGTTATGCAAATTCCATAACTATGTTGTTAGAGCTTTCGGATCCATGACCAGAGGCTGCCCATGAACATATTTATATGCTAGCGGAGCAACGTCGTAACTTGTCTCCTTGTGCATTTGCTGAGCCGCCTTATCAGAAGGCACGATGAGCGGGGCGATCGATTGTACTTCTTGTTCTCCGAGCTGAGCAACTTGTTTCCCGGATTTCTTTTCTTCCTCCGTCTGTGCGCTCATCTGTGCGCTATGTTGCTTGTTAATAATGCGCTCATAGTCTGAAAGGGGCTTCGGTGGAGGGTCATATAAGCAGTCAACGGTGTAATCTTTTTTGTCCATTGGTATAGTCTTCAGAAATTCCTTTACGGGGTGCAGTTGTGCCTGCAGTTTTTCCTGTTTTTTCTGTTCAAAAAGGCTCTTGACTCTTCTTGCAAGCTAGTAGTTATTTCCTCTAAAGTCATCTCGCAAGCTAACTTCTTCTGAGGACTATTGACTTTCTCGGGTATGTTTGCACCTGCACGTTTCTTGACAGGGGTCTGTCTTTCCTGAGCATAGTACTAGTCGACTGAACAGCTTCCGCTTTGGCAAATTACTACTGGACGCATCAGTCGGCTGACGGGACGGCACGGGCGATGGACTCGCGGCGGGCTCCCAATCGTCGGGGAGGTCGGGTGGACTTTGAGGTGGTGGATTTCTACTCGGAGAGTCGGTGGCCTTGGCGCCGCGTCTGGAAACATGATGTATTTCTTATTCCATAGAACGATACCAAACTCGACTTATCCCAGTGTCTTCTCGTCGTCACATCCAGGAATGTCAAGATCCATTGAATGGAATCCGGGCATAACTGTTTTCACCCCGACACGAGCATAGCCAGCTGGAATCGGAGCAAAATGGAAGATTGCTCCAGGTTGATTTGGTAAAGCATACCCATCCGCCACCGAAAACTAATGTTCTTCATCGGCATGTGTAGCACACAATTTGTCTTCTCCGTGATATCATCCACGGGGTAGTGAGCCGCCGGCGGTTCGACTGCAGGATCTTCTAGCTGCGTGGAACCCACGCTGCTTTTCCGCTGAGATGGGGCGGCATCGACTGCAGGATCTTGTACCACCAGCTGCTGAGATTCCCTTGTCTGGGTAAGTGCATTCAGTTGCTCCTGGAACCCCTTCACCTGCTGTTCTAATGCCGTGAACCGGTCCAACTCCTTCCTCTTATTTCTGGAACGCTTTCTATAAGTTGCAACGTCCGCCGGAAATCCTTGATACTTATTAACGTCGGCTCCTCTGCCTCGACATCGTCCGTCGTGTTCAGGATTCCCGAGGGCGAGTGTCAGCTCGTCGTCCTCTCTATCGGGAACAAATTCTCCCTTTTTGACTTTCTCTATTGCGTCCTCTAGTTTTTTTACGACCCTTGTAATTCTTTTCTTCCATTTCCCCTTTGCAACAATCAGCCCTTTGTCGGGTCCAACACTGCCCCATGCGCGAACAACTAGTACTTGGACCTCTCGGGCCAGTCATCTGTCTGTGGTGATCCCTTTTTTACGCAGGTCATTTTCAAAGGATTCCCACTTAGGCAAGGCAGTCTTGTAGCCACCTGACCCCAAAGTATGGAAATATTTCTTCTTCCTAGCATTCAACTTATTTTTGGCCGATCGGGCCACAACGACGTCCGATTTCTTATACGCCACAAATTCGGTACACACATCTTTTATCTTCTCTAGATGTCCAGTGAATTCTGGAGTTTTCTTCCCATATTTTTTCCACAATGTTTTCTTCCAGTTGTTGAATTGTGTGGCCATCTTCTTAAGAGTCCACTGCTTGACTTTGTCCTTCTTCTTCTCTTCGAGACCTACCAGTAGGCTGAAAGATTCCAAGAGCGTGTCCCAAAGCAAATCTTTAGCTCTTTTGTCGACATAACTTGCTCCAATGTTGGCTTTATCCGGCTTATTCCATTCTGCAATGGTGATCGGGATCATGTCCCTAACAAGAACTCCGCATTGAACTACATATCTACGGGAGGTGTCTTCGGGTTTCGTCGGTTTGCCATCAGCAGCAACTTCGTCGATCGACAACTTTGCACCATCTTGAAGTTTTATCCTTTGGTTCGGGCCTCGTTGCGTCTTTGGCGAACTTGGAGGCTAAGATCCGGAGGGCTAAAAGAGAAATGATTCATTAATAAGTGCAATATATATCAATTAATGCATCAAGTGATCAACAAGACTTAATATATATATATACCTCGCCGGAGTTTGCTGAGGGCACTTCGTCGTCGTCTCTTATTTCTTCTAGCTCAAGTCCCTCACCGGAGTCGTTCAAACATTTTGCGCTGAAATCTTCTCCATCGGAATCTTCATCGGAATCTTCTCCATCGGTATTTACTCCAAGGGTCTTCTCAAAAATAATTGCTGCCATTCGCTCTTCCTTCTCCTCGTCTCGGATGAAGGAGGCATCGTCGTCCATAGCTAAATGTCACTGCAAATTTAAAATTCATAGCATCAAGGTTAGAAAGTACAGAAATTTTAGATAGCAAGCAAATTTAAATTTCTTATACACAAAAATTGCAACAAATATTTCTTAACAAAAATATTGCAACTAATTATGTAGTATTAACAAAAATTGTTTTCCTAACACAATTTTTAACATTGTTTTCTAACTTAATTTGCTTTCTAACTTTGCTAACACAATCATCAAATAACCTTGCTAATTTGCTAAATTTGCTACATTTTCTAACTTTACTAAATTTGCTACATTTTCTAACTTTGCTAAATTTTCTAACTTTGCTAAATTTATTACAATTTCATATAGCTAATAGCAATTTAATTTTCATAGCTAAATAGCAATCTAATTTTCATAGCTAATAGCAATTTTAAAATAAAAATAAGAATGTAATTTTTATATAGCAACTACAATAGCAACTAATGGAGAAATAACAAAAATATTGCAACTACAATAGCAACCAATTTGCATATCAATATTCTAATTTTCATAGCTATATAATGCAACTATGGAGAAATAACAAAAAAAAAGAGAATGCCAAATTAAAGCTCTCACCTTGGGCGGCCGGCGGCGGTGGTGGTGTGGAGTCGACCCAGACGGCGACGGCCTCGTGGCGGCCAGAGGTTGACGTGCTCGTGGCGGCCGTAGGTCGAGGAGGGGACGAGACAGAGGAGGGCGCGCGCGGCGGAGCACGGAGCAGGGCGACGGGAAGGCGAGATCGATGGGCCGGGCGGCGCCGGGGCAGGGGCAGAGGGGACGCGCGGACGGATGCCGATGGAGCGCGCCGGTGGGGTGGAGCCTCGCCGGAGAATCGCCGGTGGACGGGGCTTCGCCGGGGCAGGGCTTCGCCGGAAAAATCACACAGGGCTTAGCCGGAGGAATCGATGAAGACGGTGTGTGCACGCGAATGAGGAGGAGAAGAGGCAGAGCGTGCTCTAAAAACCACAAAAAGGCCTTTAGCACCGGTTGTAGCCAACAACCGGGACAAAAGGTACCTTTAGCACCGGTTGTAGCCAACAACCGGTGCAAAAGGTCTTTTTTCGGCCGCTTTAAATTAGCCCGCGCGAAGCCAACCTTTAGCACCGGTTGTAGCCAACAACCGGTGCAAAAGGTCTTTTTTCGAATTTCTTTTTTCTTTGTTCATTTTTCTGATTTCTTTATTCTATTGATTTAATTGTCCAAATTTGACAAACTTTATATCAAACTTAACCCTGGACATGTATAATATTTTGGTAATGGTAATTTTCAAGTTTGACTATGTTGAATATATTCAAATTTCAAATGGATGATTTGAGTAAATTTGACATAGATTTAAATCTATATCATCAAAAAAATTAAGCAAAATGCATGTTTGATTGTTTTTTATATAATTTGAACTAGCTGGGTGGCCCGCGCAATTGCGCGGCTAGTACCAAAATTTTGAATCTTCATAATAAGCGTGTTTTTTTCTTGTTCATAGCAGAATCATCAATAGTTTATGAGAGATAATTTATATGGTTTGGAGTTTCATCTTCCGTTTCACCCGCGTGTGGAACCTGCACTCTCCCAAACATACAAACACATTCACATGGGACAGGGAACCTTGTATAACATGTAAATGAACATACACTGTTATTGTCAGTGCGACCAACAAATGGAAATTGCATAAATAAATAAACAATTGGTTTATGTTACGTGGAACCAACACTCCTATAAGAACCATATAACAAATCAATTAAATAAAAGGAAGATTGTGACTGCAACTAAAAACAATATTCTAGGTTGCTCTCCCTAACCAAATCTCTCGGTTTTGTATTAAAGTAACATGGATCGGACTAACTACTTACTGCTCATATCTGATTGCTGTCCTTATACGTCTTCCCTCCAAATTCATCGCTTCAGATCTTAAAAATGGTCCATGGTCCTCCCATGATCTCTTCAAATGCCCCAACGTCTCTATGTAACGCTCCTCCTTTTTTTGTTATATTTTATCTTGGAAACAATTGGGGGCACCAACGTGTTCAGCACTTGAATATATTATTGAATTCTATTCTCCATGAGCCAGCTAATTTCAAAAAAAAATGTGGTACTGTCGTACCCCTATAAAAGTTCAAGGTTTTTACTTGCCATGTATTGGTTCATAAGTTAAATAATCGTTACATGATGTCGCATCATAACTGTCACCTTGACTTAGGGTATAACGGGTGCTTTGTTACGACACAGTCTTGGAAGATTGGTCTCACTTATTTACTTCGGGAACACTCTTTTTGTCAATAATGCTAGAAAGCACGGCACCCTTGAACTCGGCTTTGTTTCTGGGAAGTCTCAGTTTGGGTTATTTGTAACATTTGGAAAGGAAAATGGATGTATCTTTGAGCTCACAGATCCTACCTTTGCTACATGATAAGTATTATTATTTCAAAAAAATGGAGGCGGTTCTTATTTCTCATAGTCGAGGATATACACATATCAATGATTTTGGCTTGTATAAAACTTCTCTTATAATATTTTTAGCGCATTTTCCCTTGTACATGTCTCATTATTTTCTCCCTATGGTACTCTTCCGAATTTACGGATGATAAACACATACGTAATTTCTTATCTAAAGATCTACGAACAGCGCGCTGACCTATTGCTTTGACCAAACAGAAAAAATGCAAGAAGCAAAAGTTTTACCTGATATACTCCAAGAAGATTTGGCTGAAGTTATACCGTCATGTATTCCACAACCTATTACCCGAAAAGATTTTACACCTGATGAAATATATAAACACAGGCTGATCGAGTTGAGGATGCAAGAAGAAGTTATGATCATCCAGAAATCTTCGAGCAGTGGGAATTTTCTGTGCATGATACATACCAAGCAAAATATTATTGTTAGGAAACCAAATGGCATCATTAGTGGAGTGATTGTAAAGAAACAGAATACGCAGAATATAATCTAAGAACCGATCAACTTACACGTACCAAATTTACGGGACGAAACGCTCACATAAATATTCACCACAATCCAGATGGACATAACAAATGTAGAAAATCCAAAAAAGATACAATATGTAGTTTTTGCATCTATCTACATATCTCCTTGCATAGTAAAACATATTCGATCATGGAAGAACCACAGCAGCCAACGTTCAGTGAGTCAAGCTGACGTTGTCCATCAGTTAAAATCAAAGCAAATAAATCAAAAAGACATGGCATAAATGCTTTGTGGCTCATAGTGCAGTAGCAGTACTGGCTACTTGCACACAAAAAGACAGCAGGTGCGTCCTGTTCAGATGGACAACATCTAACACTGGCCATTGGAGTGACGTACTTTGGCCTCAACATAGAATTAATCCATATATGTATGTGATCTACTCCAAATAATCACCCATTTTTTAATGCAAGCAGACCTCATCTATGAGAAAAGTAAATATTAATCGACCTATTTGGATCAGGTACTGATTATTGACTGGCTGAGCCCATATTTGGAGACGTTGGACTCAAACCTCACAATACACAGGCGGCCAGCAGCAGGCGGAACGCGATAATGTTCGTGATGGACATAAGTGAACCAATTCCTTGAACTTAAGATCCATTCTCCGGGAGGAAAAAATATGGGGAGCCATGTATTCTATCAACAGAGGCCAGAACGGCACCAAAATTGCTTTCTTTCGGTCCTTCCTAAGCTCGGGCTGGTAGAGTTCTTCGCTGGCGACAGCCAGCTTGCGGGGATGATTTTTTTCATCCATTAGCGCACATGCGCCATTGAATCTCCCACTCCGCGCCACCGCCATTAGAGCTGTTCAAAGGCTTACAAAACACTAAGGTTGAAGAAAATCGTTAAATCCAAAACTAATAATGAGAAAACACGTACGAAGTTGGTGTTTGAGACTTTGAGTAACTACTACCTGCAAATGCCGGCTGGAAATTTACATTATGATGCCTTCCAGGTTAATAGATTTTGAAGTTTTCTACAACGGAGTCATTTGATGCCAAGAAGAGAACATGGGGCAATCTGGCAATGAGACACACAACAAACATAGTACTTCCAGCAGTAAAAATATCAGTATTATTACTCCATCCATATGTAATGTGAATAACAACATCAGTTAACAATTCCATCAAACAGTCCTAAAGGAAAAGGAAAACCATAAAAACTGAATGCACCAGATCACGAATAAAAAAATCTGGAAGGAGGCCACATGCTATGATCTGAAATCTCCCTGCAAGAATACAGATGCAGGATTAGCAAACATGACAGCACAAGAGTAGTCATCTGTCTAGTTTTAGGGCCAAAGAATTGAGAAATACGTGAGTCATGAGTGAAAAGTGGTTCTTTTAATTGTATTGTACTGTCAAGTTGGTCCTTGCACTGACACAGAGGTCTTTTGACAAAGCTTACCTATGATCCATCGGAGCATCATGCTATGTCTATGCTGAAATTCATACATGTTGATACAGCTGATGCGTGAGAAGCAACCAATTTGAATCGTAGTGCTGGTGCGTACTTGATAGCAAATAGATAATGTACGTGAACCATTATAGAGATGAGTAGTTGCAGTCAAGGAATAACATATTTTCTTATCAATGCAGTTATTAAATCTTGATTCTTGATGCTCTTGCAGCAAACGGGATAATCATGTGCACGTGGATCTTGTCCTTTCTCAATATAGACCAGAAACCTGAGGTTGCGAAAAACAATATATCAGCATGTGCCCCCAACAATTACGACATGATAAATATCTCGGATCAATAAAAGAAAATCGGAAAAAGTATTTGCCTACGCAACTGGTCATCTTTGCAGTATCCTAACTTGCAAAGAAGGCTAAACTTCTAGGTTATATCACTGCAATTGCTTCTGGAAAATCAGACGTGATCTTCAAATTGTAAGGACTCGGAATATATTCCCACCTCGACGCGGCTCATCAGTTGCTGAGCAACGGACGTTCTAGGTTGCTCTCCCTAACCAAATCTCACGGTTTTGTATTAAAGTAACATGGATCGGACTAACTACTTACTGCTCATATCTGATTGCTGTCCTTATACGTCTTCCCTCCAAATTCATCGCTTCAGATCTTAAAAATGGTCCATGGTCCTCCCATGATCTCTTCAAATGCCCCAACGTCTCTATGTAACGCTCCTCCTTTTTTTGTTATATTTTATCTTGGAAACAATTGGGGGCACCAACGTGTTCAGCACTTGAATATATTATTGAATTCTATTCGCCATGAGCCAGCTAATTTCAAAAAAATATGGTACTGTCGTACCCCTATAAAAGTTCAAGGTTTTTACTTGCCATGTATTGGTTCATAAGTTAAATAATCGTTACATGATGTCGCATCATAACTGTCACCTTGACTTAGGGTATAACGGGTGCTTTGTTACGACACTGTCTTGGAAGATTGGTCTCACTTATTTACTTCGGGAACACTCTTTTTGTCAATAATGCTGGAAAGCACGGCACCCTTGAACTCGGCTTTGTTTCTGGGAAGTCTCAGTTTGGGTTATTTGTAACATTTGGAAAGGAAAAATGGATGTATCTTTGAGCTCACAGATCCTACCTTTGCTACATGATAAGTATTATTATTTCAAAAAAATGGAGGCGGTTCTTATTTCTCATAGTCGAGGATATACACATATCAATGATTTTGGCTTGTATAAAACTTCTCTTATAATATTTTTAGCGCATTTTCCCTTGTACATGTCTCATTATTTTCTCCCTATGGTACTCTTCCGAATTTACGGATGATAAACACATACGTAATTTCTTATCTAAAGATCTACGAACAGCGCGCTGACCTATTGCTTTGACCAAACAGAAAAAATGCAAGAAGCAAAAGTTTTACCTGATATGCTCCAAGAAGATTTGGCTGAAGTTATACCGTCATGTATTCCACAACCTATTACCTGAAAAGATTTTACACCTGATGAAATATATAAACACAGGCTGATCGAGTTGAGGATGCAAGAAGAAGTTATGATCATCCAGAAATCTTCGAGCAATGGGAATTTTCTGTGCATGATACATACCAAGCAAAATATTATTGTTAGGAAACCAAATGGCATCATTAGTGGAGTGATTGTAAAGAAACAGAATATGCAGAATATAATCTAAGAACCGATCAACTTACACGTACCAAATTTACGGGACGAAACGCTCACATAAATATTCACCACAGTCCAGATGGACATAACAAATGTAGAAACTCCAAAAAAGATACAATATGTAGTTTTTGCATCTATCTACATATCTCCTTGCATAGTAAAACATATTCGATCATGCAAGAACCACTGCAGCCAACGTTCAGTGAGTCAAGCTGACGTTGTCCATCAGTTAAAATCAAAGCAAATAAATCAAAAAGACATGGCATAAATGCTTTGTGGCTCATAGTGCAGTAGCAGTACTGGCTACTTGCACACAAAAAGACAGCAGGTGCGTCCTGTTCAGATGGACAACATCTAACACTGGCCATTGGAGTGACGTACGTTGCCCTCAACATAGAATTAATCCATATATGTATGTGATCTACTCCAAATAATCACCCATTTTTTAATGCAAGCAGACCTCATCTATGAGAAAAGTAAATATTAATCGACCTATTTGGATCAGGTACTGATTATTGACTGGCTGAGCCCATATTTGGAGACGTTGGACTCAAACCTCACAATACACAGGCGGCCAGCAGCAAGCGGAACGCGATAATGTTCGTGATGGACATAAGTGAACCAATTCCTTGAACTTAAGATCCATTCTCCGGGAGGAAAAAATATGGGGAGCCATGTATTCTATCAACAGAGGCCAGAACGGCACCAAAATTGCTTTCTTTCGGTCCTTCCTAAGCTCGGGCTGGTAGAGTTCTTCGCTGGCGACAGCCAGCTTGCGGGGATGATTTTTTTCATCCATTAGCGCACATGCGCCATTGAATCTCCCACTCCGCGCCACCGCCATTAGAGCTGTTCAAAGGCTTACAAAACACTAAGGTTGAAGCAAATCGTTAAATCCAAAACTAATAATGAGAGAACACGTACGAAGTTGGTGTTTGAGACTTTGAGTAACTACTACCTGCAAATGCCGGGCTGGAAATTTACATTATGATGCCTTCCCGGTTAATAGATTTTGAAGTTTTCTACAACGGAGTCATTTGATGCCAAGAAGAGAACATGGGGCAATCTGGCAATGAGACACACAACAAACATAGTACTTCCAGCAGTAAAAATATCAGTATTATTACTCCATCCATATGTAATGTGAATAACAACATCAGTTAACAATTCCATCAAACAGTCCAAAAGGAAAAGGAAAACCATAAAAACTGAATGCACCAGATCACGAATAAAAAAATCGGGAAGGAGGCCACATGCTATGATCTGAAAGCTCCCTGCAGGAATACAGATGCAGGATTAGCAAACATGACAGCACAAGATTAGTCATCTGTCTAGTTTTAGGGCCAAAGAATTGAGAAATACGTGAGTCATGAGTGAAAAGTGGTTCTTTTAATTGTATTGTACTGTCAAGTTGGTCCTTGCACTGACACAGAGGTCTTTTGACAAAGCTTACCTATGATCCATCGGAGCATCATGCTATGTCTATGCTGAAATTCATACATGTTGATACAGCTGATGCGTGAGAAGCAACCAATTTGAATCGTAGTGCTGGTGCGTACTTGATAGCAAATAGATAACGTACGTGAACCATTATAGAGATGAGTAGTTGCAGTCAAGGAATAACATATTTTCTTATCAATGCAGTTATTAAATCTTGATTCTTGATGCTCTTGCAGCAAACGGGATAATCATGTGCACGTGGATCTTGTCCTTTCTCAATATAGACCAGAAACCTGAGGTAGCGAAAAACAATATATCAGCATCTGCCCCCAACAATTACGACATGATAAATATCTCGGATCAATAAAAGAAAATCGGAAAAAGTATTTGCCTACGCAACTGGTCATCTTTGCAGTATCCTAACTTGCAAAGAAGGCTAAACTTCTAGGTTATATCACTGCAATTGCTTCTGGAAAATCAGACGTGATCTTCAAATTGTAAGGACTCGGAATATATTCCCACCTCGACGCGGCTCATCAGTTGCTGAGCAACGGACGTGTGGATTGATTCCTTCTGTGGTGACTCTGCACGTAGCGAAGCTGGCCTCGGTCATCAAGTTGCCTAGCAGCAATCCAATCAATTACGTATCAAGGTAGCTTGCTTTGCATCACGCTAGCTTGACTGTAGGCATCAGGAGCAAACCTGGAAGCCGAGGCCGGCCGGCCGGCCAGAGAAATCTGTCCCGCGCGAATCCGTGTCCTTCTAATCGATGTTGACGATGATCTCCTCGTGTGCGTATCTCTCTGGGTATCAGATATGCATATGGACATGCCTGCGTATGGCGTACAGAACGCCGGCCGTCCGGCCGGAGAAAATCGCCCCGCGCGACTCTGGCCGTGTCCTTCCAATCGATTTTCAATGCTCTTCTCTATCTCTCTTGGTATCAGATATGCATACGCTACGATACATCTGTTCGGAAAGTATGATCAACGACGTGTGCATGCAGAACTCTTTATCCTTGTCGTGATCAATATTGCTTGCGCATTAGAACTTTTAAATCTACATCGTTCATTATTGTTGGTTAATCTCAGCCGTTAAATGTCTTGTGTTTTAATTATATAATAGATTTCTAGAAAAGCTTTTAATATGAATTAAAAAAATAGAATTTAAATGCAAGTTTGAGTGTTCTTGATATAATATGAATTTCTAAAAATCCACCGACGGGCTGTATATGCAGGGGAAACCGTGATATAATATAACATTTTTCTTCTGAATTTTCATAACACAGTTACATAAAAGGTTTAATACATTATTACACATGACCAATAACATCCCCCTATCTATTTTGTTTTCTTCGCGTATGTCGATCCTTTCTTCTGATTGCGCCGTAACCATGGAGAATCCTCATCATTTAACGGGATGCTTGGGTCAGCTTTCACTTTGAAGGGCGGAATTTCATGAAACTTATTGTAATCTTCTGACATGTCTGTCTTCTCCTCCACTCCCACGATGTTTATTTTCCCTGAAAGAACTATGTGGCGCTTTGGCTCATCGTATGATGTATCAGCTTGCTTATCTTTTCTTTTTTTCGGTCTGGAAGACATGTCCTTCACATAGAAAACCTGAGCCACATCATTGGCTAGGACGAATGGCTCGGTGTGGTACCCAAGATTTTTGAGATCCACTGTAGTCATTCCGTACTACGGGTCTATCTCTACCCCGCCTGATAGGTTGACCCATTTGCACTGAAACAAAGGGATCTAAAATAAGGTCCATAGTCAAGTTCCAATATCTGCTGTATGCAACCATAATATGTGTCCTTTGTCCCATTGTCGTTTGTTGCATCAAAGCAGACACCACTGTTTTGGTTAGTGCTCTTTTTGTCTTGGGTGTCCGTGTAAAATGTATTCCCATTTATCTCGTACCCTTGGAAAGTCAATATAGTCGAAGATGGTGACTTGGCCAACAAGTATAGCTCTTCTCCAACAGTGGTGCTATTAATGAGATGTGTACGCAACCAACTGCCGAAAGTGTCTTCGTGTTTTCCTTTAATCCAGAAGTCGGTCTGCTCCGGGTATTTGGAGCGTAAAATATCCATGTGTTCCACGATATACGGAGCCACCAATCTGGAATTTTGTAGAACTATGTAGTGTGCTCGAGTGAAAGAATTCCCGTCCATACTTGTTGTTGCTTTCTTTCCTAGCGTGCCTTTTCTACGCAGTCTCCCCTCATGGCGCGATTGAGGAACACCGATCGGCTTAAGATCAGGAATAAAGTCAACACAAAACTCAATGACCTCCTCTGTTCCATAGCCCTTGGACATGCTTCCTTCTGGCCTAGCACGGTTATGGACGTATTTCTTTAAGACTCCCATGAACCTCTCAAAGGGGAACATGTTGTGTAGAAATAGAGGACCGAGAATGGAAATCTCTTGGACTAGGTGAACTATGAGGTGCGTCATAATATTGAAGAAGGATGGTGGAAACACCAACTCGAAGCTGACAAGACATTGAACCACATCCTTCTGTAAACTTGGTAGAGTTGCTGGATCGATTACCTTCTGAGAAATTGCATTGAGGAATGCACATAGCTTCACAATGGGTACTCGAACGTTTTCCGGTAGAAGCCCCCTCAATGCAACCGGAAGTAATTATGTCATAATCACGTGATAGTCATGAGACTTTAGGTTTTGGAACTTTTTCTCTGCCATGTTTATTATTCCCTTTATATTCGATGAGTAGCCAGACGGGACCTTGATATTGCTTAGGACTTGAAAAAAGATCTCCTTCTTTCTTTGGTAAGAGCGTAGCTGGCAGTACCTTGATACTTCTTTGGATTCACGTTGTCTCCTTCGTGTATATGTTGCTGGTCCTGCCGTGCATCCGCTGTATCTTTCGTCTTCCCATACACGTCAAAGAAGTTTAGCAGGTTCACGCAAAGATTTTTTGTCACGTGCATCACGTCGATTGCAGAGCGAACCTCTAGCAATTTCCAATAGGGTAGGTCCCAAAATATAGATTTCTTCTTCCACATGGGTACGCGTTTGTCAGCGTCATTCGGAACAGATTGTCTACCAGGATCCTTTCCAAAGATTACTTTTAAATCCTTGACCATGTCATATATAACATCACCAGTAGGGAGGGTAGGCTTCGTCCGGTGATCTGCTCACCTTTGAAATGCTTGTCTTTCTTTCTTACGGGATGCTGTCTTGTAAGAAATCGACGATGCCCCAGGTACACATTCTTGTTACCTAAATATATACTGTCAGTCTGACCTAAACAGTGCGTGCATGCATTGTATCCTTGTTTGACTGTCCTGAAATGTTACTAAGAGCAGGCCAATCATTGATGGTTACAAACAGCAATACTCGTAGGTCAAATTCCTCCTGTTTGTACTCATCCCACACACGTACACCTTCTTCACGCCACAACTGTAAAAGTTCGTCAACTAATGGCTTCAGATACACATCAATGTCGTTGCCAGGTTGCTTCGGGCCTTGGATAAGCACTGGCATCATAATAAACTTTTGCTTCATGCACAACCAAGGAGGAAGGTTATAGATACATAGAGTCACGGGTCAGGTGCTATGACTGCTGCTTTGCTCACCAAACGGATTCAAGCCATCTGTACTTAGACCAAACCTTAAGTTCCTTGCGTCAGCTGCAAAATCTTTGAACTCACTGTCGATGTTTCTCCACTGCGACCCATCAGCGGGGTGTCTTAGCATCTCGTCTTCCTTACGGTCTTCTTTGTGCCATCGCAATAACTTGGCATGCTCTTTGTTTCAGAACAAACGTTTCAACCGTGGTATTATAGGAGCATACCACATCACCTTGGCAGGAACCCTCTTCCTGGGGCTCGGCTCGCCCTCAACATCACCTGGGTCATCTCGCCTGAACTTATACCGCAATGCACCACATATCGGGCATGCATTCAAATTCTCATGCTCACCGCGGTAGAGGATGCAGTCATTGATGCATGCATGTATCTTCTGCACCTCTAATCCTAGAGGGCAGACAATCTTCTTTGCTTCGTACGTACTATGGGGCAATACGTTATCTCTTGGAAGCATCCTCTTTAATATTTTCAGCAAGTTTTCAAATCGCTTGTCAGATAGTCCATTTTGTGCCTTCCATTGCAGCAATTCCAGGGTGGTACCCAGCTTTTTCTGGCCATCTTCACAATTTGGGTACAACAATTTTTTGTGATCCTCTAACATGCGCTCCAACTTCGACCACTCGTTCTTACTTCCGCAGTTTATCTGTTCATCAATAATGACCCGACGAACATCATCGGACTGATCATCAACAATGATCTCATCTTCAGGTTCGTCTTCCTCCATTGTAGTACCACCGTGTCCAGAGAACACAGGATAGTTGTCATCATACTCTTCTTCATTGTCTTCCATTATAACCCCTCTTTCTCCATGCTTGGTCCAACAAAAATAATTGGGCATGAAGCCTGCTCGCAACAGGTGGGAGTGGAGGGTTCTTGAGGAAGGGTAATTCCTCTTATTCTTACAGTCATCGCATGGACAAAATATAAAACCATTCTGCTTGTTTAACTCAGCCACACGGAGAAAATTATGCATGCCATCAATGAACTCGGGACAACGTTGGTCACCGTACATCCATTCCCGGCTCATCCGCATTATACAAATATATCAAATAGAGATATGTGACAAAATTTATTAATACAACAGTTCACCACATTTAAACAAAAGTAGAGTAGCGACCAAATCTAATACATAGTTCTCATAAACATTCATTAATTGAAACTATGACACTATATATAACAAACAATTATACAAATAAGAAAATTATACAAGTAATAATTGTGCATCCAAATCATACAAACTAAGATTTTTTAAAATAAAAGATAAAAACAAGAGGCTCACCGAGGTGGTGTCGGTGATGGGGCGACGAGGGCGATCGACGGCGGTGAGAAAGGGGATGGGACGACACTATAAAAAACCACAAATCATACTTTAATTTGAGCTCAAAATGCATATAAAACAAATGAAATCCCTAACTTACGCATTTCATCAAACACCTAGCTAGCACTACAAAAATCAAATGAGCTAAACTAGTAAGAAAATGAACTAAACTTGAAATGCCGGAAGAGAGGATGAAGTTGCTAACCCTTGTATAGGTAGGTGCTACCAATCTTGACAAGTGTTGGAGAAAAATGTGATGAACTCAAGATTGGGAGAGGAAAGAGAGAGCAAAAAATGGAGGTGAGCTCGAGCAGCAAAAATGGAGCTGGCTCGGGGGTGGAAGAAATATGTAGGGAAATGTTTAGTACCGGTTCATAACACAAGCCGGTACTAAATATGTAGGGTTTAGGGGGGTCTGGCCGTGGGGCCCCCCACTTCAGCTGCCTGGCCCAACCCTTTTGCACCGGTTGGTAATACCAACCGGTGCAAAAGGTCCGCACAAACCGGTGCAAAAGCCTGCCGGCCGCCTCGCCCTCTGGAACCGGTACTAAAGGGTCCTTTAGTACCGGTTCCTGTCAAACCGATACAAATGGGGCCGCACCAAAGCCCCTGTTTCTACTAGTGATTAATTTTCATTTTCTTCTCATAGTAATCGTTCAAACAAACTCAGGGATTTTACATCCCTTAATTGTGCTGTTAGTGGAACATTACATGTTCATGTATACCAAATTGCATATTTTAATACAATCAACACATTTCATGTATACATTTTACATATTTAAATACAGATTATAATGGTTATTGTCAGGCTACAGTCTCAGTCCACAGAAGATGAATCGTATCCAATCTTTACTGATGTCGATATGCTCATCGGACTGACGACACTGATGCTACAAGATTGATCCTCCACTAGCCAACAATCAACTTTCTCTGATCTTATGTGACAGCCCAAGAAAGTTACTTAATCTCTCTTGCTATAATATAGGTAGCATCTAATGTTTTGTGACCACAACCTGGCTATAATATTGATGAGGCCAGTCTGAAGATGATGCTTTCCACTGCTGTCTTCTTTTTGCATGCATGTTTGCCAGCTCAACTAATTAGTATTTGTAAAAATACTTATTGTGGAAGAGGACTGATCTTTATGTCATCCTCTGTAAACCTTCCTATTTGTATCTACAATCCACCGCATATATACCTAATTACTTATCTACAGACAACCTATATGCACACAAAAATACACATTCGTTTACCTGATATAAAATACGGACCGACCTTTATGTAATCCTCTGTAAACCTTCCTATGCAATTACTTCATGCACCATGTCTTTCGTTCATCACATTATCTTTCATTTCTAACAAATCATCAGAAGCAAGTTTCTTTATATCTACAATCCACCACATTATATATACCTAATTAGTTAGCTACAGACAACCTATATGCACGCAAAAAAACACATTGTAAAATACAATAACAACAACAAGGTACCGCCAATAAAAAAATTAAAAACTAACAAAAGCGCCGCGTGACGCCGCGCGAAATTCCATTAGTTTGATAGTATAGGCGTGCCACATACGCGCCACTCGTAAATATGACATCAGTGGCGATTCTTCCAACGGGCCACCCTAATGGCGACCGCTGGAGAAGAAACAAGTGGGCGCCGATTCCTTTGTGTGCATCTGGAGTCGGGAGTTGGCAGGGAATTTGGGAGTGGCTGGCGATGGGTCTCATGTTTTACATCTTGGGTGGAAACGTTGTTGTCTCGCTCGTTCGCGCACTATCCCTACCTTTCCTACATGCGGAAAGATTCATTTCGCTAAAATAGAAAAGTCAATGTTGTCCGAGCGACCTCGCTGTAAGGCAGATCGGCCGACCTCAATCTAGCAGTGCCAAGCTATTAGTTTCACCCAGAAGTCATCTCTGAGTAATAATACATGGTCGCATATCCCGCTCAGCCGCACGCGCACTATGGGATACACCTGAAGCATGATGATTTGGTCGAACGACACTTGCAGATGGTAACCTTCGAGAAGGTTACCTTTCACTAGTAGGGAAACCCTATATAGTTAGGTTGGCACTCTGTGGCGCACCCTTAATTGGTGCGCCACAGAATTATTTTTTGTGGCGCATGTGGTTTAGTGCGCCACAGAAAGTCACATTTCTGTGGCGCACTAAACCACATGCGCCACAGAAATTAGACATTCTGTGGCGCACCAAGCCTGGTGCGCCACAGAAAGTCACATTTCTGTGGCGCACCCAGAAAGTTATCTGGGGCGGGTTAAAATTTGTTTGATGCGCCACAGATTTTTTTTTTAAATCCCCCCCCCCCCCCCCCCCCCGTGGATCGCCTTTTTAGTCTTGCAGAAATTAAAGAAAAATGATAAAAATTTCAATAAATAAAATCCTTTGACATGTAGTTAGGTTTGAGTGTCTAGTAGGTATAGAAATTTTGAAATATGAATTTTGACCTTTTCTGCAACAAACAGAAAAAAAACTTGTAACGGCCATAACTTTGCATACGACGTCGAAATTAAAAAAATCAAAAGATTCAGCAATTCACAGATTCCTCAAATTCCAAAAAAAAAGTTATTTCAAACAGACGATTTTTTGCAGCAAAATCAAAAAGCAAGAAAACAAGAAAAAAAATTAAAAAATTCAAAAAGTCCAAAAAAGACACAGAAATGTATAACAAAGAAGATTGTTGAATTTTTTGGATTTTTTTGAAGTGTTTTGACTTTTTTGAATTTTTTGAATTTTTTGGAGTTTTTTGAATTTTTTTGGAGTTTTTTGAATTTTTTTGGATCTTTCGAAACTTTTGAATCTCCTTTTGAAACTTTAGAAGTTTTTGAATAATCTGAAATTTAAAAACACACATTTACAACACATACCACACATATACACATACAATACTTAAGAGGGTTCAAATGATATATATATCAATAAGAACTTGAGTAGCACAAGGGTAGGTGAACTGGGTGGAACTTAGAAGTTAATCGTGCTAGGGTTGGAGCAATTTGAGGATGGGTGACCTAGCGGGAAGGTATCAGTTCAAAAAATTCAAAAAATATGAAAATAATTCCAATAATTAGGATTTTCATATTATTTCATATTCTGATTTTTCTGGGTTTTTTTTGAAACTTTTTATATTTTTTTGCATTTTTTGAATTTTTTGAGAATTCTGTGGCGCACCAGGCCAGGTGCGCCACAGAAATGTGAGAATTCTGTGGCGCACCAAGCCTGGTGCGCCACAGAAATAATTTTTGTGGCGAGAATTCTGTGGCGCACCCATCATTTCTGGGGTGCGCCACAGAATACCAAATTGGTGCGCCACTAATAGCCTTTTCTGTACTAGTGTTTGCCCCATATCAGTGATCTCACGCCTAATATGAAACCATGATACCACATCTAAAATTTTAAACTTTAAAGTTCAAAAAATATTCAAAAAAATGTGGGTCTTCATGAGTTGTGCGTCTACGATTTCTAGAATTTGCAGAACCAAATTCAAAATATACACATATAACCACAAATGACAAATCCAAAATGAAGTGTCACAAAAAGACAAAACACAAAACGACACTACTAACGTCGTAATTTTTTTTTTTCATTTCTCTGTATATATGTCAAATTTGTTTCTAGACATTTTCGGAATATTTTGACAGTAGTAAATATGAACTTTCAAGGATATGGTATCATGTAACTCTAGTATCACTAGATATTTTCCCCTTTTCCTAATCGTACCTTGATCATGGAACCACATGCGATTCGTCCGTACGAATCGCCCGGGCGTATTGTCATGAATAGGGCCGTTCTCTCGTTCACCAGGCTTCCTGCACCATTCCATTCCGCTAACCAGGCCCAGCGTTATCTCAAATGTAGCCTCGTTTTATTTATACGTAAAAAAAAGTGCAGCCTCCCCTTTTCGGTCTTGCTGAGGCCCGCGGCGGCGGAGTAATGGCGATAGTGCTCATCCGTATGTCTTCCAGGCGACTCTCCCTCAATCCTACCAGCCTCGATGCGCTGCCAATCCGCCCTGAGATTGCCTCTCCCTCCTCTATCCCCGGCTGTGGCAAGTACTAAGCAGCGGCATAGCCGCATAGGTCTCGGTCATTTGCAGCCATGGCGCGCGAGGAGCCCAGGACAAAGAGAAGAAGTGGGAGGATATGGCTTCACCGGGACCTCGACCTACGCTGTCTCCTCACTGTACCGCCAATCTGTGTCCACTACGGCCTCGGTGAATCTGAGAATCCAGCGCCAACCAGCTGTACTCCTCTAAATCTATAATACGGTTGTTTGAAGGATTTCAGTTACCCTTGCAATTTTAGGAGAGGGTGCTGCATTAGGGACAAGTTTAGTCGATTGAGGATCTGCAAACCCATCAGCTCAGCCTGTATATAATTTTTCTTTCACACTAGAAAGTGGTCTCGGCCGAGTTAAAAAAGAACCAATCTTCATCTAATGTAAATCTTTTGCCTGAACATTCAAGTTGTCCTGTGATGTGTTGGGACTGCTGATCGAAATCAATTTTGTATATACCAAGGATAAGCTGGCTTATTTTTCTCGCAACATTTAGTTTGTCAAGAAAAAACATACAAGATGCCATCAAATGAATTGGGAGCCTTTTATGAGCATATCCATTTCAAGTGTTCCTTTACCATTTTCAGACTCTTGTTGTTTGTATTTATTTTTGGCCTTCTGAAATCTATCATGCAACAAACTAATTTTTTACCTATGTAAGAATTGCCCCGCACTTGCTGCTCGAATTCCCAACGCATCGTATTCTCATATACATCCAACTAGCTACGGGATAACGGTGAAACCTCCCTCTTCGATCTATATCTTCCCCAAGTGGAAAAAGTCCCTCCCGAGTAGCCTCCCTCCCAGGCGGCTCCGGAGGCGCCGCCACCCACTAACCCTAGAAGTCCGACTCCCGGCTCAAGCCCTTGTCACCGCTGCTGCCGTTGATGGCGGTGGTGGCGGCGCCCACCCCGAGGACGGTGGGCAGGAGAGTTGGTTCGCGGTGGCGTCTCGCGGGGGCGGTGAGGCGTGGTGGCGGCCATGGGGCGGCGCGGTCGAAGACCGGCGCCTGAGGATCCCCGGTGGAACGGCGTTGTGGTGGTGGTGGGGAGGCGCCGGCGGCCGGCCGATCTCGCCTTAGCGCGGATCTAGGTCGCGTTTTCGTCGGGGCACCTCGGATTCGTTGGCCCATCTTGCCTTCGGGCGGATCTGTATGCCGAATCCAGCCGGAGCCGACGGTGGTGGGTTGGCTGTGGTCTTTAGCCACGCCGACGATCTACGGTTTGGCACCGGTCTACCCCTCCATTGCCGCCTTTCCTCCTGGGAGTGGTCTCGCGGCGTCGGGGCCTGCGAGGCTCAGCAATAATGGTGGTGGTCCTGGGGTTCCGATTGCGCGAAGAAGAAGAGCTGTCTCACGACTGGCCTCCTGGATCTGGCTAGAATGACGCGTTCCGGAAGACTCCGCCGGCGAACTCCACTGGACGATTCATGCCTGGAGATTGCTGGATCGGGTGAGATTCGGTCGTGCGCACCCATGTTTTACTCTGGCCGTTTGGTTTCAGAGGGAGCGCTTCGAAGCTCTGTTGGCTGTTAATATCATGGGACATGTTCTCGTTCCATGGTGCTGGCAGAGAATGTCATGTAAGTCGAGATCTGTGGACTATCAATGGTGGTTCGAATCTTTCTGGCGATGAGGAATTGGCTTGGTGTTTCATGACTTGGAGCAGCGGCATGTAACTGGGGGCGACAACATACGTGAAGTCCAATGTTCTACCTTTTAGGGCGAAAATCCAAGGTCTGGCCTTAATTGGTTGTGCCTGACAGTGGTCTTGCTGAACACATTGTTTTGAGAGCGAGGACTATCTTCAGGGTGAAAACCCAAGGTTTGGCCTTAATTGGTTGTGCCTGGCACCGTTCTTCTTGAAGGCGTTGCTTTTGAAGAATTGGACATCAGGTGTTGTCTTGGTGGTGGTTGTGCGGCTGCTGCAAGGACTGTAACTCTGTAGCGGGACTTTTCATTTTATTTCTTCTTCTTATTGTTTTTCGGCAGTGTGCATCTGTGATAGCTTTGGTTATTGCATATTTGCAGAGGCTGGATGTAATTTGTATCTCGTCGATATTAATATACACTCTTTATCTAAAAAAAATGTAAGAATTGCTGCCACACAAAGTATGTGTTGCTCGAAAATTAAAAAAAAATTGTGTTGGTCGAAACAGTGATGGTGTTTGCAACTAAGTATCTCGACCAAAGGTGTGATTTTCCATTCAAGAACTATGTAACAAAACTTCCACATGTACTTTGTTCAAGTATTCTGTTTGTGCTTGAGTTGACATTTCTTGTGAAAAGTATCTGGTATGCATGCTATATATCTCTTTGGCTGTGCTTATGCACTCAAACCAAATAGAGCCATGTTCTGGTTAATCCACTTCTGATTTTACTCTTATTCTCTAAAACACTTAAGCTGTGGTGGTTATGTGTAATATGCGTTAAGAGTAAGTGAGAAATAAATTGGACAAGTAAATCAAGCAGATTTAAAAGGCAGTGGAGCACCTGAAGCTCAAGTCTGTCATCGGGGCATTCAAGGAGGTACTTCTTTTTGACTGGAAATATGGTCAAGTCGATATGGCATGCAGCCGCATGTGGATATGTATAAGGTTGTGCCATTGTTGTCGATAAGAGTATGCATTCGGTTTATGAGCTGGAGTATGTCTAATCAATTGATCCCGTCCTTCAAGCACTAGTAGAATTTCTTTCAGGTGATTTCCGGGTTTGTCATCGCCGCTTTCACCGGGAGCTGGCTTAATCTTAGAACGAAGGCTCAAGATGAGCCCGGCTTAAAATTAATGAAGCCACACCCAGCCGAGTACATAGTTTTGATACAACAAAGCGGCCAAGCCCACGAATGAAAAGATAAAAGGTCCACAGTCCACCAACTGTGCCACATTCGCTAAGACTAGTCCTAAGAGCAAGATCTAAGCGACTAGAAAGCGGAAAGCTAGGGATACAACAGGAGGGGGATCACGCCGGGTCCTCCCTAACAAGCGAATAAAGTGAGCGAATCCTGCCAATCGTCACTTGTATCAACTCCCGGTCTCGACTCCTAGCCATTGGCTTCCACACCTGCAGATACATAGAGAGTTTGTATAGTCTGTCAGCCGGGTGCGCCGGGAAGGTCCCTTCAATAGTAAATTTGTTCCTAGTGTTCCACATTGTCCAATATAAGGCCACACAGCAAATCCATAGCACCTGCCTTTCTTGGCCTGAGTACGTATCTATCAGACGGTATAGGTCAGCGAAGCATGTGGGATACCAAGAGCATTGGAGCAGCTCCCGAGTTGCGCTCCACATGAATTTGGCGAGGGGGACAGGTGAAAAAAATATGACTCGTGTCCTCAAACTCGTCACAAAGGACGCAACGCCCCGAGGAGGGTCCCCATCTCCTAGCAATGTTGTCATTAGAAGGTAGTCTCTTCCTGATAATTTGCCAAAGGAAGATCCTGACCTTAAGGGGAACCCCAATCCTCCAAATCTCCCCAAAATGTTTCCTGGGGGTGCCTGACACAGTTTCTGGTACAATGACTTGACCGAGAACCGCCCCGACGGTTCAAGCGTCGAGGTAATCCTGTCCGGTGTCAAAGACAGCTGTATCGGAGCTAACTCGCGAAGAAGGTTAGACCACTCAATCCTCTCAGGGGGGCCTAACTCCCGGCGGAAAGGTATGTGCCACTCTCCCTGAACGCATGCCGTGGCAACCTCCACCTCCGGTTCCGCGGTGATATCAAAGAGGGTTGGGTATCTAACACTGAGAGATGCAGAGCCTACCCACAGATCCAGCCACTGTCTAGTGGAGGATCCATTGCCCACAATGTGTTTAGCCCCCAAGCTAAAAATCGGTTTGATCTTTTGGATGGCCATCCAAAATTGAGACCCCTGGTGATGAGAGTCCACCCACAGGTCCTTAGATCGCAAGTATTTCCCGCGGAGGATGTCGGTCCACAGCCCCTCCTCACCTGCGAATAGTTTCCAGATCCATTTAGCCATGAGGCGAGCTGGCTTAATCTCATATATGTCATCTACATCGGTCACAACCGTGACTTCACTTGGTATTGATTAGGGATTAACACCTGGGAAATCTTTATTTTTTTCCTGACTATCATTTACATTGGTGCTCTGATTCAAGGTTTCTGAGTGCACACACTATGCCACTGTTCTACGAGAAGTAGCATGATCAAGTCGATGAGGTGCTCTGGCCTTGCCAGGAGTCAGTACGAGAAGCTCGTGACAAGGGCTTCTTCAGCAACATACCAAAGGGAGCCTCGAGTTCAAGGAGAGCCCCAGTAGTTTGATTCACTAACTGAGAGTCTTTGTATGCTGTGTAAATCGGATGAACAAAGGGGATGTTTGATCCTAGAATTCTGTACAGCCAAGAACACCTTCGAATTTTCCCTTCAAAGGAAAAGAAGAAGAACATATTTTATTTTGGACACGTGGAATCGAAGAACACATTTGTGCTGTCTTTTAGCTACAAAAATGGATTGAAAAGGGTTGATGGTAATGTTGTAAAGCTCAGAGCAGTGTATGTATTTTTGCATGAGCAATCTATAATCTGTCATGATTCTGAGAATGAACTTTCTGTTGGGTTCATCTCTTCAAATAATAACGACATGTTTCATGCGAAGAAAAAACTCCTTATTAACATGATGGCGTGGTTACTCTCTGAATGTTTGATTTACTTCCACAAAAGTATTTAGATGGTAATTACTAACGGATTTGCTGCAATAGTGATGCATGCTAGCAGCCAATAAGGGAAGTTGCAATTGAAATGTAGGTTCAGGAATTAAGGCAAACCCAAGATTTTTCAGTCAATATCTGCATATTTCAGGCAATGATGTTTCAGACAAACTGAAGATTCTACTGATACATAATATTTCTCTTTATTCTAATTCCTGCCACTAAAGATGAGAAGGTGTTGTAAGCACGTGTAATCTGTTATATTTCCGAAAGCTACAAACCTGAACAATCACATTCATCTAGTAAAGGGCAACGGCGCTCAAACTGGTTGGTGCCATTTCTGTAGTAGTAAAAGACAATGCCCGCATTTGGAACTTCTCGATGGAAGATTCCTCAGGAAGTATATATATTGTATTGAAGGCACAAAAGAAATTTGAAGCAGATGATTTCATTCCATTCATATGAGAGTTTCATTACATTACAAGAGTCCATGACCCCGGACTTGAGGGTTACATTGGGATGATACATCCTTGACTAGCTAAGCCTTTGTCCACGCATACATGAGTGGTTTCTTCTAGGAAATGCAGACTCCACTCGACGAACTTCCAATGCATATGAACCAAAGTCAAGCATCACAATTTTACACGAGGAATAGCAAAATACCCAAACTAAGGCAGCTCACACGACTAAGGGTAGCAAACTCCATTGAGTTTCTCCTCTTACTGCTGCAAACCGGGTAGCAAACGGGAGTTTGATATTTTTTTTTTTTTTGCATTGAGGGCGTGTTTCCACGCTTATTTCTCATGCTTTGCAGTAGCACTTTTTAGCAACAGTTTCGATGCTTTGCTCTGGTTCCTCCTTTCGTTTGCTTAAACCTTCTGTTTAGGACCAGCAAAAGGAGCTAATTTCATTTGCGACATACTATACCTTAGTAACTAAGATCTTGCTGCCTTAGGTTGGAAACCCCACTACGACGCGTGTAAAATTGTAAATGACTGAATAAGGTTCAGATAACACTAGAAGCTGCTAAGTAGAATAACTGCAGAACTTAAAAGAAACAATTAACACCCTATGTATGGTTTAGAAGGAATAGCCAGCAAGAACAAATACCAGGGACTCAAGAAACTAGGACTCTCGGCGGCGGTCGGCTAGAAGGCGCCACTTCATCACTTGGTGGGTGGCATGGTCTTCACCTGGTTCAAGGCGATCCTCATGGGAGGGTAGTGAGTGTTTCCCTTGTAGACCACTTCAACATAGCCGTCCTCCACGTCGGAGACGACAACGGCATGGTTCAAGATGACGAGACGCTCCCCCGTTGGCAGGGTCCCCGCTGGCGTGCGCATCTTCACGGTCATGCCCTTCTTGATCTGTGCGGATGAGGGCTTCTTGGTGTACTTCTTCTCAGCTCCGGTTGTCTCGTGCTCGGTTGTTGCGGACAGCTTCGTGGCGGCAGCTGGCGCAGTGGAGGACTTGGGCGCCGGCGTAGCGAACCTCGGGGTCGGTGCTTCTCGGCGTGGCATCGTTAGCCTCTTTGGAGCTTCTCCCAGGTCCATGTACACGATCTTCCTGTCAGCTCCGGGTGCTCCGGTCGGGATGAGCACGCGTGGGTAGTACGGAAGCGAGGCAGAGCCTTTCTTGGGCGCGCTGGCGTGCTTCTGGGTCGCAGTGCCAGCGGACGGGATCAGGCGCGGCGGCGGCGCGGCAGAGGACTTCTTCAGGACTCTCCCGTTGGCGACGTTGATGGCCTTCCGGCGGCGCTCCAACTCGCGACGGATGTCGTTGCGCGCCGCGGACGAGCGCTGCGCCATGATCGCGGGCATGGTTCTGGATTGCTGGCTACGGATGGGAGGAGGGTTCAGCGAGAGCGCCCGAATTGCAGGGTGGCAGTAGGCTTATATCGATTGTGGGAGATCGACGAGGCGCAGCCGGAGTCGGACAGGGATGCGTGGATGTCAAGCAGAGTGACGCCTGAGCTGTAACTCGATGGCAATGGCGGTGGGAGTCCGACTTGCAGTCGCAGGCAGCGAATTGTGGTCGCGTACTCGCGTGGATACCAAGCTCAGTCCAAAGTAATTGGACACAGAAACTTGCCATGATCGGCACGATGGACGCGCTTCGGCAATCCGAGTTCGACTCGAATCGTGATCGCGCCGTGGACTCATACTCGTAATTGGAAACAGCTGGAACTTCCCAAATTACGCAGCGGCGACGACTCATACTCGGATCCGGACGCGTTCTATTCCATCGACGACATAGCGGCTCATGTGTTCAGGAAGCTGGTGGATACCGGGCGAATAAAAAAAAAACTATGCGACGTCTTTGTAGCGAATTGGCTGCAAAGCGACATCGTTCGCAATAATAGCTGTGGTGCGACATCTCTCTGCGCAGAAATAGCCCAGGCACGACATGGCCGTTAATTCATTATCTCCACGCGGTAAACCCCGTTTGACCGTTACATGGATTAGTTTATTACGAGTGGGACCTCACGCGTGCTCTGTAGCGGTGGTAATAGCTCCTATGCGACATTTGCCACTGTTCGTGGGGGAACAATCTCTGCCACGCGCCGGCGTCCCTTGGAGATCACTCCTATCCTGTCGTCGGGTCTCGGCTTCTCCGGGCTGGAGGAAATCATCCTTGCGACGGCGGTAGATGGAGCGGGCGAGTCGAGCGGCGGCGCGAGAAGAGAAGCGGCAATCGGAGTCGAGCAGGCGGGCGGCGACGCAGGGTTAGCGGTCGCAATCGCAGGTAAGGCCGACGAGGGAGGGTGGAGGATGGGGTGGTGCGGGTACGCGGTCGCAGAGGAGACCGGCGGCCCAATTCGTGACTCGGGCAGCGGCGAGGGATTCAACCTATCGTCTTTGCAAGCGATACCGGATTTCGGTGAAGCAGGTGTTGAAGCTGGCGTGGCTGCGTCACGGCTACGGCGGCAAGGGTTTTCCACTTTGCCGTCATTCGCCGCCGAGGCCGAGACAGAGGCTTGCCTCGATGCGCAACATTGTTGCGGACGACCAGAGCAGCTCGGGCCGGAGCTCATCGAGCAGGATTTCAACCCCGAGCCTGGACTTCGAAGTAGCGGTGAGCCTAGAAGATTTCAGTCTAGTTGCCGGGCTGGCGGAGGACAGATTGGTGTGCTCAGAAATTCTCTGCGAGATGAAGTTGAGCTAGAGGAAACAGTTACAGAGCCAGCTACAACAACAGAGTCAGCTCCAGGGCCAGCGCTGGGAGAGTGTGGGGGAGTACTTTTGTGAACTGGCCATGTAATCACCATGTCGAACACCCTGGGGGCGTGCTCTGGACATGCCGATGTTGGTATTCGCACGTTCTTGTGTTCACCATGTCCAACACTTTTGTGAAACCTTGTCAACTAGGTAGAGGCTTATAAAAGATGTCATCTATAGACAATGATTTACTTCTTTATTTACCAAGTGGTAAATAAAGTGCCATTTGTCACTATAAAAGATGTCATCTATTGAAGCATTTTTTGTTTGAATATATCTAGACCTTGTTTATCAATTGGAGTTGTTAGTATATGACAAAGTAAGAACATGTGCACTGGTTTTTCCATTTTTTGATTGTTTTTGAATTTTTTATGCTTATTTCAAAATCGGTCAAACCCAAGTTTGACCAACAATTAAACAAGTTTGAACTCATTTGAAAGTGTGCACATGAAATAAGTTTAAGACATGAACATGAACAATTTTAATACATGAACATGAAATATATTTTGAATGTTTTTGAATTAGTTATGCTAAACAGCAAGTGCACAAGTTTTTTTAGTTTATTGAATATGTCAAACACGCATTGGCCACGGCCCAAATGGTGTTTTTTTTTCTATTCTCACCGCCTCGCAACGGCCGAACGGCACGGCCCAACCAACTAAGACCCAAACACCTCGCCACGGCCCAATGCCACGCGTTCTTATCCGCCCATTTTTCCCCACTCACTCGCCGCTCCCACTTTCGCCGCCGCTCCCACTTGCTCGCCGCCGGCGACCAATCCACCTCCAGCTGCAGATCCAGCACCGCGTAGCCACAATGTTTAGGAGGGGGGGTTCAAACTCGGCCGCGATGGCCATTCTGGTGGCGGTAACCGCTCCGACGAGGACGACGAAGAGTTCGTCCTTCCGGACGATTTGCCGCCGATTCCGCTGGGCGGGTGCCGCGTCACGCGCGGCGGCCGCACCGGCACCTGCAGCTTCCGCGTCCTCCTCGACGTCGTGTTGCCAGCATGGAAGAGGGTGGACGACGCCGACGCCGACGCCGAGCAGGCCGCTGCGGAGGAGGCGTTCAAGGCCGGCGAGGAGGGCGCCGAGCAGCGCTTTCGTGTGGCGGTGGACGCGCGGGAGGTCGCCGTGGCCGTCCTCCGCATCGTAGAGCAGGGGGACCTCGGCGTCGATCCGTAGATTGACAACACCGCCGCCGCACCATCGCCGGCAACCGAAGGGCAAATTTTTTAGTTTTTATATTTTGTTATTATTAGAATTACTATGTAAAATGGCCGTTTGTGCCCCACCCCCTAAATATGAATGAAAATGGCGCTCGTCCATTAAAAAACATTCACCAAAATGTTGTTCAAACTTGTGTACTTGTTTAAAAGATGATGCACAAGAATTTGCACGAAAAATCCTTCACAAACTATGAATCATAAAATATTCAAAAAACATTCAAAAAACTTGTGCACTTGTTCAAAAAACATTCACCAACCGAAGGATCCAGGCTTAGTTTTTCATATTCATGTTTTAAACTTGTTTAAATCTTGGTAAAACTTAGGTTTGACCGAATTCAAAATAATCATAAAATATTCAAAAAAATCAAAAAAATGAAAAACCAGTGCACATGTTCTTAGTTTGTCATATACTAACAATTCCAATTGATAAACAAGGTCTAGATACATTCAAACAAAATATGCTTGAATGTGGTGTGAAATCTCAAATCTCAAACTATGAACTCTCATGTGTGAAGAGATGTGGTTTTGGATTTGCAACATGAAATTTTTCAAAAACTCACCAAAGCTTCATTTTGGAGCGACTAAGAAGGATTCAGGCTTAGTTTTTCATTTTCATGTTTTAAACTTGTTTAAATCTTGGTCAAACTTAGGTTTGACAGAATTCAAAATAATCATAAAATATTCAAAAAACATCAAAAAAAATGAAAAACCAGTGCACATGTTATTAGTTTGTCATATACTATCAACTCCAATTGATAAAAAAGGTCTAGATACATTCAAACAAAATATGCTTGAATGTGGTGTGAAATCTCAAATCTCAAACTATGAATTCTCATGTGTGAAGAGATGTGGTTTTGGATTTGCAACATGAAATTTTCCAAAAACTCACCAAAGCTTCATTTTGGAGTGACTAAGAAGGATCCAGGCTTAGTTTTTCATTTTCATATTTTAAACTTGTTTAAATCTTGGTCAAACTTAGGTTTGACCGAATTCAAAATAATCATAAAATATTGAAAAAACATCAAAAAAAATGAAAAACCAGCCCAGCCCCGCCGCCATAGATCAAGCCTCGCCGTGCGACGATGATGAGGCGCGGAGGTTCCAGCTCGCGCGGCGGCCATTCCGGCGGCGGATCTGACGAGGAGCGGAAGCGGAATGGGCGGAAGCGGCCGGCGCACGCCTCTGACCCCGAACGGGCGCGTCGGGTTGCTTCCGACGGCGGTCGGAAGCGCGGCGCCGCCTGCGTACGCGCGGCGCGCCGTCGACGAGTACGACCGCCAGATGGAGATGGCGGCGGCGGCGCGAGGCAGCCGCTACGAGCCGGGCGGAAGCTCCTCCGGCGCGGGGAGCTCCGCCATTGCACGAGCACCGCTGCCGCCGCCGAAGAGGGAGGAGGAGGAGCAGCAGGGCTTGGCACCGCGCGCCGGGCGCGTCGGCCTTCTTCCGGGAGACTACGTCGACGACGGCGACCTCGACTGGGTCACCGCCGAGCTGATGGAGCGCACCAAGGACGAGCAGCAGCAGCTCGTCGCCCGCCGGCAGATGGAAGAGGAGCTCAATGAGTTCCGCTACCGCCATGCTATCGAGGAGTCCCTCGCCGACATGCCGTGGGGCGCCTCTGACTCCGACTGAGCGGCGCCGCCGCCTCGTCGCCACCGCACCGCTGGGGCTCACTCAAGTGAGCCCAATTTTGGATAGGAGCTGCGGTGACGTCCTACTCCGTGCCCTGTAATAGCGTAGATATGAACTAATCCGTGCCCGTGTGGCTTTTGCTCCGACGAGCCCTGCCATTAGAACTACTCCGTGTGTAATAGTATACTTATATGCTATGTTTGTGTGCAGTTTTAATTCTGTCTGTCTGTTGTTTGAATTCTTGTCTGAATCGGAGCTTCCCAATATTATCTGTTATGCTTGTCTGAATCGGAGCTCGCCGGCATTGCCGTGCTTCGTCGCCGGAGAAGAAGAAGACAGGCAGGGGAGGATGCGCGCGCAGGGGAGGAGGATATAACGGTCATCGTTGCTGTGTGGGTCCCATCTTATGCAAGCTGACGTGGATAAGTTGTGGGTCCCACCCGCCGGCTCCCCATAATCCTAATCCTAACTAACAAACTGCGCTTAAGTGCCAAGTCGCAGCAGAGCAATTTGTTCAAACAGCGATGTCGCAGCAGAGCTATTCCTGCCAACGACGTCGCTGCCCATCAATTGACGATGAAAAACGTCGCATAGGAGCTATTCGCCCGGTGGATACCAGGCTTTTGAGCTAATTGCAGATGCACTTCGTTTTTCTGAATGTGTTGCTTTGAACTTTTTTCATTCTGTACGTCATAGTTTTCTGATGCAGAATTAGGATTTTGCATTCTTGGTTCTTTCATGGAGCTATCACTTCCCTCTTAGTACAATGCGGATTTTCTGCATTTCAGGTTCTTAAGGCCAGCTTGCCAGGGGCTGATCTCATACAAACTGAATCCTTTTGCCTGCTTTGCTTGGGAACCACAATTTGGTATCTCTTATGCTAGCAACATACATCAGGTACACTTAATTGTTAGTAGATTTCCACCCGCCTTTCGTATTGCTAATCGCTTGATGAATCAGCATATGAGCCAGAGTTAGTAAAACTTGTCTTACAGCACCAAGCATAGAAATGTCAGACAAAGATCCATGGATGGCTGAATCCTCATTTGGCAAACAGATGTATTAAACATAGGGAAATATATTACACATAATAGTGGATGTTTAGGTGCAAAACAAAGCACATTGCTCCTATGTATAAGGTTTTATACATCAGATCTTTCATGGTAGATAACTACACTACCATATATACAAACAACCAAAGGTAGAACACCAGGAAACACATAGATTATTAAGAAGGCTTAGCCAAACAAGATGGGCAAGTCGAGATGCACCGATGTGAGCAGCTACAGGGAAGGTGATCCTCGATGTACCGACCGTCCTGCTGTCATAGTCATACACGTCGCTCTTCCAGTGAGGTGGCGGTGAAGGATTTGAGTAGTAGCCTGGGAAGTGGGAACTGATCACCTTCGCTGGAATCAGAGTCTGTATCATACGGATATTTCTTTCCATCTTCCGAATTACATTCATTCATTCAAAGGTGAGTTGGTCGAGGTGTGCTATGCCTTTCTGAACTTCCCAAAGAGTGGAGTTGATGTCATTATCCAGCCGAGAACATCTGATTGTGTAACCGTCTTCAGCTATCTTGTACACTTTGTCATTTGTTGTAGCGACATCCACCATGAAGTCATCTCAACGTCTTGTAACCTCTTTAATCTGCTTGTTCCCCTCACTAGTTCTCTATTTTTCCTGTCCTTCTCAATATCCTGTCTGAAATGACAGTCCTCAGACTGTTTTTCTTGCTAAGCTTGTCATAGTTATAGTCTTTAAGTATCTTCTTCTCGGACTGTTCCATATAACCTGTGTTGCTGCATCATTCTGTGCAGCCACCAGGTCCAAGGTTTCTGCAACATGGCCTGTGAGTATCATTGTGCCAAAGGAGCAGTTAAGACTGTTGATGGGTAGAACAAGGTGACAGTGGGCAAGTGCAGCTTCTTATACATAGCTTCGAACATGAGCAGGGTTGGAATCTCGACAATCTCCATGCGACTAACTGTCGAGTAACAACAACAATCAGCTATAATCCAATGCGCTGTTTAGGCGAATAAAATGCAGTAACAGAGTTCTATTTTACACGAGGAAGAAGGGTAGAAGCATCATTGCGGCATACTCGAAAAGCTAGTAATCAGGGAAAGATACCTCACTGAGACATGAGTTCAGTAAAGGTAAAGCAGAATCAAAACACACAGCCCTTTTAATATCACTGTAACTTGATGCATGGTACGAAAAATAAACAGCAAGCCAGTGTCAATTTTGAAATCATACAACATTCTTGCAGATATTACTTACTATCAGTCCTGTAGCCAACATAAATTACATGGTCAATTGGTCAGGGTACACGTGTAGTAGACGGTACCAAAAAAAGTATGAAATAATATTGCAAGAACCATGGTTGAAGCCTGTAAGAATATATGGTTTGCTATCAGAAATTCAGAATGGAACATAGTGGACTTTGCATCTTGCTCAGAAGTAACGGCTAAAACAGATACACGCTTGAATGGTCTGCTTCTTCTGTATCATTTCATCAATTAATGAAGCAAAGTGTACATAAATTTTATGCATTTACTACATATATTTCTAACCGAACATCTTATTAGAATTTGTACCCACATGCAAAAGAACAGATACACAGCAAAAAAAAAAAAAAAACACAGGTAACGTGCGCACTGACATTTCTTTTGGGCAGGAGTAACGTCAACACTATTAGCAACATTTTTTTTTTTTTTGAAAGGGAGTCGTGCACAAGATCAAGCAAAGAAGAACACACACGCACGAACACAAGCACATGCCACTCCACACACGGCGACCACGGCACCACCACGCACACACTAGTAGGAAAACGGTTATAGGTAGGTTGACATTCTGTGGCGCACCCTTAATTGGTGCGCCACAGAAATATTTCTGTGGCGCATGGAAGGTGGTGCGCCACAAAATATTTGGCCTTTCTGTGGCGCATATGGAGGCAATGCGCCACAGAAAGTTGGTTTTCAACTTTCTGTGGCGCATGGACATCCATGCGCCACAGAAAGTCAGACTTCTGTGGCGCATGTGTACCCATGCGCCACAGATATCCTGTGGGTCCCACGTGCAATAATTGGAGCTAGGTCCATCTGAACAATTTCTGTGGCGCAGCGTGTCAACAAACATTCTATGGCGCACCCGTAGCCATGCGCCACAGAATGTTATCTTTCTGTGGCGCACCAGAAACCATGCGCCACAGAAAGTGAACATTCTGTGGCGCACGGTGGGTGGTGCGCCACAGAATGTCGGCCAGATCCACAAAAAGGTGGCAACACCCACTTTCCCCATGTGACCTTCTTCATTCTCCCCCCCATGCATCTAGCTCGAGCTCCTTCTCTCTCCCATGGCATTTTGACCATCCTATTATCCATTATTTGTTGTTAAACCTAATTTGTTTGACATATAATTGGTGAGGGCTTGGGGAGAGCCTCCATATATATTCTCCTCCTCTCTTTTTGTCCACTATTTTCTCTCCATCACCACACACTCTCTCTCATCGATCACGGTCACGTCTCGGCAATGGATCTAGATCTACTAGGTGAGTATTGTTGGATGAATATGTGTGTACATGAAGCTTGTGTGTGTTGTGCATGTTGTTGCCTTTTGTTGTTGTGTTGCGCCGACGTGGTGCATGGATGTTTGCCGAAATGTTGATTCATTTCCATTTCGGTAAATTTTTGCACCACATATGTCCTACTTCTAGGGGAAGTCATGCCGAATTTTTTCGTCGAACATTTCCGACTTAATAACACATACTCTATATGTATACCGCGTAGGCGACCATGGTCATGAAGATGAGCTCTAGTCGAATCAACAACTACAAGGAAGAAGCGAAGGCGGAAATGATTCGGTGCAACAAGCGCCACATACGATGTCCGTGTAGAAGTTGCAAATTTGTGAGATGGATCGACCCTGATTCCGGACACTTGGAGGAACACCTGCTCAGGCGCGGTTTCATGGAAGGCTTCAATGAAGCGCCGACAGCAAATGTTGCGCCGACAACAAATGTTGCGCCTGAAGACGAGGGCGGGCAAGATGATCGTGACGAAGGAGATGCCGACGGACATGGTCATGATGAAGGAGTAGATGGTGGTGGAGAAGACGCGAACACGCCGCAGAGCTCGCTAATGTCGGCCTTGATGGAGTCTCATGTTCAAGAACTGCTCCTCAAGGAGGCGAGGACCGTTAGAGAGAAAGCCAAGCTGGCGCAAATGGAGATAGACGGGAAGACTCCGTTGTATCCAGGGTGCCGGCCACAGGATACGCGCTTGCAAGTAACGCTTGATGCTCTGAAGATGAAGTCGGGAAACAAATGGACCGACGTGAGCTTCAACAAGAACATGAAATTCTTCCACGAGCGTCTTCCCGAGGGGAACACATTGCCAACTAGTATCGAGGAGGCCAAGAAAGTCGTGTGCCCTCTTGACCTACCGCACGTTAAATACCACGCCTGCATCAATGATTGCGCAATTTATCGGGGCGAGTACGAGGACAGAACCACATGTCCGGTGTGCGGCCAAGGACGATACAAGAGCCGTGGGAAGAAAGGTCCTCACAAAGTGGTATGGTACTTTCCTATCACTCCCCGTCTGCAGCGGTACTTCGTGGACCCTAAGGAAGCAAAGCTCATGCAATGGCACGCGGAAAGGGAGAAGCCTGAAGAAGATCCGGAGAAGGGCAGGATCCTTACACACCCTTCAGACGCTGGCCAGTGGCAAGAGTTGGACGCCGTCGGAAATTTCGGAGGCGACGCAAGGAACGTCAGGCTCGGTATGAGCACCGATGGACTCAATCCGTTCGGCAACCAGAGTAGCACGCATAGCACATGGCCCGTGTTTGTATGGCCTTACAACCTTTCCCCGTGGTTGTGCACGAAGCAAAGGTATATTCACATGAGTCTTCTCATTCAGGGGCCGAAACAAGCAGGTGTCCACATACATACGTATCTCGCGCTGTTGGAAGAGGAGTTAGCCACGTTGTGGGCGACCCTAGCCCGTACGTGGGATGCCTACACTGGAGATTATTTCCCAATGAGAGCCGCGCTGCTCACGACGGTGCAGGACTATCCTGGTTGCTCATATGTATCGGCCCAGGTAGGCCACGGATTCTGCGCATGTGTCAGGTGCATGGATAAGACCCCGCATCTCCAGCTACCAAGGAATCCCGGGTCATCGAAAACCGTGTACCCAGGGGCTCGAAGGTGGCTTCGCATGGATCACCCGTGGAGGAAACGCGGTGACCTATTTAATGGTAAGGACGAGCCCGAAGGACCCCCGATCCCGAGGAGCGGCACAGAAATCGACGAGCTGTTGAATAATTGGGAGGAGTGCCCTGCGCCGGGAAAGAAACGACCGAAGGTAGATCCGCTGCTGGGTGTATGGAAAGCGAGGGCTGTTTTCCACAACTTGCCCTACTGGAAGTTCCTCAAGACGCCACATAGCCTCGATATGATGCACATTACGAAGCATGACCAAGGGCTTTGTAACCTACGAGTGCATCTCCTTCTGCCAGAATTATCTAAGCAACGAGAACCAGGATGCAGGTCTGCCCACGAGGAAACACTTCGACAGGCTCAATGGATATGGTCACCGAGAGGGCGCCAGCTCAATCTTTGTCAGCATGCAGGGTCGAAAGGACGACTTCGAAAGGGCTCACCGGGTCGCGCTACAACACTTACAGCTGATCGAAACTTGGGTGGAACAGCACAAATGCTTACTCGAGCAACATTACATCAAACTGGGCCGGCCGAGGAAGAAGGGAGACGTAACCAGAGAGCACAACGCCAGCTTCACGCGTTGGTTCAAACAAAATCAAATGGAGCTAGCAAAGAGGAAACCGCCATCTACGGAAGATGAACAACTCATATTCTCCTTATCACGGGGTCCCTCGCATAACGTAAAGACCTATCAGGCGTACGACATCGATGGCTACAGATTCTACACCGAGGAAAAGGACAAGATGTCGGAATATCAAAACTCAGGAGTAACTATGCTATCATACGGCGATGAGGAGGCTACTGTCAAGAAAAGATACTTCGGAAGGATTGAGGACATATGGGAGCTCAACTACTGTGGAGAGGTGGTGCCAATGTTCCGTGTAAGATGGGCCAAGGACGTCGTCAAAGAAGGCCGGTATTTCACCACCATGGTAATACCCGATGCCAAATCGAAAAACGCCTCCGCGAAAAATGAGCCATGGGTACTCGCTAGCCAAGTTGAGCAATGCTTCTTCATTACCGACCCGTCAAAGCCTAGCCGTGTTGTCGTGAGGAGGGGCAAGAGGAGCATCATCGGAATGGAAGGAGGCGCCACCGAGCAAGAATTGGACAACGAGCCAAAGATCGAGGAGGAATTCGACAAGTTCTTCGACATGCCTACTACAAGTACACAAAGAAGGAAGACCTCCCTACCTACCAAAGGTTGTCCGTTCACGCGAAGAAATCTCAAGGTGACCGGCCTAAAGTTTTCAACCATGAAGAAGGGAAAGAAGAGAAGCTAACTCGTGGAACCGAGACGAAGAAGAGACTTTTTTGGTGTATTTAATTTGTATGTGTGTGCGTGAGACAATGGAAGCATATATATGTATGATCTTGAATATGTATGACAATGCAAGAGTTATGTATTCAATGAACTAAATATGTAGGACACATATTGTGTGTATTTTTTGAACCAAATTTAACCAAAATTTTGTAAGAAAAAAAGTTCAGCAAATTTAACCAACTATTTCTGTGGCGCATACCTCCAACAAATGCGCCACAGAATCCTGATAATTCTGTGGCGCATCCCCTGCAAGGTGCGCCACAGAAATGTGCTGCGCCACTTACATGTGGGCCCGTCCCGCCCTGCCCCAGTTCCAGGCCAAGTATCTCTGTGGCGCATCCTTATGTGGTGCGCCACAGAATCATCATAATTCTGTGGCGCATCCCATCCGTGGTGCGCCACAGAATTGTGTTGCGCCCACTAACATGTGGGGCCGCCCCCGCGCTGCCTCTCTTCTTCCCCAAATTTCGCTAAGTGTTGACGGCAGCACCTCTCCCGCGCTCGCGTCCTTCCCCTCGCCGTCGACGCCGACCGCTGCTACCTCGACGCGCCTGTGCCTCGCCGTGCCCGTGCCCTCGACGCGCCCGTGCCCGTGCCCTCGACGCGCCCGTGCCCGTGCCCTTGACGCGCCCGTGCCCGTGCCCTCGACGCGCCGGCTCTCCTCGGCGCCAACCCGGCCTGCGCAGGTATCCCTCCTCCCTCCTCCCTCCCTGCAATCCTCCTCCTCCTCCCTCCCGGCCATCTTCCTCCTCCCTCCTCTCCATGGAGCCTCCCCGATCCTCTCCTGCACACTAGGTGCTTGTGGAAATGCCCAGACCGTGTCCCCGATCCTCTCAGTGCCAAAAATCAGAGTATGCGTCACGTCCTCCTGGACTCCTTGTTTCGGATCAGATCAAAGAAGACCTGTTCGTTGTATGCACCTAGGGCTAGGTATTGCCGGCCAAACAGAACACGAGGCCGGCGTCACTGGCTGCTCCCTGCTCTACATTGTTCTGTTCTCAGCGGGAGTGCATGCCGCAAGCACAGACAGGCCAGTTTTTCCTTGGCCCGGAGCCAACTGCCAGATGAATTTAGTTATCGGTTCCTAAATCATGGGCGGCCTATTGTATAGTTATATATCGGTCAATACTGAATAGTTTCTGAAACTTCAAATCGGAATCAAGGAAACTAAGTCGAGAACCTTCCAAGCTACTCCAGCTTCCGTTAGCTAGGAGTACCTAGGTGTACCAGGTAGGTAGTCTTAATAATTTTCACGAACCGTGGCTTAATAATTTTTCCTTACATGGAGGTGCTCTTGTAGCATCTGTGCGTGACTGTTTGCTTGGTTCAGTGGTTAAAGTAGTACACTCAGTGCCAAAAATCTGAAATTGCTTATGTTCCTTACCGAGCAGACTAGAAGTAACTTCGTAAAAAGCTAGCTTTGGCATAGGTCACTTCTTTTCTTGCCCTTTTTCTAGTGCATTTTTCAGTGAAACATCATTTAGATTATATACCATCCAAATAATAGCCACTGCCACTATGGTACACAAGCTTGAACTGCCACTATACTGAGATAAAAATGCAGCAAGATAAAGTAGAAAGACAATAGTATAATAAATATTCTGCATAAGTGCTACTGCCACTATGGTGTTGGTTTGGTACACACAAGCTTGAAAAGCTCACTGGTATCTTGAAAAGCTTTAAGCTGATGGCCTTGTTTTTAGATAGCTTTGCATCATGCCATACATGATACATGCATCTACCTGTGTGAACCTATGCTCATTTTTCTTTTTGCATGACAGTAGGATTGAGCATGATTATCTCTCTCGCTAAATCATGGTTTTGTTAATTTATTGCAGCACCACGAGGAGCACCTCCACCACGCCGATCTCGGACCCGAGCCTCCCTTCCCTACCCGAGGTACTAGGTAGTTCCTCTCTCCCTCGATGTGGATGTGGTGATGTATGTGTCCACGACCATCGTGTCGTGGTTGTTTGTGCTCCGACCATCGTGTCGTGGAGATGTCGGACGGAGATGCCGTCCGGAGATGTGGATATTATTTGTGAAATGCTTGTGCAGGTACCCCGTGAGGCCCTTGAGATTGCCGGAACGTCGATTAACTTCCGTTCCGGCAAATTCGGGTACTCCATATGTCCTATTTTTAGCAAAGGTCATGCCAAAAAATTTCGTGAAATTTAGCATGACTTTGCTAAAAATAGGACATATGGGGTATTGCGGCTAATGCATGGGCCGGGGTATCTTAGTACTAAATTAAGTGATGCTTTGTTATATTTGTTGTACTAACATTTTGCCTCTTTTTAATGTAGTGCAAACATGTCCTCCGAGGCCGGCCCTTCTGAGAAGCACATGAGCGTCGAAGAACAAGCTAGACAAAAGAACATATCGTTCTGGGAATTGAACCCGCAGATGGAGGATGCGGAGGCCGCCGAACTGGCTCGTGACGGCGATGGTGACTTTCAGTTAGAGTCTGCCGAAGCCACCACCACCGATGGAGAACCCACCAGCACGGATGTCGGGGGTGGCGACCACACGGATGGCGGTGGTGGTAGTAACCCGCCTGCTAAGAGGCCTGCTAAGAGGCTTAAGAAGCCGAGGAAGGACCGGACACCGCAAGCGGTCGGCAACATCACAGACACGTTCACTAAGGTCTCCTTAAGTGGCCAACCACTGGAGCCTAGGGACATCGCAAAAGGGTACGGCATGCAACTAGGGTGCATCCTCCGGGAAAACGCATCGATCAACACGTATGACCTCAGGAATCCGGAGAATGAGGCTTTGCGCAATGACCTCCTCAAGAAGCTTCACAAACGATATATTTTCCCGGCTGATGGAAACAAAAAGGTGGACAACTTCGCCATCACGAAGATGAACACCGCCTTGACAAGCTGGAGAGGCCGGGTGAAGGCGAAGATTCTTGAAAAGGGTCTTAGCTGGGAGGAGATCAGTGCCAAAGAGCCGTACCTCGAGAAAGACGATTTCGATATATTCAAGGCATCCTTGTCATCTCCGGAGGCTGAAAAATGGACCGAGTGGGGGAAGAACATGCGGGCACTGAACTTAGGTAACCACCATTTGGGAAGCGGCGGTTACGCAGGAAAAAAGCCCGTTTGGGACAAGGAGGATGCCGAGGTTGCGAGACTTGGGAAAGAGAACCCGTGGCATAAATTCACGGACGAGCAAGTTAGGAACTTTGTTCGGTCCCGCTACTATCTGAAGCCGGGGACGGGGGAATTCGTTACCGACTATGAAGATGTGTTGGAATTCGAGAAAAAGCTGGTAAGAAACTTAATTACCGCGGATATCTCAAAGTCCATTTGCGTTGATTTCTACATGGGTTCACGTTTATTTCCTTTGTCCGCAGGCGGCTGAGTTGGAGATTGAGGCTGAGGCCGGCCCGTCGTCCCAGGAGCCTCCGGCCGGCCCGTGGGACACGACTTTCAACCGGGTGATGAACGTTCACAAGGGGAGGGACAAGTCAAAGCCGCCGACGTCAGCTGGCCGTGTGACCGGCTTTGGTACGGCGATGAAGTTCACCGAGTACTACAGCACGGACACCGAGAAGAAAAAGGAGAGGAGGAAGCCGGCTAAAGATAGAGCCGAGGTTCTCGAGCTAAGGAAGAAGCTGGACGCACTAGAGGCCGAGAAGGTGGACTCCAGCGTGGTGGACAAGCTAGTGGCCGAGAAGGTGGAAGAGAAGCTCCGGGCTTTGTTACCCGATGCATTGGTGCAGGGGATAACTGCTTGGCATGCGGGAGGTCAGCAGGGGCCGATACACGTGCCCAGCTTCGCCGGCAGCACCTCCAGCAATAACGTGTCGCCGGTCCTGCCGACCCCACCGGTGCCCCCTGCCGTGGAGCAACATACACCAACGCCGGAGAATAATGATAATGCAAACGAGCGGCGGACGAGCGGCCGGAGATTGATAGGCCGGCCGCCGGCACCGGCGCCCTTGTCTCGACATTAGCCGAGCTCAACGCCGTCACCAAGGTAACTAATTAGTATGTGTGTGTGAGGCAATGGAAACATATATATGTATGATCATGAATATGTATGATACATTGTGTGTGAGACTATATATGCCTTATCTCATGGTGCCCGCTATGTGTTGACTCCCAGGACATGCCTTGCATACTCCTGCATAGGGTGGGTACCGACGGCGAGTTGAAGGAAGTCGCAAGGGCCTCGACCGTACAACCTTTGACCCGCGATATCCACAACGTCCGAATGAGCGAGCTCGTGATGAAAGTAAATGTGAAGGAGGTACTGCCTGAGTTCTGTGACATCGACCCCCCTAAGCAACCTCAGGGAGCCGAGAAACACATGAAGCTTGGCGAATGCGGGCGGTGGATGCTGGAATGGCCGAAAACCCAAATTCGTCTTGGGGATGTTCTTCAAGGGGCCAGGCGCACCGGCGGCGCCACCTCGAGGCCCCGAGCCCCGATCGTTCGGCCCCCGCCGAGGCGGACAAAAAAAGATGCTGCGGATGAACCGGCGCCACAAGCAGCCGTCACCACCACCCAGACGGAACCGCCGGTCGCCGCCACCGCCGGCCGGAAGCTACCGCCGGTCGCCCCCACCGCCGGCCGGAAGCTACCGCCGCCGGTCATCGCCGCCACCAACCGCCACAAACAGTTGTTGGGAACGTCTTCCCCGCAACCGTCCAAGGTTAGTTCTGACTTTCTGAATTCCCCGACTTTCCGACTTTCCCGACTAACGGATGTGCTATTGTTTATGTTTTAGGACAAAGCCGTTGCACCTCAACTTGGTGGCAACGACGACAATGTTGAGGACAAAGCCGTTGCACCTCAACTTGGTGGCAACGACGACAATGTTGAGGAGGATGATGATAATGATGTAAACGTCGATGACTACATCAACACTGGCGCCGCCGCGGATGATATGTTCATGCCTCTTATGGATGAAGAACCCTTCCGCGACCACCACATTCAACCTGCTCGTCCCACTTCATGCACACAGCGCCTGGCCTTCACCGACACGCCTCCGGATGCCGGCGATCATCAAGCTCAACCGGGTACCATTTTCACCCCTACCACACTGAAAGAAACAGTTAAAGCGGGGTTCACTGCACCCCCACCCCCACAATCCCCAGAGAAGAAGAAAAAGAAGAGTCATCAAAGGAAGAGAAAAGCATACTCTGCGAGCCAGCAAGATCCTAAGATCCGGGGTCCTGAAGACACAAATCCACAAGGCTACTCCAGAGTTCATGAAGCTGGTAAATCTATCTTGTCCGGGGACATGCTCCGCCTTGCAGAAGGACCCATGATTACTTTGCAGAATAATATCTTGTATCTAGAGGAGACCCTTCTTAAAGAGAAGAACCCAGGTTACCCGGCGTTCTCGGTCAAGGTGCCAAAAGAGTTGGTGGACTTCGTCCAGGATGACCCCGCAGATGTGTTCTTCATAGCGTACGAGGACATCTTCAACCTGTATCACTCCAAACGGCTGGACTATAACATGGTCCGCCTATATGCTCTCGATGCGGCGATGAAGATCAGGAGAGATGATACCCCGTACATCGCGATAGTGGATCCCTACTACATGCGCGACAGCCATCTGGTGGAAGGATCAACAACACGGGAAACGGCCAAGGAGTACCTCGTTAGGGTCTTCCTGGCCAACAAGGAGAAGACCGCCCTTCTTCTGCCTTACTTTTTCGAGTAAGTACACATCTGCTCGCCACCGTCCTATCTTATGTCTTCTTGTACATTTCTTCCATCGCTGATCCTTTGTCCAACATTCTGCTTCAATTGTGTTGAGCAGGGACAAGTACTGCGCACTCATCCACGTATCCCCGAGGTGGTCCGTTGCCACTTATTTGGACTCGGGGAATAAATCCCAGCCGAGATCATACAACAGAATAAAGGGTGTTCTCGATGACGCTCTCGAGGCCTATGCCAAAAAGGGCGGCCCCTTCCATAAGAAGTCGGAATTTTTCACGGAGGACGACAACACACACAAGTTCTTGCATGGGACCGGATTCCATTGCGTCAAGCAACTGGATGGCAGTGTGATGGAGGCCTACTATGCCCTCCGTCACCTTAAAACGATTGTCCGGGATTGCGAGAAAACGAAGATTGCATCTAATCTCGCAGAATACACCAAAATGGCGGAAAGTCTCACCGATGCTGATTATAGACAAGACTTCCATCGCATCCGGCTGCAGTTAACAAATATCATCCTCGACGATGTCATGCACGCCTCAGGGTCCTTCCACTTCCGCTTCGGTACGTAGGATGTATTATAAAAGATAGCCTTGCTAAGCATTACTAGCTAGTGTGTACTTTTTTGTAGAAGTGCATGTGTAGGGTTATATATTATATATATGCTATGCTATGAAACCCAAATAGGATAGCCATATGATTTCCAACCATGACAACATTGATTGATCGTCTTGCCTCTATACTTAGATGAACAAATTATACTCTATGTATATCACTAACCAATATATATCCCAATCCATCTTCAGCGTTGTCTCAGAGGGAGATGGAAGAACGACTAGCGGCGCAGAGTGACACCAGGGAGTGGAGGACGAAAGGGGGCATTCTACCGTTCCCGGCGCCGCTCAAGAAGAGGAAGCCATGATCATGCATGCTCCCGCGCGATCTTGCTCACCATCATCGCCGATGTGTGCTACATTTGATCCTAGTTAGGCGGTGAACACTTCATTTGTATTGTGTAGTGTGACTATGTGACTATGTGTATGTAAATTAACATTCGGCACTTTTGTGACTATGTGTATGTATCTCGGGCACACTAAGTAATATGTGTGATGAAATAGTGATTAATGTGTGTCTGTTTATATACCTGTCAAATATATCTGTATTTCTGGATAAATCCTGTATATACCTGTATTTATACAGCAAAATGAAAAAAATACCTGTAATACTGTTTCATATTTCTGTGGCGCACGCTTTTATGTTTTTGTGGCGCACCACTTTCTGTGGCGCACCAGGCGTGGTGCGCCACAGAATTACTCTGCTATGTGGCCTACCGAGCTATTTCTGTGGCGCACGGCCTGGGTGCGCCACAGAAAGTGGGTTTCTGTGGCGCATGCCCATGGTGCGCCACAGAAAACAAATTTTAGTGGCGACGATTCTGTGGCGCACCCAGCAATTCTGGGGGTGCGCCACAGAATGTCAATTTGGTGCACCACTGATAACCCTTTTCCTACTAGTGACACCACGCACCGGAGGAAGAAGCTCAGCCAGCCTAGTTGAAGAGCCGCAGAATCCATCCGACGCAAGCACCGGAATCTTGACGCTGAAAGAACATCGGCGCAGAGCCACAGCCAGACCACCATCGTCGCCTCACGCCGGAGACGAAGAAGGCAGCTCCACCCATCTTCCGCAAAGCCCACCATGAACGCCGAGGAAGGAGAGCACCGCACCTGCAGCCTCCCAGCGGTTTTAAGCAAAAGCACCGCCTCGCATGCCGGCGAGGCCAGAAGGGCCCAAGAACCAGAGCCGCGACCGCCACCACGGACGCCGGCTCGAGGGGAGGCGCTCCGCGGCTCCGAAGAGCAGCAGACACGCCAGAGACGGCGGATCTACCCAGAGCCTCCGCCGGAGAACCAAGGGCAGAGGAGAGGACCGCCTTCTCCAAAAGCTTCTCCGACCGCGCCTTCACCTCCAACGCGCCGCCGGCAAGCCACCCACACACACCTAAGCTATGTACACGCCGGGATCCGTCGATTCCCCGTCCTCCCGCCGCCGGAGCGGCCGCGGAGGGCGAGGGATCGGGCGGATCGCCGGCGGCGAGCTCGGGCGCACGGGTTTCGCCCAAAAAATCGCCCTGTTCACTGTAGAGGTGGGGAACGAGGGAGGGGTCCGGGTGTTCAGCTCCACTATTAGCAACATTGTTCATACACAGAGTAAGATATAGGAGATAAACGAATAAAACTTTAGTTAACAGCCCAGGGAGAGTTGTACCTTTGTGAGAGCAGCAACGTAGGAACAACCGTTGGCTCCGTCGGCATTACCTGGAATGAGGATGGTATGAAGAAAGAGTGAAAAACATTAAATATCGAAAGAGAAAATCGAACGTGAAGGAGATCTAGGATCTCAAAATGCTATAACAACGGTATTTGTTTTCTTACGGCCGGTGAACGGGGCTCTGCCATAGTGCCATTGCATTAAAGATAGGGGAAAAGGTTACATTAAATTTACAGCAACAGGCCATCCCAGAATCGGGACAGCAGAGGAAAAGCAACTACTCCAAAACACCTCTCTTAAAGAGGGATACATCATCTCTTACAAGCTGCAGCACCCCGCTTGCCGTCAACGAGCGACCCTGGAAGGTTCGCCTCTTCCTCTCGTTCTAGATGTGCCAAGCAACATACGCGGCAAAACATGATTCCTTGGCGTGCAGCTCCTTTGAAAACCCAGCACGCGACTGCTTCCACCAAACATTGACGGAGGACGTCGAGAGAGTAACCGCAGCAAGACGAGGTTGATCACCAGAGTCAAGATGCCAAGACGTCAGTGGGTAGCCGTCAAAACAAAGGGAAGTGCATTATATACATGGTCGCCTCTCCAGTGCCCTAGTTTACTGTGGGCCGTGGGATTCTCCTGGTCTAGATATAAGTTTTCTGTCTGCAAAAAGTAAAGGAATCAGGTACTATGGTATAACATTTTGCACCACATTTGTAACTTAAAATAGGAGAGGTAGGTCTAACACTTGAAATCAGTGTGACTACTAAATATTCAAATACATTAGCCTAACACTTTCCAATATAGTAGACAAAACACCTGCATCTGGTCTAGAAATCAGTATTGCTTTGCTGCCCGAAGAAAATAAAAGGAACCATGTAGTATGCTAAATATCTGCGCACGGTTATAAATTTAAGTAGGAGAGGCAACGATTAGGATGGAAACATGAGCAAAAAAAAAAAGTAAACCTACACAAATGTGATCATAAGTTCAGAACCAGTTTCATCTCCTAGATGCAGAAAAGGTCGAAGAGGTAGATATATTGCAATTTGCACGAATGTGGCAAGATAGAAGTTTCAGGCTTACATATGCACTGTCCAATCCTACATTGTTCTGGAAATTTCTATCTTACATTCACTAAATCCTGCAGGGAAGCAAAAGGTTGCATGTGACATGATTTTACATAGGCAACCATGTAAACATCAGTACTTAATAGTAGAAAAATGGTTGCATCAAAGATCCAAAGAGAGTACATGCTTTAAGCAAAAAGAGGTGCATTGGAATCATGTCTGTTCTCAAAGATCCAAATAAAGCACATCTTTTCAGTAAAAAGAGGAGCATTAGAATTATATATGTTCTCATGATTAATCATCCCTGGGGAAAAAATTCTACAGCATACAATCCAATGCAACACAGCCAACACTCATGTAAGTTGTTTTTCCTATTAGTAAACAACAGCTTTCATAAGTCATAATCTCTGCATGTACATGATGTAATTATATCCCCAAATCTATTTTTATGGCCAATAATTAAAATGCAATGAGATAGATCAGAGCATCAAAGTAGTGTCAAAGGGAAAGCACTGCTTCGGAGCTCAGACAACTTAAAACTACTTATCGATTCCTATTTTCACGACATAACCAGATAGAAGGCAAGGAGAACCAAGATTTGATCAAGAATTCTATACAATGTATGGGAAGCTACATAAACCCTAAATGCCAAGCTACTGTGTGCTAGTCAAATGAATCTTAAGAAATAGTAGGCATGTTGGTATAAATGTTTCTGACAAAAACTTTAAGCAAATGCCAAGCTACTGTGTGCTAGTCACTTTTAAGCATGGTCAAACTATGGAAATATTATGTTATACATAAGGAATTTGAGATTAAAGAGTGATCTATGAAAAGCAGCCAGCCTTGGTGCGATCGTGAGCTCTACCTTGATTAAATCAACTAGATGACCGGTTGCGCCCCTGGCGCAGGTGCCGAAAGCAAGACTGTAATATTGCCTTAAGTTTTATATATTTTGCGGATATTGTTGTTTGTGTTTGAAAATCCTATCTCCATCATGCGGCTACCATCAATAATTTAGTGAACACATATGAGTAATGAAAAATAAACATAAATTACTTGATAATATATGACCTACTCCAATACAGAGGAGTATGAAAGTTTCACATTGCACGATTGTCACAGCGATAATGACATACTGATATTGCTCATAGAAAAGGAAATGATTAGCGATGACCACAAAAACAAATATAGTTTAAAAACCTTGTCAAAGATTGAAAAGTTCAGTATAGTTTCAACTCTTTTGCTATGTACAAAAGAGTTCAACATAAATGAATTCAGCATACTTGCTGTATGCGATTCAAACAAGCACTACAGAAGCATAAAAGGTTGAAGATTAAAACTAATTTGCCCTCTGGTGTCTCTTGAGCTAAATATATATCACACGATATTGGTGTCCTAACTCGCACATGCAACTGCCGGAAGCGATATTTTATTGTACCCATAAGTTTATATGTATGTTATTGTCCGTGTTTAAGTTATGTGCTACTATTGTGTCGCTATTATTGATTTGTCAAAACAATGGAGGCTGACACCCTTTTTTACAATTCACGTTGTCCTTTGCCCTTCTTGTCCCGTGTTGCGTACCGTCCGTTCATAATCGTAAACATTCCATGTTACGTGAAAGATTTTGAAGGTGTTTAATTGGTCCTTGTTATTTAATTGGACTTAGCCCCCTTCATGTTTAGTTCTCTCGTAGGATTTTGATGATGTATGTGGGCTTTGTTATGCATATCTTGTTAGGTTTCCGTGGCTCCTCTCCTTATGCCTACCGTCAGATTTTTTCCACCGACCCCCTTTTTACATTCACATTCTATTTCTGGAATTCTACTTTTTTTTTCTAAGACATAGACAGGAAATTCTATTTCTGGAATTATTTGTAATGACATAGATCAGCTTATACATAGTTTGTTTGTTGTTTTCGACTCTCCATAGACAGCTTTAGCATGACTAATTTCCCGTTTTTGCCATTCAATCTCTTGGAAGATTTATATATTAAACACACTATCAGGTTTTTCTATTGGATCTAAATGAGTGTGTAGTTGCCCTATATCTGGGATTTCTTCGGTACCTTTAGAAGGCAAAGAGGGAATTCTATTGGAGTATTGTACTCACAGATGGATAACCATCTAAAGGGTTCCATGAAAGTATCATGGTTCAGAACCTAAGAAAGTAAGTTGAGATCGATTGTCATGAAAATGGCACACGCGCACAACATTTGGATGAATTACCAAGGGCCAAGCAGAGGTACCACTCATGCTTAAGCCTGCCAGTTTAAATGCATATAATTTCCAAAAGAGGGTGGTTCTCAAACTGCTAGCTCAAATCTGAAATTTGTAACTTGATTATCTAAATTCTAATGAAGCTGGAAGTACCAACAATGCCACATAATATGCTTCCCTCTCATTAAGTGATCAACAGTACAGATTTTACATTTTAGCTCTCACTATTGATTTTAGCTGAGATAATATGAGCGAAGCCATCATCGCCACTCCAATATAATCGTGTTTGTTCACTACAAAAGAGTACAACAAATAGTCAACAGAACACAACATTCCCAATGATTAGTTTCAGAATCAATAAACATCGAACAAATATGCAAGTTTTAATTCTAAAACCAATATACCAAGCCAAATGACCAGAGCTAAGCAGATAGAAGAATGACTAAAGCCAATAAGACTCCTGCCATATTTAAACAGGGCTATCGTTTTTTTTTAATTTACAGGGCTATCGTTTGAGTTCAATAGATGATTATTAAGCTTACATAACAGAGGTTTATATACCGAGTTTTGTGGCAGCATGACCGTATCTAAGCATGTCATACTGAACCTCTAATATTCATAATAAGCTATGGAGTCTAGGTACTCTATTTACCCCAGAAAGAGCACTGGAATTACATGTAAGTTGATTGGAAAAGCCATGGTTATGTGTTTCTCACATTATGCTGAAGTTGTCTACGCACTGGAATAGCAGCAAATAGATCACAGTTCACAGGAAAAGCAAACATATGAGAGAACTGAAATCAGAGACATAAGATTCAAGAAGGTAAAGAGAGAGGAGCACCTAATATGGATTGCCGTGGACTGCTTTTCGCTGCCACCGCAGGATTATCTGGCCTGATGGCTGTCTCCACCTCCCTTCCTCATCGATGCGTCGCTCGGTCGGTACAAAGGCTGCCAAACGGCCTCTTTTGTTACCCCATGCAGCCACCGCTTCTTGCTGGTCCTCGTCATGAGAGCAGCACCGTGGGTCGACAGCCTAGGTCCCGGCAACAGTTCTGATGAGCCTCGCCACAATGAGGGCGCGATCGTCGCCTTTATTTTCTATAGCCTGGGGAGTAAGAAATTATACAATTACGTGAAAACTAGAAAGTGGTAAAATGAACAACAATTTCCAATTCTCAAACGGCAGAATGACATAATACAACCATTCGAAAATCAAAGCTGTAGAGGGTAAAGAGAGAGAAGCACCTAATATGGATTTGACGTGGACTGGATTTTGCTGCCACCACAGGATTATTTGGCCTGGTTAATAACAGGAAAAAACCTCTATTGTGAGCCTCTTTATGCATACTTAAACAGAAAAATCACAGGAAAAGCCAGTTAAATTTAACAAATGGTAACTACAAAGAACAGAAGTGATGGACAGCTGGACATGAGTTTATGACCAGTGGAGCTATAATAAGCTTCAGTGTTATATTCCTAACAAATGAAGAATATATATACACAAGTATAACTGAAATATTCTGGTGACTGATTCTACACAAACAGAGACATGCTTATACAATTCCACAATACTGTCTATTTAACCAAGATTCCATGCTGCAGTGGCAGGCTATCCCCAAATTTTGCTTTAAGCTGGCTCTTTTCTGCACCATATATCATACTACAGTTTAGGAGCAAGTAATGTGCCGAAATACAGAAAACAAATAAGGAGGTACCCAGATTCAAACATCGACCAATAATACAAAAGAATCTATATACTTTGAGAGGCCATTAGTATGGCCAAGAAAAACAACAATATAGACTGAAAGATTTTCACACAACTCGATTTTAACAATTGAAAATCTTTGGCCTGCAAAACAAATAAAGAGTGCCGCGAATAACCACCTATAACAACTGATCAAACCAACAAATTTGTTTTCCACAAGACCTACCTTTTATATTCAATCCTACATTCTCGGAATTTGACAAGGAAAGTCCAATACCAACCCTCTCAGCTCTTGATAGAACAAGTTCATTTGACAACGTTTCAAGGAAAAGATCACTGACAGATACTGTCCTCAGTGCTTCACAAAAACAGGTGCTGAAGAATGGTTATCCAGACAATATCTGAAAATGGTGGATAAAAGATCTTGTTTTGCATGGGAATTTTATGCCACCACGACACTCAGCAGTATTTCATCCAAACAAGTTTGAAGCAGTAAAATGCAACCATCGGGACTTCTGTCTGCTAACTGTAACAAAAAGAAAAACATATTGGGATGGATATAATCCATAAATTCAAACAAAGTCAACTTTACCGATAATTAAATGGAAAGCAAGGAAATAATTAAGGTAACACTACTTTCAAGATTCAATCAGAAAGTTGCTGAATGGTGCACAGAGGATACAACATTGCATTACTGCACCAATTGCGTAAAGAAGAAATAAAAAAAACTCTATAGACAAGTAAAACTCAAAGCCTGTAGGATAGAGCTAATAAGATCGTATAGGTGCAAAGAAGATTTCTCCCGGAGGAAATTCTCAAGAAAAAGTATAGGTGCAACGCTGCTATCATGAGTCTCGGAATCTGATGTTATTGCTGAAGAAAGAGCTTCAGAGCTCTGCAGTTATTAGTTCAACATCAAGTCCTCTCCTCTAGGTTATCGAAGTTCAGCAATGTTTGACAGTATGTTAACCAACTCAGTGGACTAAAAACTGTGTAATGGGCATTTATTTCAGTACAATAGATACTCTAAGGTTCTAGGGCAACAGCAGACGCTGCCTCCACAAAAAGAAGATGTAACAGCAGTAGCTCCAACACCAATGCTCAATTGTTCTACCCGTTATACAGATTATCACCTGGTTATACCGAGAGGTCATCTGGTTATACTAGTATTAGCTTATGCAATACACAACTAACAAAATTCCAAGGAAACTTCTGAACGTAATTTACAGTATACCTGATCTGCAGTTTTGGCCGTATGACATAATTACTACAGTGGTTAGACGAATTGCAAATAATGAACCCTTGAGAGTGGCTATAAGCATATTGTTGCGTAGTTCCTCAGGAGCAACATCTATAATGACCTGCAAACCATTTTCATCCAGTGAATATTCTTATACATACCAAATTGTAAAGAGAAGGGAAAGGTCCAGAAGATCCCATTGTGACTGATTCTTATGAGTTATGAGTATGAAAGATCTAAGTTGAATCCCGAGAAACACGAAAACTAAATGAAATACCTCCAAGAGATGACTATAAGTAGTATCCTCAAAAGCAACTATTTTATTCTTTTCTTGATTGTAATCTTTCTTCTGAGATCGGTCATCCTCATCGTAACCAAGAAGAATCGTATAATGTGATTCAACTCATGATCACCACCAGCTAATAGTTTCAACACAGTCTGCAAAGTATAAATTGAGATTGTTATTAAGCAAAATAAAAAACAACTGATGGCCCTTGACGTAGTTATGTAACACCCCGGAAATTCAGACCGAATTTTAATTATTTTTGGACGCCGAAAAACTTTTTCTAGTTTTAATAAGCGTTCCCTAAAATCTTTCGAGGAGATTTGGTGTAGAGTTTGCTCTCTCTTTGAATACCGGAGGACTCCCCTACCCATTTCTAGAAGACCCGCCCAAAAATATTTCATACTCCAATCCAATATTTCCAATTTCGGAGTTAACTGCTAAATGTCGGCTCCGACCCCAAATTTATTCAGTCAACTTAGGAGTCTCAGAAAATTCTCATAATTTAGGGAGTTGCATGTTTTTGTATTTCCTACACTTCTTCAGTTGAACCCAAATCCATTTGAACAAGTTTTGACCTACTTCCTTTGTAAGCCAAACATCGATGCCGGCACGCGGCTTAGCGGACATTTTTCAAAACCCCTCTTAGACATCACCAAATGAGTTCAAACTCCTTGGATACCCTCTATGTACCAATTACACCCAGAAGTAATTATTTGGAAATTTTCTAAGTTGAGAAAGCCCCTCTATCTTTCATCGAACACCTTGTGTGCGTACGGTTTTCGGAAAATCTTGTTTTACCAAATGTGTCGTTTGAGCGTGTGACTGATGTATTGTCGTAGGCCTTCTCCTTAGCAACCCGTAGATACCTCTCTTCCTGCTTTTGGTGCTCCGGGTCGCTTGGAATTCGACGATGCCGCTCGCGTTCCACCGGGACATTCGGGACGCACGCTTTGGCATGACCGAATCTACTTAGCACTAAACTCCGGTCTAACCATCCCTCACCAAGTGGCCCACGAGCCTCCACGTATCCAGCTCCACGGCCACACCCTCCCCCTCATCCCTATCCCCTCAATTGAATTCTTGGAGCAAGGAGGATGCACCAAGGAGCTTTCCATGACCATGAACCTAACTCTCCTCCTCTCCCTCTATATAAGACCACCTTGAACCCTTCCATCAAACCCTAGCCATTCTTCCCACTCCCCTCCACTCCTGCCCTCCCCATTCAGTGCAAGCCAGTGAGAAAAACCACACCCAAAATCTCCACAAAAAGTTGCCCACCATGGCCACCATGGCCGAAGCTTGGGCGAGCTCGTGGGAGGCCTTTCCCTCGCCCGGCCTCGCCCTTGCCGACCATGGAGAGCCTCCCAGACCCGTCCCCGCCGCCTTCCGGTCTCCCCGCGTCGTCCCCGGCCAGCCCCGGCCGTCTCCTGCCCGCTCCCGTGCGAGCCAGGAGGTTGAAGACGACCAGGACGGTCGTTCGATTCGTTCTGTTCTTTTTTCCTTTGCTAACCGTTTTGGCCCAGCCAGGCGCAGCAGCCCAGCAGCCTGCCAGCGGCTCGTCGCAGGCGTGCGCGTACGGCGCGCAGTGCGCGACCGCGGCCCATCCGCGCCCAGTTCGCGTGGCCGACGGCCCGTGCAGTTTTTTTCCGCGGAACCTTTTTCTTTTTCCCGCTGGACAGATTTTCAAACGTCAATAACTTTCAAACCGTAGCTCCGTTTTCGGTGATTCAAATTTCTAAATCTTTGTTTCGACGAGATCTTTCCGTTGGTACTGGTTTTGTGGTCTTTAAAAAATATTTAGTTTCGTTGACTTTATTTAAACCGTTGTTAACCGTTCCGGGGTTTAGCCGTTTTTCGAGTTTCCGACGCGCGACGACACCGAGACCTCCCAGATCATTTGGAACCCGTCTCCTAAGGCAAGCTAACCACTTGCTATGAGCAGTCCCGCAATGTTGTTTGTTTATTTGTTGATTGCCATGCCGAGTGTTTATCTTTTTGTCTGTGTACGGTTATATTTATACATGTCTGTTTATTGTTCTTGTTGAATATGCAACTTGTAATATTGCTCCTGCTATGTTGCTTATCATGTTGCATATTTATTTATCGTACTTGCTTGGTTATATTATGTATTGTTAATGTTTATCAAACACACATCATTCTTGAGACAATGGACTGGGGGAACCGCCGCCGTCTCACTAAAATATTAACGTTGATCTGTGATGGCGCTGGTCGGAGGTAGCTCCGCCACAGTCACCTGATCGACGCAAACCAACTGTGCTATCTTTTGTAGTCGATCTGCGAAGGCGCTGGTCGGAGGTAGCTCCGCCGTAGTCTTCCGGTTGACGTTTCCTTTTCCTTGTCGAACGAGAAGGCGCTGGTCGGCGGAATCGCCGCCGTAGTCTTCCGGTTGACGTTTCCTTTTCCTTGTCGAACGAGAAGGCGCTGATCGGCGGAATCGCCGCCGCAGTCTTCCGGTTGACGTTTCCTTTTCCTTGTCGAACGAGAAGGCGCTGGTCGGCGGAATCGCCGCCGTAGTCTTCCGGCTGACGTTTCCTTGTCCTTGTCGAACGAAAAGGCGCTGGTCGGCGGAATCGCCGCCGTAGTCTTCTGGTTGACGTTCTTTTTATTTTGCTAAGTTTGGACATGGATACTACTATTTCTTGAAATTTTGTGTTGCTAATGTTTTGTCGTTTGATGATATATTATTGTGTTATTGTGGTTGTTGTGTTGGACTAATCCTCTGTTATTTGGATTTGTGATTGATGGAACTTGATTAAATGAAACACCCCTCCAAACAACGATAGGGTCAGTCCATGGTGCCACTAATCTGAACTTTGAAAGCAGAACCATCGTCGTCTCATGGAGGACCGTGACCTAGTAGGTTGTTGAGCCCCTTTTGTGCCATCCATTGGGCGCAGTCGTTCGGTTGTGCTGTCCGAGGGTAGTGGTCGACAGGCACGGGTTCGACTGTGATAGGGAGTCTGGAGCTAGGCATACCCGGTAGCGCCGGGGGATGTGCCGGATTTACTTGCCCGTTGTGCCACGCGCATAGGGGGGTGCAGGACAGTGTCTTAGCAAGTGGACCGTCATGTGAGTGTATTTTGCTTAGTACGACTTTGGGCGTGAGAAACCTGGAGCGTCGGCTGAGTAGGGTGCATTCTGATAGGTGGTAAAGCAAACTCTCGAGAGACTCAACCTAGCAAGCTAGCCCCGTTCCTGGGATATGGAACAACAGTTCAGTGTCGGTCACACTGTGTGTCTTTGTCGTGTCAGGAGGTTAAACTTAAGATCTGTTTGAAAAAATTAATGAACGACCTGATCTCACTAAATAAACAAATAAGATGATGCAGGGAATGTTGCATTGAGATGTTGATGGTTACCCATGATATAGGATGGCGGTGTGATCGTTGGGAGCCTAGAGTTAGGCCTGAGCCAACATCAACCGTGCATGCCCAGAGTGGAAATATAAGGCCAGTGGGCCTAGCAGTGATCACAGGTGTTGTTGTGTATTATTTGGTACCAACTGGTACACTCGTTTACTCGTCACAGGTAATCTCTTCGTATGATTGCCGGTGCACGATCCAACCCCACCTGGCTTGGACTCTTCACTGGTGTTACCCGTTGTTTGCTTATGCCATGTTTTGCTTGTGATGCCATGCTACCTTTATGTTATACTGTATATTGTCGGTCTATAGTACACACTTGTCATGTGTAGTATTTTATTTCCAATGTATGTCTTGTTGCATGATTGTTGGATTGTTTGTAATGAGTGACGATTCTTGCTGAGTGCATACAAATGTACTCACGGGCCTTGTGATTGTGGCCAGGTTTTGGCGAGGATTCATCTTCTACCTTAGCAAGGAGATGGAGCAAGAGTGTGCTAGGATCAGTAGCCCAGCCAGATGCCTGTGGAGTGGAGCCGCTCCAAGCCGTTGCCTTAGTCCTCTTCCGCTGCCAATTAAACTCTGTCCTGAGCCATGCTTGGCTTGATATTTTTGTCATGCCTTGATGGCCTTGTAAACCATTTGTAGCACTTCTTGTGCCTGATTGTGTAATGATTTCCATTATGTTGCACTGTCGTGACGTGCGGCCAGATATCTTGGGCTGGCGCACGGGACGACCGCCTCTCTGGCGAGATGTGCCAGGGAGGGGTGTCACAGACGTGGTATCAGAGCACCAGGCTGGCTGTAGACTACCCTAGCATGGAAAGTCCAGCCTTACTTTTGGCCGACACGAGCCCGATGGATTTAACCCATCTCCGCCTAACCGGCATGGCTGGTGTCGGTCCACAGTAAGGTGCAGTAGGACTTGTCCCATTCCCTGAGAGAGGCTCGCCGGTTTCTTCCATGAGAAGGAGCCGAGCGACCCCGGTCCTAGCTACCGTTTATCCCCACCCTCACCTGCTATCCTTAGCAACCCAACTCTCTTGAAGCAGGATCCCGCAAAGGAATCCCGCGTTCTCATCCTACACCCAGATCCAGAATAATCCGATGGCGAACCCCAAGGTCATCCTGGAAACCACTGCCGAGGATCATGGCGGATTTCCACTGATTCTTTGGAAGGCCGTCTGTGTTCTTCTTGGTAGGCCTGCTCGCCTCGATATGTGGTGTTCGAGAACTCACTCTCGCCTGCCGGGAGTGAATTTCGAGCAGACGTGCAAGTCGGCCCGTGTCCTTTTGGCACAAGTCAGCCTTACTTGATCCAAGGTAGGAGCATGACCACTCTTAATCAAGCCATCCAGGTAGCAGCCTGGGAAGGTCTCGTCCGCCTGCGGTACTCGGAACCGGCAATGGCGAAAAGTCGAGCTTTCCACCTCCTCCCAGCCAGACCCCGGCATGGTGCGGAGGCTATCCAAACTCCCATTGGAGAAGAAGCCGACCCTGCCATAATCACCCTGGCCACCTACGGGGCTGCGATGACAAGGCTCAGCCATTCTCTGATGGAGGAACTCATGACCACAAGGCGCAACCTTGGTCAAGCTCGCCTGCAACTGTGTCGAGCAAGGAACCCACCTACCCCCGACCATGGGCAAGCTCAGGGCACAGGACTCCCGTTCCCAGATGATTTGCTGGAACGCGGTCTTGATGCATCTGTGACGCAAGCACTAGCCCGAGTTCAGCAGCACCCCCAAGAGCAAGGTATAATCCTCGAAGGCGTGCCTGCAATTCCCCACCCCGCGGAAGATGGAGATGTGGACACCACTCTTCGTCTCGGCCGTGCTCCACCGACTACCAGAGGCCGTCAAGCTTAGTAGAACCCTGTTTAGTTAGCCTGAGTGGCGCTTGTATGTTGGTAGGTGAGAATCAGCAAGGTTGTTTGTTTTTCTTGTGTTAGCTTGTAATGTAAGTGTGTTGTATGTTTTCTAGTTGATGTCGAATCAGCTCGTAATAGAACTTGGTGTTCTGAACCTCTTGTTAACCACTTGGTTGACACATGATGGAATATCATGCCTTTTTCTTCAGTAAAAGGTTTTTGAAGAAATGACAGATCACTTAAAACAGAAACTGTATATGTGAACCCAGACGCATATGCCCACCTGTAAATTAACCCAAACATTGAATGTCATTATTTTCTATTACGAAGGATATTTTTGTGTGTGTTGCACAAGTTTAACCATTAAGTGGAAAGTATTTGAGGAGACACTGTAACCACGGTGCCCGGCTCACTTAATGTTAACTCGTGTGTAGGTTTGTAAAACCACCTGCTTGGTGTTACACATGGTTCCTCACTTGGGACAGATCATGTGCCACACGCAAGTAAAAAGTTTTTGTCGAGTGTTTAGTAGATGTTGTGTGCTCGATAACCGGTATGGTTGAAATGATTATGCCATACCACTGCAAATAATTTTGGGAGAACCCTATCCCACAGTGTCTGTGAGCCGATTATCGGTGGCACAGATATTTTCTTTTAAAAGAAACCCTGTTGTTTTTCAAAACCTGTGTATGCATGAAAATGAATATACAGCTTTTCTAAAATAAAAACCGTAGACCGTTGTGTTCCCAGACTTGAGTTAATAATTTGCCCAAGATAAATCCTTGTTTGTTGGTTGATAGTTTGGTTGTAGATCTTGTTTGATCTTGCCATGTTTGTGTCTGCTTGAGCAAAACTTTAGATTTAATTTTAATAAGCATGCTAGTAGATCCTATGTTGCTTGATTGTGTGAGCCCCTGCCATGCCATCTTTTAAAAGCATTGGGTATGGTAGAAATATCCTACTGTTTTGTAAAAATCTTGTGGAGTGTTAATCTCTTGAGTGTTAAAACTCTAGTATTTTGTGGAAAAAGTTTTTAAATGGGGTATGAATGGATCATTCAAGAATTATCTTGAATAACTCCCCGAATCTCGGGATGAGATTCTTTTAAGGGGGGAAGGTTTGTAACACCCCGAAATTCAGACCGAATTTTAATTATTTTTGGACGCCGAAAAACTTTTTCTAGTTTTAATAAGCGTTCCCTAAAATCTTTCGAGGAGATTTGGTGTAGAGTTTGCTCTCTCTTTGAATACCGGAGGACTCCCCTACCCATTTCTAGAAGACCCGCCCAAAAATATTTCATACTCCAATCCAATATTTCCAATTTCGGAGTTAACTGTTAAATGTCGGCTCCGACCCCAAATTTATTCAGTCAACTTAGGAGTCTCGGAAAATTCTCATAATTTAGGGAGTTGCATGTTTTTGTATTTCCTACACTTCTTCAGTTGAACCCAAATCCATTTGAACAAGTTTTGACCTACTTCCTTTGTAAGCCAAACATCGATGCCGGACATGCGGCTTAGCGAACATTTTTCAAAACCCCTCTTAGACATCACCAAATGATTTCAAACTCCTTGGATACTTTCTATGTACCAATTACACCCAGAAGTAATTATTTGGAATTTTTCTAAGTTGAGAAAGCCCCTCTATCTTTCATCGAACACCTTGTGTGCGTACGGTTTTCGGAAAATCTTGTTTTAACCAAATGTGTCGTTTGAGCATGTGACTGATGTATTGTCGTAGGCCTTCTCCTTAGCAACCCGTAGATACCTCTTTTCCTGCTTTTGGTGCTCCGGGTCGCTTGGAATTCGACGATGCCGCTCGCGTTCCACCGGGACATTCGGGACGCACGCTTTGGCATGACCGAATCCACTTAGCACTAAACTCCGGTCTAACCATCCCTCACCAAGTGGCCCACGAGCCTCCACGTATCCAGCTCCACAGCCACACCCTCCCCTCATCCCTATCCCCTCCATTGAATTCTTGGAGCAAGGAGGATGCACCAAGGAGCTTTCAATGACCATGAACCTAACTCTCCTCCTCTCCCTCTATATAAGACCACCTTGAACCCTTCCATCAAACCCTAGCCATTCTTCCCACTCCCCTCCACTCCTGCCCTCCCCATTCAGTGCAAGCCAGTGAGAAAAACCACACCCAAAATCTCCACAAAAAGTTGCCCACCATGGCCACCATGGCCGAAGCTTGGGCGAGCTCGTGGGAGGCCTTTCCCTCGCCTGGCCTCGCCCTTGCCGACCATGGAGAGCCTCCCCAGACCCGTCCCAGCCGCCTTCTGGTCTCCCGCGTCGTCCCGGCCAGCCCCGGCCGTCTCCTGCCCGCTCCCGTGCGAGCCAGGAGGTTGAAGACGACCAGGACGGTCGTTCGATTCGTTCTGTTCTTTTTTTTCCTTTGCTAACCGTTTTGGCCCAGCCAGGCGCAGCAGCCCAGTAGCCTGCCAGCGGCCCGTCGCAGGCGCGCGCGCGTACGGTGCGCAGTGCGTGACCGCGGCCCATCCGCGGCCCAGTTCGCGCGGCCGACGGCCTGTGCAGTTTTTTTCCGCGGAACCTTTTTCTTTTTCCCGCTGGACAGATTTTCAAACGTCAATAACTTCCAAACCGTACTCCGTTTTCGGTGATTCAAATTTCGAAATCTTCGTCTCGACGAGATCTTTCCGTTGGTACTGGTTTTGTGGTCTTTAAAAAATATTTAGTTTCGTTGACTTTATTTAAACCGTTGTTTACCGTTCCGGGGTTTAGCCGTTTTTCGAGTTTCCGACGCGCGACGACACCGAGACCTCCCGGATCATTTGGAACCCGTCTCCTAAGGCAAGCTAACCACTTGCTATGAGCAGTCCCGCAATGTTGTTTGTTTATTTGTTGATTGCCATGCCGAGTGTTTATCTTTTTGTCTTGTACGGTTATATTTATACATGTATGTTTATTGTTCTTGTTGAATATGAAACTTGTAATATTGCTCCTGCTATGTTGCTTATCATGTTCATATTTATTTATCGTACTTGCTTGGTTATATTATGTATTGTTAATGTTTATCAAACACACATCATTCTTGAGACAATGGACTGGGGGAACCGCCGCCCTCTCACTAAAACATTAACGTTGATCTGTGATGGCGCTGGTCGGAGGTAGCTCCACCACAGTCACCCGATCGACGCAAACCAACTGTGCTATCTTTTGTAGTCGATCTGCGAAGGCGCTGGTTGGAGGTAGCTCCGCCGTAGTCTTCCGGTTGACGTTTCCTTTTCCTTATCGAACGAGAAGGCGCTGGTCGGCGGAATCGCCGCCGTAGTCTTCCGGTTGACGTTTCCTTTTCCTTGTCGAACGAGAAGGCGCTGGTCGGCGGAATCGCCGCCGTAGTCTTCCGGTTGACGTTCCCTTTCCTTGTCGAACGAGAAGGCGCTGGTCGGCAGAATCGCCGCTGTAGTCTTCTGGTTGACGTTCTTTTTATTTTGCTAAGTTTGGACATGGATACTACTATTTCTTGAAATATTGTGTTGCTAATGTTTTGTCGTTTGATGATATATTATTGTGTTATTGTGGTTGTTGTGTTGGACTAATCCTCTGTTATTTGGATTTGTGATTGATGGAACTTGATTAAATGAAACACCCCTCCAAACAACGATAGGGTCAGTCCATGGTGCCACTAATCTGAACTTTGAAAGCAGAACCATCGTCGTCTCATGGAGGACCGTGACCTAGTAGGTTGTTGAGCCCCTTTTGTGCCATCCATTGGGCGCAGTCGTTCGGTTGTGCTGTCCGAGTGTAGTGGTCGACAGGCACGGGTTCGACTGTGATAGGGAGTACGGAGCTAGGCATACCCGGTAGCGCCGGGGGATGTGTCGGATTTACTTGCCCGTTGTGCCACGCGCATAGGGTGGTGCAGGAGAGTGTCTTAGCAAGTGGACCATCATGTGAGTGTATTTTGCTTAGTACGACTTTGGGCGTGAGAAACCTGGAGCGTCGGCTGAGTAGGGTGCATTCTGATAGGTGGCAAAGCAAACTCTCGAAAGACTCAACCTAGCAAGCTAGCCCCGTTCCTGCGATATGGAACAACAGTTCAGTGTCGGTCACACTGTGTGTCTTTGTCATGTCAGGAGGTTAAACTTAAGATTTGTTTGAAAGAATTAATGAACGACCTGATCTCACTAAATAACAAATAAGATGATGCAGGGAATGTTGCATTGAGATGTTGATGGTTACCCATGATATAGGATGGCGGTGTGATCGTTGGGAGCCTAGAGTTAGGCCTGAGCCAACATCAACCGTGCATGCCCAGAGTGGAAAGATAAGGCCAGTGGGCCTAGCAGTGATCACAGGTGTTGTTGTGTATTATTTGGTACCAACTGGTACACTCGTTTACTCGTCACAGGTAATCTCTTCGTATGATTGCCGGTGCACGATCCAACCCACCTGGCTTGGACTCTGCACTGGTGTTACCCCGTTGTTTGATTATGCCATGTTTTGCTTGTGATGCCATGCTAACTTTATGTTATACTGTATATTTGTCGGTCTAGAGTACACACTTGCCATGTGCAGTATTTTATTTCCAATGTATATCTGTTGCATGATTGTTGGATTGTTTGTAATGAGTGGCGATTCTTGCTGAGTGCATATAAATGTACTCACGGGCCTTGTGATTGTGGCCAGGTTTTAGCGAGGATTCATATTCTACCTTAGCAAGGAGATGGAGCAAGAGTGTGCTAGGATCAGTAGCCCAGCCAGATGCCTGTGGAGTGGAGCCGCTCCAAGCGTTGCCTTAGTCGTCTTCCGCTGCGAATTAAACTCTGTCCTGAGCCATGCTCGGCTGATATTTTTGTCATGCCTTGATGGCCTTGTAAACCATTTGTAGCACTTCTTGTGCCTGATTGTGTAATGATTTCCGTTATATTGCACTGTCGTGACGTGCGGCCAGATATCTTGGGCTGGCGCACGGGACGACCGCCTCTCTGGCGAGATGTGCCAGGGAGGGGTGTCACAAGTTACCTGCGTTAAAAGAATATGGGTTAGGTTGAGACTCCAAGTGCAGAGTGTATAGTATAGGAAAGACGGTTTTCCCCCACGAGGGGTGACTTGAGGGTTTAATATCGAACTCTCGGGGAATCAGTAGTGAAAGATTTATCTTCTTATCCTTTTCTTGAAAACCTAGAAAACATAGTAAATTGTTTCGGCCCTCAACCTCACCAAGTGGTTGTCAAGCACAAGGTGTGAGAATGATATCAAAATAAAATAAATGCAAAACAGTAAATAAAAATGCAATGATGATAAATAAATATGCAAGGATGGTGGAAATAATGACGGATGATATTTTTGGTTTTTATATTATGAATGCAAGATGTAATAGTGTTTTTGTATTTTTGGATTTTTAAATGGCAGAAAATGGAAAATGGATAAAAGTTGTTGGAAAGGTGTTTCTTATGATTAAAAATGGACCGGGGTTCATGGTTTCACAAATGCACTCTCTCTTTAATAAAGTGGTAGACAATGGAACACTAGAATTAACATATGAGATTGCAACAAAAAGGTTTCATGACAAGTTACTAATTATATGGGCATCACGTCCTAACATAGAGATCTTTTGTTTATTAATCTCTCTTATACTCCACCAAGATGCGAACTAAATCATAACACCTTAGTAATTAAGATAAATCAGAGCATAGCATTAAGTATCATGACATGAAGTTAAAATAAGAACATGCTAGATCTAGTCATGGAGTAGTGGCAATGGTCACACCCACATCTCCGGTAGCAAGGTATTTTTCTTTATCCCTAGTGAGGCAACAAAGTAAGGTAAAAACCCAAGTGGATCGCGGAACTTTCTCTCACGTTCACCGCACTAGCCACCCCCCGTTACTCCAACTAATGCACACGTTCCCGCTCACACGCTCTCATACACATGCTTGATCAAAACAAGTAAACAAGAACGGGGTACATAATATGCATCTACTTTCATAACTGAAACAAAACATTGCAATCTCAAACATATATTAATTCATATAAAGATCCCCACAAAGGTATTACATAGATGACCGTAATCATGTTCGGCAGCTCATACGGTACTAATTAGTGAAGCTCAAGAGAGGAGAGATACATAAGTTATTCCACAAACCCATAGTCCAGGGGTGGACTACTCCCTCTTCATCATGGAGACGATGGAGAAGTCGTTGGAGAAGATGGAGACCACGCCGGCAGCGCCCCGCCGGAGTTTTCCCCCTCCAATCTGCAACTCCAGGTCTCTGTTTCGTGGTTTCTGTGTTTCTGTGGCGCTCCTTTCCGAAGTGCGTCGGGGACTATTTTTATAGTTGTTTTTAGGTCAAGACGGAGGCTCGGGAAAAAAGATCGACGGCAACGGAGCCACGAGGCCCAGTTGATGGTCCCACGCGGCCAAGGAATCTGGCCGCGTGGGCCCACTCAACTTGGCCCTCGGGCCTCCGTTTGTTCGCTTCCTTCGCTCCCACGCTTTGTTCCTTCCAAAAACTGATGCTCGTAAATTTCCAGGTCATTTGGACGTCGTTTGGGTCCCTGAAACATAAAATATAGAAAATAGGGTTTTCTGCCTGTGCAGGGTTAATTCCAGAAAAATAGGAAACATGAAATATTCCCAAAATCAATATAAAACAATGATATAACCCTTATATGATGCAAATATGATTGAAATATAAGTAATATAATGCAAAGTTCATGTATGCATTTTACATGCATCAACATCCCCAAGCTTAACCTATACTCGTCCTCGAGTATGAAGGTGATAAAACTAACATGGACTTTGCAATTTAATACTATAAAGGATATCAAAGATGATTACTATTGCTACATAGAGTCAAATGATTCATTCTTCAAAGGAGTAGCAATACAAGATAGATTATGAAGTGATATCAAATATTCAATGTAAGGATGTTCAATGATAATTCACAAAGTGTAACATAGAAGAAAGTACTATGGACCAAATGTATGCATAATGAAAAGTAAAAACATCCTATAATGGTCATAGAGTTCTTATAAATCTGAATATAAAAGGTGGACACTTTGGAAAGATTATAATGAGTAGAGGTAAACATGAATAAGTTTCATCTAACTTCCAAATGCTTCTACTTAAGTTAATGTTTGCAATGTGGTATTGGTGTCAAGCTCTCATTACCCCTATCATAGCATCTTGAATGTTAAAGTTTAAAGTGAAAGCAAATATGAGTAGTGTGCTTGACAAAGTATGGTTGAATGTCTCATGCCCCGTGAATACAGTACCTACACCACGGTGTTACTCAACTTGGGACACAAAGCAAGTTCAAGTTGTCATTGTAAGTAATATAATAGCGTCATCAAGAGCGTCAACTGGGGTACCTCTTGTCCCAGGACATGGAACAAGCCCATGTCAAAATGACAAGACAAACAAACAAAATGAACAATCTCACACCCTTTTTATTTACTATTGGTATAGCTTTTTATTGTGGGTGCATCACTGAAGGTTCACCATAGCATGTAAGTAAATTTCCACCATGAATGATGCATGGCTTAGATTAGCGGCCCAGGCGTCTCTCTAGCCATTTATACAAACTCATTAAACTCACTAAGTTTCCCATTTATTTGGCACATGATAAGCATCCATAAACAAAAGTACATGATATCAACTAATATAAAGCACGTTGAAAGCTTGCCATGTGACAGCACATATGAGCTAACTCCCAACCAAGACTTTGTCAAGCTCACAACTTCATAATTTTAATCACAATGGGTCATGTTTATTAAGTGCAATAAAAGTAAGTGTGCATCAAGTTCGTGAGAGCTCTTTAACCAACTTTTCCCATAACAATCAATAACATAAGCATTTTAATTCAGAGTATAGATAATACAAAATAACATGATAAACATACTCGGAATAGCATAAAGCTAATAGGTAGATATGGTGGACTCACTGGAAAAACTTTGGTTGAAGGTGTTGGAAACAAGTTTTTACTTGTTGGAATTTTTGGGCTAGCAAGAGGGAGAAAGTTGACCGTCTAAATGCATGCATAAGTGTCCATAGAACTAACCAATCCATGTTAAACAAAGTAAAGTAACATTCAGCATCAAAACATGAATAAAAGATAGCTCTTGATAAAACACTTGCAAATTAATATTCATTAAAAGCATGAATCATGCAACTATATGTATCTTTTGAATCAACTCAAACATCCCTTTCCCAATCTTTTTAATAGCATCCAACTTAATTCAACCCAAATTTCCAGTAGCTCTCTCATATATAAATGATAGTGGTGGTCTCAAGACAAAAAAAAAATCAAACCAAATAAAACAAAAAAAGACGCTCCAAGTTTATGCGATAAAGTGCATTGATCGAAAAACAGAAGTTAGACGTGTGCAAACCGAGAGTGTGTTGGTCCAGTGGGGTTGTCTTCACATCCCCAAGCTTATGGTCTTCACCATCCTTGGATAGCTCTTGGTGCATCTCCTCTAATCCCTGTGAAAAAACTTCAAAACACCGTTTCTCCCATTTCTTTTCTGTGGGGTGACATTAGTAGTGATAGACAAATAATTCTTGCTGCATAAATCCTTAACAAAAATTCATATGAATGTCCAGAAAGTGTATAATGTTGTATGCCTACTTATAAACTCAATTGGATCAAAAAGATTCAAGTTAAAAGTTCAAAGAATGCATCAAACAAAATGGGACAGAATCTGTCCAGAAAAACAGCAGCAGCAAAACGTATTTTTCTACCCTACTTAAATGTCGAAAAATTCTAAAAATTCATGCTTACAGAGGATGAAAAGTTGCAACTACAGTTCAAATTCAGCTCATTCGGAGTTACAGAATAGAATTAAAAATCATACCGTGCACAGATTCGTGCTGGAATAAAATCTCCGAATGCAAATAGCAACTTTTTCAAACCAAAATAGGTAAAACTTGGCACTTTATTAAAAATTCCAGAAACAAAACTAAAACTAAGTCTCTTGTTACAGCAAGAGGACACAAAGAAAATCAAATAAAAACAACCGGGTTGCCTCCCGTAAAGCGCTTTCTTTATAGCCATATAGCTAGGCTTCTTACTTGATATTTATTGTGGACGAAGCTCATGAGGGAGCTTGAACTTTGATGTGTCCCTCTTCCTTGGGAAGTGTTCCATGCACTTCTTGTGTGGAAACTGAAACTTCACATTCCCTTCTTTTGAATCAATGATAGCACCTGTGGTACGAAGAAAAGGTCTTCCAAGAATAATTGGACTAGAGGTTTTATTCCCCATATCCATGATTAGAAAATCAACAGGTACAAATGTCATATGCAACTCTACCATAACATCACTTACTTTTCCTAAAGCATGTTTAATGGAATCATCAGCAAGTGCAAGTTCAATAGAGCATTTTTCAAGATTCTTTAATTCAAGAACTTCATATAATTCTTTAGATAAAACAGAGACACTAGATCCTAGATCTAATATAGCATGGTGTGTCTCTTTTCCAATGGTTACTAGTACTTTGGGAATCCATATATCCCCAAGCTTAGGTGGTATCATAGCTTCTTGTGTTGTACCTAGCAATCTTTTCTTTTAAAACATGATTAGCAATATAAGAACCAAAACCTGCTTGGTTAACATTAATGGAAGGATCACTTGCAAATTTTTGTAAGATAGATATTAATTCATGCAAGCTACAATTCTCTAAGTCAAGCAATGGTTCCTTGACTTCACTAAGCATTTTAACTTCTCAACTTTTTTCTAACTCAATTAACAGAAGAGATTCATCATATTCAGTTTCGTTAACTTCTTCTTTTAACCAACAAGTTGAGACATAAATGGCAACAAATATTCAGGATAGTTCAATAATTCATTAAGAGTTTCCTCCAAAGTAAGAGGAACATTTTCAGCAATATTAATAGAATTCATTCCAACCATAGGTGGTGCTTGTGGTTTCCCTGCAGACATACTCAATAAAGTGGCTTGGTTATCAGCTAGTTTTGACAAGGCTTTGTCTAGTCCTGCAGTTTGGAGTTGTAAGCCTTTAATATCAGAACTAATAGAAGCAACAGACTTATTCAACTCTTGTATCATGGTATTATGACTAGCAACTTGTTCCATAAGAATTTTATTAGCCTCAAAATTATCATTACGTGGTGGCATAGGCTTCCAATTATTATCACTAGCATTAGGATATGGAATAGAAGGACGGTTGTTGGGAACATATGGGGTTTATTATAGGAATTATAATTGTTGTTACCATACCCATTATTACCATAGTTCCTAATGAAGTTAACATCAACATTTTCAGGATTATTACCAACTAGTTCTTGCAAAGGCACATTTTCAATATTTTGTTTATTAATGAAAGCAAGAATAGTGTCCATTTTAGATGACAAATCATTTGTTTCTTCTATGGAGTTTACTTTCTTAGATGGATTAGGTGCTCTATCAGTATGCCATTGACTATAGTTTTGCAAAATACTTTCCAATATGTTCTTAGCTTCTACTATAGTTTTTCCCATAAAAGCCCTCCAGCAGCGAATCAAGAATATTTCTAGACATGTAATTTAGACCATTGTAAAAAGAGTGTAATATGGTCCATTCGTTAACCCCATGTGATGGACAAGTTCTAAGCATAAGTTTTATCCTATCCCAAGCCATGGCAACATGTTCATTTTCATTTTGCCTAAAAGAAAGAATATTGTTTCTATTTTGCAAAATTTTAACAGGAGGATATATTTCTTAATGAAAGCTTCTTTTAGATCATCCCAAGAATTAATGCTACCAGTAGGTAATGAATGCAACCACTCTTTAGCTTTTCCTCTAAGTGAGAAAGGAAATAACTTCAGTTTTAGAATATCACTTTCCACATTTTTAAATTTTGCATGTCACATATTTCAACAAAATCATGAAGATGCATAGAGGCATCCTCCATAGCACTACCGCCAAATTGTTCCCTAGTTATCAAGTTCAACAAACTAGGACTTACTTCATAACTATCAGCTTTATCTCAGGTGTGGCAATGGGCCTAGCAATAAATTGATCATTTGGAGTGTTTGTGTAATCACACAACTTAGTTCTTTCTCCCATTTTTGCAAGTTTTTATGTGTTTTTTAA